>JAWQUT010000569.1:114258-176298 GCA_033807755.1 Ellobium chinense | reverse complement strand
TAATTCAGAGATGCAAGCGAGGTATGGCAATACTGAAATCAATAGCAACTGTGAACCTGGAATTGGAATAGAGATGACTGGCTCTTTTGTACCATCAGTTGGACTTAGCGTTGGTCAGTTATGGCCTTGGAATCCTCAAGCTGTCACCACCACAATTTCGACTGGAATAGATCCAGAATGAAAGTATGCACATCATGTGGGATACATTAGAGAAACCCTTATTGCGACAATGAGACACATACTAGGATTCATGTCAATAAAATCTAGACACTCTTGCCAATGTCAAGGCAACTGTGAGTAGTGGAAGACGAGACATTCACTAATGAAAACATTGTTGACATCCACAGCACAAAATTTAAGAGATGATGTCATGCATGGCACAAATAGAAAAATACTACTGCTCTGGTCCCCTCAGCAAAAGACTTAGTCAAGGGAGAGAACTAGATCAACTCTGGATAGCGCATGACTGACTTCCAGAAAATAAATCGTCATCCTTCGCAGGGAATGGTTTTCTAGGTGAGTTGACCTCAAGATTAAGCAGTTCATTGCTGATAACTCAAGAGAAGACGTTGCTGTCATGTTTACTGATGGGTCTGTGCTGTGTGGCAAGAAATCAGGATAGGGCTTTTCAGTGAGAGACAGGGTCATTGCCGAGCGCAGTGGAGAGAATCAATGATTGTTCCAAAATGAGAGTGAAGGTGGAGGCAGTCACTGCGGCTCTGAAGTGGTTCTCTGGGACCATGGTAGCAAAGGCAGTTATTGTGACAGACTCACAATTCATGCTCGTAAAGGTCCTACTCGGTTGCAGCATGAGTGGATGGACTACCTGCTGACCTCCAGGTTTCAGGGTCTATTGTCCAGGACAAGCTGGGGTCCATGATAATGAAAGAACTGATTGGCTGGCGGCTGATGCCCCTGTGGTGGGGACATTACGGATGGATAAGGCAGACATAGTAAAGTGGAGACATTACGGATGGATAAAGCAGACATAGTAAAGTCACTGAAAGATCGCCTGTTGGCTGCAGACATATCAGTCAAGGAGGCTGTGGCTCTCAGACTGCAAGAGTTTGTGATTACAGGAGGGTCAGGTCAAAAGGAACGGCTACAGTGAGGAAGGAACAGGAGGGTACGCACGGGGCGACCAACACCATCAGGATCTACACCATAAGTCGTTTGCCGCCAAGGACTGAGCAAGCATGGGTCTGTCCAGAGTGCAGTGATGTCAGTTCTGCAACTCAGAGACCAGTTTGCACCTCCTATCAATACATCCACAGTTAGCATGTGTAGCCTAAATGAGCTTGTATACGCCCGAACCTAGTTTTCGAATACTTTTATTTTATAGGATTAATCTGAGGGTTTTAAGACCCCCGGTCCTTATTCGTGTGGGTGAGGGTTGAGTGGTTTGATGCTTTAAGTTTTTTGTAGTAGATCTATTAATTATGTTGCTGGAGGACAACACAACACTTAACTAACACAAAACTTTAAACCCTCAAATCCCGTGAACCTTATGGCATTTATAAGAATGAACAAGATACTGAAACTATGGTGGTGCTCTCCTGGATCACGAACAACTTTTTAAGTGGCAACTCTTGTATTACAGTGTCTCATCTTCATATACTGTACTTCGAACTCCGTGATCTGGCCGTTAAAATTTTTTTTGCTGTCTTCAGTGTTAAAATGTTTCTCTTCTGTCATCATCCTCCATTGTGCAAATCAAAACTTCAAGGCCAACAACTTTACCAGGACAAGCAGCAACTAATCCTGATGTTGTTAAGTAGCGCATTAACAATGCAGATTAAAAGCCAAAATAATATTAGAACCTCTGAAGTAATAATAATGATGGAAGCCCTCACCTACGTTTCATAATGGTCAGAGGTATGGAATTTTTTGTATTTGCGTTTAAACGACTTTATCAGCAACAAGAAGAAAATCCCAACCACCAATGGCTCTTAAAAGTGATTTGGCAGCTCTATAAGGGTGATCGGGTCTTGCGTGACCAATCCACCAATTGTGAGGTGAAGAGTGGAGGTCACCCCTGTAAACACCACTAGTGAGTCTTAGAACAATTTTGTTGTATGATTTACAGTTGTCTCGTACAACATTAAACTGTATGGTGGACACGCACATCAAAAATAATCTTCTATTTTCCAGCACTTTTCTCTCTGTAAATTATCTATGATGATCACCCAGCGGCTTTCGCGAGGAGAGAACATCATTCTGTTACCATGCGCATGTGTAATATGACGCACTAAGGAGTACTAGAGTGACCAGGATAATTTGCTCTTGCATCTAGAGTTATTTGCCTTCCCTGAACACCAGCGGCCTTTGACGAAAATGATGATGTCACTGAAGTTCCAGCAGCCTAAGACACCTGACAATGTATGGTTCAGCTTTCAATTAAGGTTCTGGTCATCCAAATTCAAAAGTAAAGTTTGACTTTGTAAGCCATGTAAAGAATTCTGCACTTCTTTTGCCTCAGCATGATTTTGTTTGACACAGCTGCTGCGTACAGTGAAATTTAACCCTGTAGGGCCTGCTGTTCCATATTTGGCACATGAGTTTGGAGAATATATTTAATTATGATAAAAGGTAATCCTCAAAGAACCAGCATACTAATACTATACTCGTATAATATGGCCCCTGTGACCACAGAATGATAACTGTGCTTAGATTTTTAAATGTTTGTCTCTAATATTGCATTAAACAAAGCCATGTGCATCGTTACTCAGTACATATATAATAAAAATACAATTTCTAACAGTGTGTTCACTCTTAGGTCTTAGAGGGTTAAAAGTTTCACACTGATGAGTTATCTGTCCGCAGAGCACTGACTAGATAGCTTGGACGTAAGGCTAGAACGTATTTGACATATTTGCTTTCAGATACTTGAAAGACTGTTTTATCAGAATAATAGGGTATCACATGAATTAGCATGGTCTGTTTTGATGATTCAGCTTTCCTTTAAACATAAACTCAGTGGTCTTGACATTGATGCCAATATCAGGATGCTAATGTGTAATTTCAGACCAAAATGGAAAGCGAACCAGGGTTGATTGATGACATCTAGCTTTCAGACAAAGCACAGTGCTTGGTATCTAGCTACATGAAATAAAAAAATAAAAAAAGAAAAAAACGTTTGGGCCGGTCAGCCACCACCGTGTGTACTTCAAAGACCTTTACAATCACAGAAATGCACAGCCTGGATGGTCTTTAGCAGCCATGACCTGGCTCCAGGACTATGACGGTGACCAAAGAATATTACGCTGCCATGACAGCATTAGGACAGTGCCATTTTTCATCGTGATTGCCAATGGTTTCAGCAGGATGGGGCTACACCTCACACTGCAAATGTCACTTGTGTGGTTGAAGGACGCATCTGGACAGCTTCTCATCAGCAGACTTTCGGACATTGAGTTGGTGCCCCATTTACCTAATTTAAACTCTCTTATTTTCCCCCCAAGCTACATAAAAGACAGGCTTTATTAAATAGCTTCAGAAAGCTCCAAGAACTGCAGCACAACATAGAAAATGAGATCTACACCATTGCTTTTCCCACATGTCAGCTTGCTTTTTGGAACTTTGAAATGAGGGTGCTGCTGCACCTTGAGAGAGGAGGAAGGAACATAGACTAACATTCCTTATAAAGGCTCATGGCAGTCTTTTGTTTTTGAGGATGGTCATGCGCGGAATAATTCATGCTCTTGTCAAAAACTAATTTCTTATTTATGAATAAGATTAAGGAAAACATGCAGTATGTATGTTGAACGATGAAATTTGTTGTGTTCATTATACGCACATTTTTGCCGCAAACAAAAATTTGGGCACGCGTTTCATGTACTTTTTTTTTTTATATATCAGAAAGGTTATATTTTTGTCCACAATATCGACCCATAGTGTGTAGTTATATTGCATGTGAATTTTTTTCAGCATTTAATTGATTTTTGAAAAGTTACCATACCATGTGTCTTCTATAGAAGATGTTCTGCTAATTAGAGCTGTCCTTTTGTTCTGACTCAAAACTTCAGTTTTGAACCTAACCTCCTACACGTAAGCATCATATTATTTTATACTGTTGTATAATACAGCCACTTTTATCAGTAAACAGTAAACATCATATCTGGTAATTTTAGGGCTTTATTTAAATTAAATAAAGAAGCCATAGACATAACACCAAAACATGTTGTTCTGGTAGTATGTTAACCCCATATGACTGCCAAAACACCACTAGTTATCACATTTCTATAGAAACAATATGGACAGCTGTGTGTCCTATGACGGCCGACTCACTACATTGAAAGATCTCTCTATAAAAGTATGGGTACATGTATGCCCCACGACAGCCTTAACGACAAAATCAACACACATTTACTGTTCTATTTTTCAATGAAAAAAATCTCAAATATATATCAAAATGAAGCTAATTAGGAACTTGAGGTATACATGAAATATGGAGGGAAAATGACTTTTCATTCCAAAGTTATACTGTATAAGTTTGAAAACCTCTATGGGGCCTAAAACAGCCGGTGACGGTTAAGCTTTATTACACAATACAGTATATATTAACATTTAGGCTTCTATAGGAAGATCAACATTTTTTTTTTAGTATCAGGGAATAGAAAGTAATAACTGAATGACCAGTTAAAGCTGACGAAAGAGAAAAAGAAGATAAACAAGGGACCATAAAGTAAATAAAAGTTAAGAGAGATTTCACAGAGTGAGCAGCAGGAGATTACTCAGAAATGTCAGTGCTTGTATGAAACTATTTCTGGTGATTAACCACTTGCCTTTTACTTACAGAAGTAGCAAGGCAATAGAATACAGAAATCTGTTGGGTTCAGACATGCATTTTTGATTTTCCTGAGCATTTTTAGATTATAAAACTCTCAATTTTCAGACTGACAAAGTTGCCCTAAGTATGGGGTACTGCGTTGTGCAAGCTACAGTTGCAAAAGTAAACATTTGCATTTTTTCTGTGGTGTCCAATGAATATCCTCTCAGATGACATCAAATTTAATTAATGTTCTCCAATAAAACAACTTTTTTTGTAGGTTTGAATATTACTGTTATAAAAAAAGCTGTTGTTGGTCTGAATGTTTAGATTTTCAAATTAGTCATACTTCCCTTATTTTGTCCTCGGTTGGTGACAAAATGTTCAGAAATGGATGAAGATTAGTGAAGAAATAACAAACTGGCCCTCAACTGCATCAAACGTTTTTTAAAATTATTCAGAGTTGCTTAAAGTCGGTATCCATTTTCTGAGGTTGCACTGTGGTAACTTTCTGGTCTCATTTCATTACACTTGTTAATAGCCTGCTGAACTGTGTAGAGATAAGAGATATATGTAAAAACTGTAGGCCTACTTAGAATAAGCTGTACATTCAGGATTGTTCAAATAGTTCTGCTAAACGAAGCACATTTCTCATCAAGTTCTATAAAAAAAAAATAAGCTTTTCTTTGTACGCAGCCGTGTGAGTTTATTTCTCAACCGATTTTGCTCAAATTTGTTGTTTGAGTTACAAATTCTCTCCAGACAGTCCAGATGATCCTTTTTTGGTCAGTGATGATTCATCTTCTGCTCCTGAATTTATACAAATTAGATTTTCCCACATCCGAGTGATCAGCTTCATTTTTTAACTCTGACATCCATATGCCATGCGCATGACGTCACTTTTTGCGTAGCCTGTTGTGGTGTCTGCAGCTAACTTAGCATCTTGAGGCCAAATTCCTCGAATGTGGTGGGTTTTTAAGGAGGCTGGCGCCAATAATAGTCATTTGGCGTGTTATATATTTTCTCAGTTTAATCATGTTTACATACAAGGACGTATTTGAGCATAATAAATAATAAAAGAAGCAGAGTAAATGCTGCAGTAGCAGTTTGGTCGTTTGCTTCACAAATTTGCGGGTGCTTTGACGAGTTACAGTAGATATACAGTATATAGTTTTCTGAGTTTCACCTGATAAAGGGAATACACAGTGGAGCACATATTATGGTCAGTGATCACCATTGGTCATATTTATTGTATTTTAGATAAGATCCCAGACACAGACATAACTCACGTCACATCACTTACACATCGCGACACCAGGGACATGCTGACAGACTTGTTGTTTATAATCGTGAACTCATATACCTGTCCAGTCATGTGTGAAATTCATACTCTCAGCAGCCGACTCTCAGTGACTGGCATTTATTTTTGCATATGGCGTAATTTTCCCATTTAGGGAGAGATATTTGACATACAGCTGTGAAAGAGTATGTAGCATACTTCTAAGATATGAAATGTAAAAAAAAGGTTGAAATATAGTAACATTGTGGAATTTTAATGATTTCATTAGCGAAATGACGATATTAAAGGGACAGGGATAACCATCTGCTTCACAGCCTAAAAAATCCACAATAGTTTTTCATAAATTTTCAACCCTTACACGTTTCCATCGCCCGAGCACTTTTGAGAAAATGCAGCTTGAAAGTCAGGATTTTTAAACTGTGCGGGCCGCCATAACTGGTCATCCAGTCAGTTCGGGAATGAGGCCTGACGTCAAAAAGCAAGAGGCAAGCTAGTAGTCAAAGAGAATTATGCAATAACTCTCGCTGGCTCTAAATGTTATGCTTTTCTTTCATTTATCATCAAGAAAAGTCTTTTGATAAACTGTGTGAACAACTGCCCGACTCTGATCGCAGTGCTGTAACCTTAGAATACGAAAGATAAATATTTGAGAATAAGGAACATCTGTCTGACCACTGTTTGAGTCGCTTTATTAATGTTTGCACTGCCTTTGTATTGTTGTCTGCCTTATGGTGTAGTGAGCTCCCATTGACCTAAGATTCTGGCAGTATAAAATTATCATTTGAGGAACACTTTCAGATAATTTAGACTCCACCACAGTCGAATACTCTGTGCTTAGGAGAAGTGCTAGTTGTGTCATTAGTCATAAATCAATCAAAAGGCCTTTGAGAGCAGGTCAAAGAGGGGGCACATCGATGGAAAATTATTTTGACCTTCCTATTTTGGTCAGAGATGACCACGAGAGCATTTTATAGAATACCCGTGAAAACTTTTGAGTTTTTCAAGAACGAATCGGTCTTCACTATCAGTGAGGGGAATGAGATAGATCCTAGTATGGGTTGGGTGGGCACAATTCCAGGAATGAGGAGGAGGAGAGAGAGGGGGGGATAAGGCAAGGAGCAATAGGGTGGTGGGATAAGAATCTAGGAGAAAACGGGATAAGAATAAAAAAAACTAGACACTGATGGAGAGAGAGAAAGGGACAGAGAGTGAGTGAGTGCAGCCAAGATGCTTTTGTCCCCTGAGTCAATGTTCATTACGTGCCTTCTCGCCTCGTTTCCTTAGCAACTCAGGCTCTCACTTTCTCTTATCGCTTCTTATCCCTCCCCCTCTCTCTCTCTCTCTCTCTCTCTCTCTCTCTCTAACCCCAAAGACATTGTAATTAATGTCACGTCTTTGCTTTGCCCCTATAACTGTGCCCACCCATCTATCCCCTCTCTCCCCCTCCCCATCTCGTCCCTGTTGCTATGCTGAACATGGCATATCCATGCTTATTGCTGTGGTCCATGACATTTTTCTCATTGATCGTGAAGACTGGTGTTTTCTTTCCAAACTATAAAAGATTTTAAATACAGTGAAACCTCGCTATACCGCCACCCGTTATACCGCCATTCCCGCATACCGCCAGCTTTTCGCCGTGGAACGGATCTGACACCTATACAAAGTCACTAAAAATCTCGTTATACCGCCATCCGCCAACAGTTTAACTGTTACATTCATAACTTGAGTATAGTAAATATTGCTCGTTATACCGCCAATGTAAAATTAACCCCCACTTTCCACTCCCCACCTCTACCTAAATCCAGCTAACAGACGGAACATCTCTTGGCGCCACAGTCTGTGCTTGTTACTCAAACACCAATCCTACTACACACTCTTCGCTTTTTGGAAGCGAAGTCCTGATAGGCCTACTGATGGGGCATGCAGTGGGAAAGGCGGGTCACAGTTCAATCTCCTCTCGCTCAATTAGGCCTAGCGAGTTTGCGAACGAACGTATGCGCGCGCGAGGTGATGCTTCAATTGGTTCGCACCGGTCGCGGGGTACAGTGCAAACAGCACACATTGATCTATGAGTATGACGTAGGCCTAGCGCTCGTGTGATTCTCCGACCTGGATGTGTAATGTGTAGTAGTCAACTTCTTTTCTTATCATTCTTCAGCTTGACACATACGCTTCCAATCCTTAGTTCTTGCTTGTTTTTAATTTTAACTCTATTGTTTTAAAATCAACTCAAGCCCTTAAACACAAAGAACAACAACAACAAAAAAATACAAATGAAAGCAATGTAAACTTCAAAATGACAATGAAGGTTTATGTCTAGTGGAGAGATAAGGGAGATTACTACATTATTTTAGACATATTAGCCAGTCCAATGTTGGTAAATTACTTATTTCCCTTGTTCTACATGGTATTTTCGTTGTACCGCCATTCTCGTTATACCGCCAATTTTCTGTTTGCCCCTTACTTGGCGATATAACGAGGTTTCAGTGTATTCTCCAAATTATTTCCCTGGTCATCTCTGACCAACATAAGGGTGTCAAACTATTTTTGCGTGGATATGCCAACCGTTTGACCGGCTCTTCGAAGCATGATGACTGATTTATGACTAGTGGTGCAACTAGCACTGCCCCTATGTGCAAAAAACACTGCCTGAGACAATCTTGCCTTTTTTCAAGATTACAGCATTGCTATCAAAGTCGGGCACTTGTTCACAGTCTTGTTCACAGACTTCTTGATCATATAATAATATATGAAAAAGGCTTAAAATTTAGCACCAAGGAAAGTTATTGCTTGTGGATAATTCTCTTCGCACAATGACTACTACCTTGCCTCTCACTTTTTGATGTCATGCCTCATTCCTGCGCTGACTGGACGTCTAGTTATGGCAACCCGCGTGGTGTGAAAATCCCGAGCATGCTGAATTAAAAAAAGATACTTAAATTTCAAAAAAAAAATGTGGCAATTGGAAAATCGCCCTCAGGACCCGTCCCCCTCCTTAAGGCTGTGATGCAGATAGCTACCCCTGTTCCTTCAAGGCTTTTGACACAATATGAAGAAATATTTGGGAATAGTTTTGCTTGTTTCAGACTCATCTCTTCAATTGAGCGGATACCAAGCTTAAATTTATGTCTTGAATGAACAGCAGAACAAAATACTGTATCTTTGGAGTTGATAGTACAGCTCAATTTCAGAAAAACATGAAAAATTCTTAAAAGTGAAGCGCATGTATTACAGTGTTATACTTACAGTAGATCATCTTATCCTTAAATAAGTACAGCATTGCTTTGACCTTGTGATTTTATACGCCTGCAGATTTTTATTGAACTTGAAGCAGGTATCTGGTAAAGAATTTTGTTTTCACTTTAGTAAAATAACATCTGTAGAGGGCACCTGTTTTCAGCAGGAAATTAGTAGGCCCTTATTTAAGATTTAAGTAACCTGTCTGGCAGTTTCTAAGTACCAAGAAATCGATTAACGATTTTAATTTGGAAAGTAATCATACAGCAATGGTATTTTAATTCATGACACATGACAGTCTCCACTGCAGAAGGTAATGTGAACAGAATGACTTCCTTCAACCTTGCTGTTAGTTCTTTTCATTTTGTAAGACCTGTATGGATGGGGATTAACTGTGTTGTAGCATCGGTAGGCCAAACCTTGAGAAGGACTGTTAGGAAAAAAAATGCCATTTGTCCCTGTCTTTTGTCACCTCATTCTCTCGCCTATTTCTTTCTCACTCTCTCCCCTCTCTCTCTCTCCATCCTGTGCCACTCAGTGTGAGCTGTACTCACTTCGTGGTGGCAGTATGTTTTTGTAAGTTCAGACAGAAAGAAAGGAGCAAACCTTTCAAGTGAGGTTTCTTGTGGCTGACTTTCTACCTTTTCTCAAATTTTACTCCCCAGCAAATCATTTGATTGTTTGATGTGTCTTTCGGTGTCTTCCATCTTAAAAGTTTGATATAGCCTACTTGGTAGAGATGGACTTTTACATTCACTCTGCACAGTTTCTTTTAGTTATGCGAAGTTTTTCCTTGCCTGTAATCTGCTTATAAGACAAGATTAGTGTTGCTCGTGCGGCCTTTTGGCAGCCAGCAAGTAATTAATAGTGGATGCTTTCCAGGTTCAGTTTGTCTCAAACACACATTTTCCTGCAACATGCTATGCTGGAAAGCCACTTTTTCCCTTTTTCTTTAACAGTGTTCTATATAGACTTCCACAGTACTAATACTGGTACATCATGTACATGGTATAGCATAACGTTGAAGTGTTACTGATTGGGTGATTATTGGTTGATTTCCATTGTGCTCCTATTTATCCTCTTGACTGTACGTCATTCCTCATTCCATTTTTTCTTTGTTCTACGCAGTACCTGGTACGTATGATGATTATCCTGTCAGTATAGTCTCTTCAATCAGCTCTCTTGCAGCACGGTCAGTCGTCCTGTAATTATTTTGTTGTTTCACTTTATTCCACCCCCTTTTTTTAAAAGTGAATGTGAATAAAACTAATAATCATTATTACATTTCAGCAAATCAGCGCCAAGGATTTTCTGGCCTTTCCTTCACCAACAAAACTCCTACAGCTTGGGCATAATGGAGGAGATGAGCTGCTGAAGGAATTAGAGGTAGATTTAATATTATAGAGTTTCTCCTTAATTCTTGATCATCTGACAATCACTAGTACAAATAAATATGAAAAACAGTTTTTAATAAATACTGTAGTTTTTATCTAGATGATTTATACCCTAATGAGTTGTTAATTTTGGTGACATTCATTGTGCTCCCAAAAACTGTAGTGTATTTAAACAGTCATCAACACCAATGTTATTGCCAAATGAAACATTGGGCCTAAGAGAGTTGTTTCTTTGAAGGCTATTGGTGATGATGAATTAGTAATAATACGATTTAAGACTAAGGGAATGTATATAAAAGAACATTGTTTACTAAATTTTGTCTCATAGGCGGAAAAGAGTTTTGCTCCCATAAGCAATCCACTCAAGTCTAGATTGCATGTACATGTACTAACTACTAGTCTATGTACTGAAGCTTCTTCTTTAATTGGCCTTATCCTCACAAACTGATTGGGGTAGTCAGTGGCATTTCTACTTTGCTCCTTTTGCAGCATGGATGGAGGGAGGGAGGGAGAGACCTGGGACATAATAGGGAAGGGAAGAAGGAAGGGAGCATGGAAGGTGGTAAGATGGATTGAGATACATAAATATGTAGAGAGAAAAACAGAGAGAAAGGTTTTTCAGCAACCATTTTACTTAACCCTATGTGGGCGTGCATGTGGGAGTTGTGCATCTTTTGAACTGGTGTTTCTGCCCAGGGCTTGGGAGCACAGTCTTTGTTAATAAATTCTAATATCAGAGGCTAGAACCCATGCCTCCCCCTGATCTGAGACCCTTGCTCCTTGAGTGCACTCATGTATAGACGACTGAATAGTTAGGTGAGAGCATCTCTGTGTCTATGTCTGTGTGTATACATATATTGTTGCATAGAAAATTCAGATGCCTAAACTGTTCTCAATTCCATACCATTTTGTTATGTCTCCTGACTGTTCTATTCCTGCTGGCCCTCGGAATCCTGTTCACTTGTCTTTCTTTGGATGTTTCTTGCTTTTTTGTCAGTCCTGAAGAAGTTTTTGTACATGAAACATTGATTATTTTTGATAAATTCATTGTTTATCTTTCAAAAAGTTTTGTGGGCAGAATCACAGTTAGTTATAATAAAACTGAAGATAATGGTTCTGCAATAAACACAATGGCTATTAGGTTGAATAGACTCAGTTTAGGAAAACTTAGAAATCTTATGCATTGAGGTTTTCAGCAGGTTTGAACCTAATGAGTTTCTGACAACTTCGTTTCTTACATTATAATTTTTGGTCTGGTGGGTTCCTGTATCGGTGATTTAGAATGCCTTCTCTGTGTTTCAGGAAAGCAAGAATGATGTAGACAGAGTTGTGCAAACAGTGATGAAGGTAGGAGCAGAGTCCCATTTGCAGCAATGACCCAAACATTTTTTTTTTAAATATTTATAAAAATGTAGACCATGTTATCTGTGGACAGCCTTAGTCATATCTATATTAATAAAACGCGTCAGCCAAATTTGTGTCACAGATTTATTGAGAACTACGTAACGAAAAAGCATGTGGTTTTCACCTAAAGTCGTAGAAATATACATGAAAGGTAACTATACACATCAGTCCTCTTTATTTTATTTACCTTTTTTAAAAAAAAAATAATGTGTATAGCAACGAAATACAATCTCCGATAGATCTTTTCAATCCGCCCGATTCTCCAATCATCAGCAAAGCCGATCATACTTTTAACACCAACGCCGTGAAATGTTTACTTCCGCTCCCCGAAGTTGAAACAGAGCATTTGTATCGGATGCTGGGTCAAGAATATGTACGCAGTAGAGTCGATCACCAGAGTGAATATAATCATCCTTACAAAAAGGAGCAGAATCAATAGCATGAACATGACTTTGACCGTGTGAACCACCAGTGTGAATACTGGTTCTCTCTGATAGAAGATGCAAGTCCTAAACTTTACTGCTAAACTTGGCTGTACCAACAGCCAAGAAACACTTCCTCCTATGCACATCGTTGGGGTTAATTTCTCCACCGATTTCATCATGTGTAAGTCACAAACCAACCATAACTGGTCCTTTTTCTTTACAATTGGTGGCTACCGATGTTCCTGATTGTCTCTGAAATATGTTGAAAATCGATTTTCGCATATCCAAATAACCTGTTCTATTTTTTAAATGGACGTTTATGCTCATGACATCACTACTATTATGGTGTCTGCAGCCAAATTGGTGTTTTAAAGCCAAATTCCTCAAATATGGCGGGTTTTTAGAGAGGATGACAATGAGAAAAATTATTAATTTTTTAGCGTTTTTTTAGTTTTTAGCTTAACTGATATGTTTACACATAATGATGTGTGAGAGCACAATAATTACAAAAGGAGGAGCGGTGTTAGTGTTGTAGATATGTAGTTTGGTCCTTTGCATTGCACGATAACGCGCAAATTTGCGGGTGCTTTGACCAGTGCTTAAATAAATCAGTGTCATTGATGGGCTTATAACAATAAGCCATGATTTAGAGGTGGCTAGCTTAACCAGGAGATATGCTATCATGGTTTATTATGTATAAGGCTGTGTGTGTGATTCCCAATCACAGTCATGCTTGCGGGAAGCATCTCATTCATATTTTCGGCAGTCCACTTGTCTGTAATATGGCTACTTGGCTATAAACACTGAAACATGCTGGCGATCAGCGTATGGAAGAAAGTCTTCCATCATATAACAGATTTCCACTGTTTGATTCTATCGTTTGATTGGGTATGAAAACTCATTTGGAGAATGGAATCCATATGGAACACAAAAATTTGGCAAATACACTTTCCCAATGCATGTTTTTGTCTTCGGACTTGGATACAGTGCAACGTCTAGGTCTAGCAGTAGCAGCACTGCCATTGATTCAGGCTGATCACTCAAAAATAGACTTGCTTCCCATTTAAGATGGCTGGTGTGCAGGTGTATTATAGTGCGTCCAACAATATACGTTTTCGGATTTTCGCGAATATCTTTGATTTGTTTAAATCAATCTTCGCCAAATTTTGCATAGCCTCCTGTTTCAATTTGTCTTGATAGAAACATATTTTTTCATCTTTATACAGTTACAGATAAAAAAGTTTTCTTCATTAAAGTATATAAAAAACTCAAGACACTCGATTGTTTAAAATACAGAAGTTTTAGTTTTCACAGTTGTTTTCTGTTGACATCAGTTCCACATAAGAGCAAGTCCAAATATTTCAGGCAATGCAATGTTCTGTGTTTTAGCAGTCTCACGTTCTGTGTTCTGCAATTGAGACAAAACATTTTCTCCTCCCTCGTTGCTGTTTTTATCGCCGACCGCATCCATTAAAAAGGACAAACTACTACGTCCACGACCAGAATTGACATAAAATAAAATACAACAGTCATCAGCAACTAATAGAAAGTCTCTTCGCTACCTCTGACTTCTTACTGTCCCCACACCTTCCCTTCGTCATATTTTATCAAAAAGAGTGTAGTTTGATGGCTCCATCTCGATCCAGTGTAGTTTTATAAATCATGAGTTGCCATCTGTTTTTAGCTTCATGGCTGAATTGACATGTAATAGAACTTATCCCAAGATTTGACTCCCCTGAAAACAGAAAGGCCAATTTTCATGCCCGCTATATCAAAAGTAAGTTTTGAAAATAATCATAAATCTTCTTCCGAACTGAAAATGGAGATAATCATGCAAGTTGGCATTGAAGGTATTGGTGGCATGTCAAATTTGAATCTTAAGTGGTATTATTGTGACATTCATAGACTTTATGAAAATGTTCCATGAGCTGGAAACAACTGGTATATATACAACTTTTATTAAGGAGAAATAAGTCTTTGAAATCATGAGGCTTTTTAAAATTTAAAAATTATGGCTACTGAGCATCAACAAAAATGGTAGCATGTTTGGCATCTCATAAATACCTTTCATGAGTGTTGTGTTTAATTTTTCACATCAATAGTTACACATCTGTATCACAATGAATGACATCACAAGAACACCATGCATGGCCCCCGAAGTCATCATCGTGGTAACAGACACATGCTGATGGTAGACCTGTAGGTACCTATGATATGCGGATTCTTGGAATTGGGCACAGTTATTGATAAGGATAGTTTTCTTGTTCAAAGTCCAAAAATACTACATGAGGCCTTTATCTACATGAATGAAGTTGACGATGTCAACTATAATGATGTTGGTGATTATGTTGGGTCGTTAATCAATATTGTATCTAGGTTTGTGCAGGATCAGGATCAGACTATTCTGGAATTTATTCCGGTTTTGCCGGAACAGAATTGGATTAAATTCCGTTGCTTTTTTTTTAATATTGGAAATTAGGATTGAATCCAAAATTCAGTTTAGAATGGAATTAAAATTTAGATCCATTTTCAGATCTTACCGATCCACCTTCTGATCTGAGCAGCTTGATCTTCATCGTCATAAAACATGCCGTTCGGGACCACCAACATGTATCGATCAGCCGATTGCGCACTTAGCTTGACCACTCACTGCATATAGACTCTCGAATCCAGTCACTCTTAGAGTATCACTTTGCTGGTCAATGACTCAAATAAATGAAGGCTTGAAGTTATGACCGCATACTCACTCGTAGACTAGACCAGGTGCATCCATCCATATCAAGCTCACATTCATATATGCAAAACGAAGGACAGGCACTGAGGCACCTCCTCATTTGCCATTCTTGATTTGTGGAAGGAGCCTACTTGGTCCTAACATTTGACTTGTTTTCCTGGGCAGACGTATGTGACATCATAACGTGTTGTGAGGCACGCAAACGCACACAGAAAAAATCTTAGGATTCAGTGATTACTCATCATCATAATTTAAGAAAAAAGTCTATTGGCGATCACCTCTTGGGATCAGGTTTGCTAGTAGGCTTCTGGCCTCAAGGTCTGCCTAGGATCGCATAAAGAGGCTAGGATGTGTGAAATGCTTTGGTGGCAATGCTTGTATTAGAACACCATCATATCAGTTTGCATCAAGCATAAGGAGGATGTTTTCCCCACTGCATTTAGATCAGTGAAACAAAAACATTTTATGTAATCTTGGTTTAGCAGTCTTGGTCTCTAAAACTTTTTATCTTGTACTCTAATCAGCCCCAAAATACCCATTCCTCTCTGCCTATCTAATAGGTAGAGTAATCAAAGGCTGGGAAGAGTACCAGTAGTTTAATGCCATTTTGGTGTCCGTGGAAAAGTTTTGCTATCTTGACTGGTATCAGTGTGTAATTATTTTCAAATTCCTGGTACAGTGAAACTCGGATATAACGAGGTCGTCGGGACCGACCATCGGTGCCCGTTAGAACTGATGGCTCGTTACACGCATGGTCCACTGAAAACTGTCAGTAGTGTCAGGGAGACCCATAATCTAACATGGCTAGACTGCTCGCTGCGGGTAGAGCGGAAGTGCCTTGTCTACACAGGGGTCACCCAGGTAAACATGCCGGCATGCTTTCTCTCGACTTCTTCGATTATTTTTAGTTTTGTTTCGAAGGACAGACATTTTCTCTTCCTTGATTCCATCACTGACAGGTGTAAACAAAGCAATGCAAATGTTGAGAGTCGAGAAACGAATGACTGACCGATCGTAATCACCGTTTCTGTGATTGTTATGATTGAAATCAAAATTGCCTAGCGCAATGATTGGTCTAAACAACAGGCTTGGCCAATCATTAGCTAAGCATATCAATTTCATCTTCCTCCCGTCGCATGGTCCTCCACCGCATCCTTCCCTACCCCGCTTCTTGGCCTACTGCGCAACTAATTTGTACCGGTAATCCTACCGGTAAATTACATAAGCGAGACAGCGAGACTTGCCTATAATTGTTGGCAATTGTTACGTAGCCTAAATGTTGGAGTTCCTCGCCGCTGAAAGTTTTATTGCGGACGAAAGGGTTGCGAGGGCTTAATTGCGGGTCGGTTACCTCGTTAGGGCCGCGTTTAGCGGATTTTGTGCTCGTTATATGAAAGGCAAGTTTACTATTACAAAGAATGAAAAGAAAACAGGGATTTTCATTTTGCTTGGTACCTGCGAGAACTCGTTTTATCCGTGCTCGTTATATTCGAGTTTCACTGTACAGGGAATTGGATTTTAAAACTTGTCTGCCCCAAGGTATTGGTGTTGGATCTTAATATCAATATGGAATGGTTTAGATATATTTCACTTTCATACTAAATGAATTCTTGAGTTTGTTTATGATCTTAAGAAAGGTTTTAAAGCTTTGCATGTTGTGCAGTAAATATTAAAGAAGTGTTGTAATGGGATTGTATTCTTGGTTTTGATTTACAACGGCCACTTCATCCCACTTCAGTAAATTATTCATAACCACCTCCTTAAGTCTGATATGATCTGTATAGAAATAATGAGTGGCAATGCATATTTTATTGTAATATTTGTCAAGAAAATGTTATTATGTATTTAAAGACGTTAGACGTTTGTTATAGAGCTGTATGTTTGAACTTATAATAATGTCATGTTACCTCCTTGAGTCTTGAAAGATTCACCAGAATTGGAACAGAATTAATGCCATCTGTCAAGATGGAATTGGGAATTGGATTTCAATTCGACATTTCGAATTGGAATTGGGATTTAATTCCGGATTTTAGCAAGGATCGGAATTAGAATTGAATTCCACTTCTTGTATCCTCATTACATTGCTTCACTTTCTTAGGCTTTAGCCACTGTCTTCCCCCAATTTTACTTGTCTCATCTTGTTTTTATCTTTGCATTCTTATTAATACATCCCTTTTTAAGTGGATCCTCATCCTCCTTCTTGCAGACTCATTCATATAGTGTGTTATCAAAATTTATCGATGAATCCCGGTCAGTATTTGACTCTCTTAACCATGCTTTAAAAGGCCAAGCTTAAAATTTGTAATACTTTTTTCTTTTGCAGGTGTAAGTGATAGCCATTTTACTGCTCATTTCTTATTATATGCAACCTGATGAAGAAGAGCGCCTGCAAAAAGCTGTGTGATTACTTTATATTTAAATAAATGTTTGCTCTTGCTTCGTTTACAGATGGTTTCTTGTGACAGTTTTTGATATTGTTAAACTCCATACAAATAGTGCCATTTGATTTCAGGTATCACTTGTGGTGAGCAGAGATGATGAAACAAAGGCAAGAGCTTGTGATTATGCTGGTAAGTATTCTGATACTGCACAAATTGAATTGGACATCATTTATTGATTCAAACATGAATGCTTGGTGTTTAAGGCAGGCTCATCTGTAATACCTTACATTTTGCTAATATTAAGTACATGTATTCCAAACTGTCACTTGCATTATGTCTGTGCTCAGAAAATCCCACTCTACCTCAACATGTGATTTTGTTGGGCAAAAACTGTTGAATGTCATTACATTACATGTCAAATAAAAGCTCATTTAGAGTTCTGAAACTTGTGTGAAGTGTATCTGTTGCTTTATTACTGTACAACACTTTTATACAACGCTCTGTATGCATTCCGGTTTTACACAGGCAGGAATGCTTGATTGTGACTCCCTTCTCACTACAATATTATATGTATGGAAGATCAGATGCACCATATGGGTCCAAAACATGTTTAATAAGAGTTCAGTGTTTATGTTGGCTTTTTTTTTTTGGTGCCTACCTCAGGTTAAGAGAAAGAGGGCAATTTTCAAGTTTTGCACCTTTTAATCATAAAACTTAAAAATTTCTTTTTTGGGAAAAATGGTTCATCGTAAAGTTAAGTATCTTTTCTGTGTGAGTACAAAACTGTTCATAGAGTCTGGTTTACAAGACTACTTGGAGACGTGCAAAACTGTGACCATTCTGACAGCTGATCATTAGCCTACTGCTAGCCTGCTGTGGTCTAGGTGTGACTGTAACTTACCTGCAACAAGTAATGTTCCTCGATTTTACAGATTTAGGCCTCAAGCCATTTTTGAGTCAATTAATGGCAACTTCATAGTTCTGTTACTTCCTTTAAAATATTTTGCTCATCAGTCACCTACAGGATTCTAAGGGCACAGAGTCTGGAGAGTGCACAATGGCCGTTTTAAAATACAGCACTTCAAAGTTCACTTCACACAGATTGTAGCACTGATTCTTGACTTGCATAATATCAAACTTAGGTAACTTTTTGACCGATAAAGATACAGTCACAAAGATGATATTAGGATGCTCAAAATCATACTTTTTTTGCAGTGATATTCAAGAATTTAAGACAGTAGCTTTGAAGAGTCAGGTTGGAGTAATTACTATTGCTGCCTTTTGCTGATCTGGGTGAATATTGATCATTGTGGTGTCAAGGAAGCACAAGTGCATCTGCATGGGCTTTCCCTTTGTCCTGTAATTGTGTGCATGAAGCATTCTGTGTTCTGTCAAATCTCAGACACTGAATCTTTACATAGGAGAATCTTACTCAGAGCCGCATCTAGCAGAGGCATTCCATCATGTTTCATTCATCTATCTAAAACTTGCCAGAGGATCTTATTTATGCAGTAATGTTTTTTTATAAGTTATATTAATATATGTTTGTTTTATACTATAGACACTCTGCTGCAAAATGTGGTCAACAATGTGGAAAATGCAGCTGTCCAAGTTACTCATTCCCTCTTGGTGTCCATGGGATTATTAAAGGTAAATACAGAAGAATATCAACATAATACATGGCTCACACATGTGTGATTTATACATAGTAATATCTTCATCTGACATGGTTATGCTGGTACATAGGCCTAACATATGTTATTGTTATGTTTATATTTTCAAGGCTCAAATTGGACCTGAAACTTTAAAACTAGATGCCTTATATAAATCATAGATTTATTTTCAATTTTCTGCACCCTGACAGTGATGGCAGGGTCCCAAAAAAGGTGGATATTATAGATTAAAGGATTAATATGATTGAACACAGTCAGTGATTTGGCCTATTAATGGGTGTCAGAAACCTTATCTACCCATTATGACCTCATTCTCACTGTTTAGATTGGCCAGTTGAGACAGATCGGCAACTGTCAGAAGTGTGATTGCTAGTGTGAGTGTTTCCAGTTGTTAGGTGGTATTGTGCCAATGTATCTCCTTTTGCAGGCAACAGCCATTACGAGGAAACAGGTGATACCATTCGTTTATGCCATTTTCAAATAGACATTCATATGTGGTGAACTGCACATAGCCTGTTTTTGCTTGAATGGAGATCCTCCTTTTTTTGACAACGAGTGACAGAGCCACTGATGCTTCAAAACTCTGCATCTCCTAGGCTGAAAAAAACACTTCTCCTATTTTCCTACAGTAACTCTTCATCCTAAGGCATCGTTTATTTCTTGGTGCGCCTATGTTAAGTTTAAATACTCTCTTGTTTTATTTCATCACCAGTAAACTTGTAGAGATATGCATTGGGTTACTCTGTACCCAATACAGTTGACTCCTCTTAATCGCCCTCCGCTTAATCGCCTTTTCTGCTTAATGGCCTCGTTTCCCAGGAACCAAATTTTTTCTATATAAAAGTCACTGGATAATCGCCTCTCACTCCGGATAAGCGACCACTCTTCAGCGCCCATAATTCATAGATGAGCAGTTGAAGGATTACAGTTGACAAACAAATGTACACAGATGGTTTAACTATGCGACGGGTGGCACACACACACACAAGGAGTGACAGCTCCCACGCCGAAATAGGTGTGATAAGCCTTTCCTCCCCACCTCCCCCTCCCATTGTCCCCCTATGTCCCACGCTACGCATCACCGCCGTCTCCCGTCCGATAATGCTAATGCGCCGAAAGCCTTATAGACTCCTCCCCCCACGCCTTCTGTCACAGAGAGGCAGAGAACGTAAACATCGTATTGAGATTGTCTGGTGGATTTCGGCTAGATCAGAGAACGTGTCATGTGGATGATCGGTCGATCCAAGCCATGCCATCCCACTCCTTATTGTCTGCTGGGCTACTGTGAGGTGGCCAATGAGAGAGACCGCGGAGATCAAAGATTTTGTGCACTACAATACCGTCAGACTGGAGTCTGTCCTAAGTCTGATGACGAGAAGGCCTCAATGCATGACATCAAACACGACATCAAAGAAATTTAACCCCATTACCAAAAATATGCCTGAAATTACCTTCTCCGCTTAATCGCCCACTTTTTTCGTGATCCTGAGGATGGGCGATTAAGAGGAGTTGACTGTATATAAAAGACATGACTTTTTTCAGTTTTGGCATGCTGTTGTCATAGAAAAAAGCACTCTTTTTAATCTGATATATGATTAATCCCAAACAATTTGTTTGGACCCCTCTATTCCGGTTTAACCAACTCTCACTGTAATGGAAGGCAGCTGAAGAGTGGTTTCAGAGTTGATAGGGCCATGGCCAACATGAATGATGCACTTGGGCATTAAAGGATTTGAATATCATTATATCAGCCTGTGCAATTACAAAGCCTCAACAGACACGTTCTATAGTTGTGACCGATACTTTCCCCACATATGGTCACTGCCCCCACCATAAAGATTTTGCTGGATAATGCAAACAGTTCTCCATATCTTGAGATACATGGAAGCGCTTTTGTCAGAGAGTAATTTGGCTTCCCACTTATGTCAAATTATCTGCTGAGATGCAGTTTTGTTGATGACATGATTTGTTAAGATTGGAGTCAAACATGAGACCGATAGCAAGCTGTTGATTGGGGCTTAGTGTCAAGTAAAATATTTAAGCATCAGAGTCATCAGTGGATCTGCAGAATTTGAAGGATTTTAGATGCATAGATACCTCCATCCATGGACTCACCCTTCTCCCCCATCTGGAGTCATCAGCGAGACTGCAGATGTCACAAGAAAACTGTTGAGTCCAAATTGGCTGCTAACATGGCACAGTCCCAGCACCAGCCTTCCACTTCCACACTTTTTATTCAACAATATGAAACATGGACATGAAATTTTATCTTCAACAGCATTCTCACACCCCCCCCCCCTTTNCTTGATTCCACACAGACGTATAATAGGGAGCTAGGATTGATCACTCGGCTACCTCTTTAAACGCCTGTCTCTTGCTGTCAATGAATGACACAATATTTTTTGATACCAAAGTCTTTAAAAAACGACTCGATACTACCATTTATAAAATATGGACATGAACAAAAGAATTTCATGCATGCAAAACGGGTGGAATTTGGGCTACCTGAGTGCACTCAAACCGGGTAGAATTTTTCAAATGTGCACGCAAAACGGGTGCACCGGATGAGCGCCCCCCTCCGTTCGGGTGAACTCATTTTGCACGCACATGTTTAAACACGGACACCCGCTTTGGGTGCAGCCAATTTGCGCACAACCAATTTGCGCGCACTCAAAAACTGCACTGGCGACTCGATTATTGGCTAATCTAACAAAATCTTAATAATACATATGAGCAATCGGGAAATGTGTCAGGGTCACGGATGAAAACTAGGCTCACACGTGAAAGTTAGGGACGATTCAGGCAGTGGGCATTTAAGAATTAAATTGCTGTAAAGTAAGCGTCCTTATAGGGTAGTGCTGACTTGCAAGCTGAGAGACCCTGACTCGATTCCTGGCAGGGACATGAAATTTTTTAGTGTGGGTTTTTTCGGCCTTTCTTCTCAAAACTGATTATTCATATGGTAAAATTCCTGGTGACACATTTCCCTAAAATAATATGGAACATCTGAAAAATTATCAGACTGACCTCACATTCCTCCCCCTTAAATATAAGAGAAAGAATACTATACACCTTACCACCTGGTTACACACAGACAAGCAAAAAAAAAACCCATGTGTCTAGCTTTAGAAACAAAGAAAAAAGTTTTTAAAAAAATGTCCGTGAACGGTGGGCCTAACGGCTGATCTGCATGGAGTGGACCAAACAGGACATTAAAAGGCAGGTTGTATGACTTGCCAGGAAAGTAAGTTGAGGAAAGGAAAAGACCAGTAAGCTACCCACGCCGGTTCTTTATTCTGAAATTGTGCTCTCTTTCTTTTGCTTGAATACACCTTGACAAACCGGCGCCGCGAGGTGAGTAATACTCACTGTTCACGCCTGACAGCAAAAATTTTATTTTAANGGGGGGGGGGGGTGTTAGCCTATACAGTGTCTCACATTATCATTCCCTAACCAGGCGGGAAGAGCGACCACTTTTTATTTCTAATGAGCAGTAAGTGCTATTTTTGCTGTGTGACTGAGCTCGGTAAAAGGGCTTAGGGGAAAGGATAAGCAAGATATAATTATATAACCTGATGACTGAAATCAAGCTTTCTCCCACTTTCAAGGGTTTTTTAATGCACACTGTTTCAATTTGTTCGGAAGGATTTCCAAACGCGCCTCACAGTCAACGGTAATTGACTAGAGATCGAACCCTGAGAAGGAATTCCTCAGGAGCCTCAACACCTTTAACCAGAGCTTAGGCTTATCATTACACCCCAAAGCTGACCCTGACCCTACCCTTAACTCTAACCCTAATGTCCGTCTATACAGGAGCAAGAGGTGTGAGTCTCATTCGGAAATCTTCCCATTTGTTCTAGAAACATTGAGGAGTAAACAAGAATCATTAAACTAAAGGCCAAATAAAAGTTGTTAATGGCTTTCAAGGTGCTGTAATTTAAATGGCAAAAGAGTATCTCCAGATGTCTGGCTCTTTAACCCTCTAGTGCCCAGCCCTATTTACAATGGCACAAAAAGTCCGAGCTCCAGTACACTGAAACCTCGTTATACCGCCAAGTAAGGGGCAAACAGAAAAGTNACAATCATCAAAATGATAATAATAATAATTATAATAATGTGGTTTATAAGTCTCATATCCAGGCTAATGCCCGTTTATGCGACTTGACACTATTATGATGAGGTGATGATCTTGGTTTGCTTTTTTTTTGTTCCACGAAATGTATCAGATCTGATACGCTGGGCACTAGAGGGTTAATACCGTATATGCAGTTTGTACCAACATATTTGCCATGTGACATGAGCCTGATAATTTGTGATACTCTGTTAAAGTATACAGCTTAAGAGACAATATGCATGAAGTACCCAATCACAAAAACACATATAAATGTCCTCCCTGCAATGAAGGATCACCTATCATATAGGACCACTTTTTCTCTTGAGGACCACTTTTCTGATTTCTCTTGAGTGACAGATTTAACTACAGTGAAACCTCGCTATACCGCCACCCGTTATACCGCCATTCCCGCATACCGTCAGCTTTTCACCGTGGAACGGATCTGACACTTATACAAAGTCACTAAAAATCTCGTTATACCGCCATCCACCATCCGCCAGCAGTTTAACTGTTACATTCATAACTTGAGTATAGTAAATATTGCTCGTTATACCGCCAACGTAAATTTAACCCCCACTCACCACTCCTCACGTCTACCTAAATCCAGCTAAGAAGGAACATCACTTGGCGCCACAGTCTGTGCTTGTTACTCAAACACCAATCCTACTACACACTCTTCGCTTTTAGGAAGCGAAGTCCTGATAGGCCTACTGATAGGGCATACAGTGGGAAAGGCGGGTCACAGTTCAATCTCCTCTCGCTCAATAGGCCTAGAGAGTTTGCGAACGAACGTAAGCGCGCGAGGTGATGCTTCAAATGGTTCACACCAGTCGCGGGGTACGATGCAAACAGCACACATTGATCTATGACGTAGGCCTAGCACTCATGTGATTCTCCGACCCGGATGTGTAATGTATAGTAGTCAACTTCTTTTCTTATCAATCTCCAACTTGACACATGCGCTTCCAATCCTTAGTTCTTGCTTGTTTTTAATTTTAATTCTATTGTTTTAAAATCAACTCAAGTCCTTAAACACAAAAAACAACAACAACAACAAAATACAAATGAAAGCAATGTAAACTACAAAATGACAACGAAGGTTTATGTCTAGTGGAGGTTTGTGACACCTATTAGAAGGGCAAATCACTCATAGTGTACATCCCAATTTATCCGCTAATATATAAAATCCCCCTTTTTTGGGGCCCTGCCAGCCAGTGTTGGGATGTAGAAATGTGTAAAATGACCTGTGATCTAAATAAAGCATCCAATTTTAAAGTTTCAGGTACAATTTGAGCCTTCTAGATAAAAAAATAAAATGTGTAGACCTATGTATTCGCACGCGGTCAAAACCAGCCAAATGGAAATTTGGGGACCAAATCAGAATTTGAGGTGATCTTTTTCAAAAGACATTTGTGAAAAATTTTGGGCGTTGACCCCCCTTTTTCTTCCTGTTAAAAGATCGGGCAAAAGAAGTACTTTAACCTCCATGGAAGAACTTCCCCAAATCACAGTGGTATATTTAGAATAACGCAAAATGTTAATAGGGCCAAAAGAAGAAAAAAACAATAGGTGTCAAAGACCTGGAGAGATAAGGGAGATAACTGCATTATTTTAGACATGTTAGCCAGTCTAATGTTGGTAAATTACTTATTTCCCTTGTTCTACATGGTATTTTCATTATACCGCCATTTTTCTGTTTGTCCCTTACTTGGCGGTATAACGAGGTTTCAGTGTATTTCAAAAGCTTGTAGAATTCAGTTACCAAGTCCTTGAAAAGTGCTTTTGATTTGGGATTCTCCATTGTTGAATTAAATATGACACAGGTGGATTTCACCCATGAGTGCTAACAAGGCATAACTGCTGCCCTACTGCTTTAAGAGAGTATACAGTACCAGTGAATATTACCGTACCCGATAAGGGACTAGACTTATGAAAAAACATACACTTTTTAAAAAAAACAACAAAAAATAACGTTTGGTACAATTTTGTTTTTCACACAGTTAAAATGATATGGCTTATGAACAATAGAGAAGAGCTAGGTATACAAATGCTGAAAGGGAGCATTTAAATCTCCTTTGGATAATTTTCACCCATGGGTGGTGGTGAAGGTCAATTCAGTAGGCTGTTGGGGCTATCCTAATCATTTGCCTCATTGTTACTGACCACCCACCATCACCCTCATTTTGGTTGTAACTTGTATAGTCTAATTATATCTCATTTTTATGTCAGTGGGGCCTGAAATCTTGGTTAGAACAGCCAAAATCATTTGGTCTCAGTGATCCTGTTGTATCTGATGTCCGATGTGTAAATACATCAGCTAATGAGCATGCCTCATAACGAATCCAAAGATATGTATGACTATGAGCGTGCCTCATAATGAATCCAAAGATATGCTGATGGTCCTCAAATGTCTTGAAAAAAGGAAGATTACGGACAGATTTACACATTATGGAGTAACAGGCAATGTGTTGTTAGATATTTCCTACCTGCTTTGAACCTCCTATGCATCGAGGGGAATTTTTTTTTATTAGTGTCTGTCAAGATTGCGTGTTGTACTGACAAGTTGTTTGCTAACCTCTTCTTAAAACAGATTGTTCAAATCTTCTCATCAACAGGGTGAAGACAAGAAGTACAAAGCCCCAGAGAACATCACAGGTCCTTTGCTGGTACTTGAACACATTGTTAAACAGCCATACATATCAAAGGGTGCCCGAGATATATTTTTGGCTTTTCTTACAAAGTGAGTCACCTGTACACTTAGAGGTAGCATTACTCACCAGATAAGCTCACTGTTTCTCTCTGTCCAGTTGCATGTGAAAATTAAATTCTATCTCCAGTGTCTAAATTCTGTTTGCTTTTGGGTTTGTTTTTGTAACACATTTCATTCATTTGGGTCACCATTTTTTTAATGCCCACATGTCTAGTCTTGTTTACACTTCTGTCACTTCACAAGAAAGCAAATTTAGAAATGTTTGATCTAATAACAAATGTACAGATTGCACAGGCTTCTAGACAAACCCATATCTGCTGTAGATCTAGGCTTATTTATGGGACCCTTCTCACCTAGTGCTTGTTTTAGGGTTAGGAATAGAGTGAGGGGATTACAGGCACCCATGTAATAGGCTGTGGACGTTATAATTGTCTAGGAACTTTCTGTGTTTTATCTTTCATATACAGCTCTTGCACACTGTGACACAAATTGACCTTGGCATCATCCTTATTAAATGCTGGTCGAATTGCAAAATTTTACCAAATCATGGGTTAATGCAGTGCATAATAAGTGATCTTGGGGGTACAGTGGAATCCGCTTAAGCGGGACGGCTCCGTTCCCGACGAATCGTCCCTCTTAAGCAGGCGTCCCGCTTAGGCGGACTATCTATTATAATATAAAGTGATTTCTTAGCTAGCTTGTGCGTTTCATTCAAGTTAAGGGATATCATTACTTGTTGCTAGTGAGGTGTGACAACGGAGTCAGATTTAAATTGTATCTGTACTGTTTAAAATATACTTACTGCAGCCTAACTGCATTTTCAGTAGACTTGCAGAGCATATTATTAGTCATTCTTTGCCGGGAACGGGATTTTTGGTTGGCTTCAAAGAAGCACCTAAGCCTTCTCACCACTCTCCTTTGAAAATTAAAAAAAACAATTATTGTAAAGACCGAGACATGTCTACATCAGAGGGAAAGAAATAATACATGTTAAAATAAAACTGGAGAGAATATGAAAGGTCTTACATCTCTGAAGTCGAGATGTTCGCCGCCCCCCATTCAAGTGATCAAAAATAATTTGGGATCAAATTTACATGATCGTAAACACCGGCAAAGATAAGCGTCACACTTCTCGCTCCACATCTGGCCAGAGCGCGACGTGAGCGGCGTGTGTCAAAAAGCCTTTACGCAACACGAATGATGGTCATGCCTTTGTCAACGACACCCTGGCTGAGTGTTGTGCAATAGCGCAGGTAAGGCTCGTAAGTGTCAATCACTGCCCAAGCTGAAGAAAGGATAAAGTGTGGCTGACAGGGGGCGGGGCTTACTTAATCTTGATCCGTTGATGCTTGCGCGGGTTAAAACTTAAATGACCAGCGGCTAGGATGCCCGCTGTGATTCATCCATGCGTGCGCCGAAGGGTCAACTGCCTGACAGAAGGCTATGGGGAGGTAGTGTCAATCACATCTCACGTAACGTAAGGGGGAGTAATCAGGGCCATCGGCACAATCTTCTTTGTAGCTCTCAGGTTTTCAGCTGATGGGCACAGGTAAACAAGCACTGAGTTATAGTACGATAGTGACAATTTGCAGCATTCCTGTCAAAAACAGCATGTATATTACGGAGATCTGGCTCCAAGTCGTGCCGTCCCGCTCACATGTATAGATTTAAATAGCAAAAATTACGTTCCCCAGGCATTCATCTCACTTAAGCGGGCATCCCGCTCACGCGTGTCTCGCTTAAGCAGGTTCCACTGTATTTTCATTGCATAATAAGTGAACTTAGAGGTATTTTCACAGGATTTTCCCACTCACAAATATGACCTAATTATAATAACTATCAGTTACTCAACAGTGGTTTTAAAAAAAGATACAGTATTCATTTTAAACAGATTGATTCAGAGGGTTCTTTGAAATTCGTTGTAAGTGTGTATAACAATTGTCATGACTGTTCATGACATTCCGGATGATCACTATCATGCAACTCATCTGATCCTTTGAAAAATGTAAGCAAGAGCCCAATGAACCTTATTTAAGATGACTTCAGTGGTACTAGTCAGAGCCACAATTTAGTACAAGATAGCATGTCTTTGTTATAAAATGATGAACCATATTTAACAGGCAAGCACATCAGAACTTGAACTGAGCATACACTAAATCTTTACGTTTTTAAAAGTGAAGCACTGTGGATAGGGTTCATAGACTATCCACAATGCCATTGTGGACAGCCTTCAGGCACTTTCACTCAGCAGTGACATCATAAGTAGCGCTTAGCAGCTCAGGTGAGATCTTAATGACACTGAGAGTATTGCTCAGGAGCTATGCCCGGCAACAATAATCATGGCAAAGATAAAAGTTCTTGTTTGTAATTCACTGCATAAAATTACATGCTGTCCACAAATAAACGGCTATTTCAGCTTTATTTCATAGACACATCACCTGTCAAAAAATTGTACTATGGAGAGGCAGTTATGCCATAATAGCCAGATTTTTCATTCCTTCATATGATAATACCATATTTATGTAACAGGGATAGCTATCTGTTTCACAGCCTTAAACATCCACAATATTGTTTTATAAATTTTCACCCCCCTTACACGTTTCCATCGCCCAAGCGCTTTCGAGAAAATGCAGCTTGAAAGCTGGGATTTTCACATTGCGAGGGCAACCATAACTGGTCATTCGGTCAGTGTGGGAATGAGGTGTGATGTCAAACAGCGAGAGGCAAGCTAGTAGTCGTTGTGCGAAGAGTTATCCATATGCAATAACTTTCTTTGGTGTCAGATTTTATGCCCTACTTTCATAAATCTTTTGTTGAAGACTGAACAAGTGCCCGGCTTTGATCGTAATGCTGTAATCTTAGAAAAGGCAGGATAGATATTTGATAAAAGGAGCATCTGTCTGAGCGCTGAATGAGTTGCTTTATTACTGGATGCATAGCCTATGTATGGTTGTCTGTGCCTTTTTTTTCCTTGTATTGTTTAATGAGCTCTCAGTGATCTACAATTCAGACACTATTTATCATTGGCCTGAGGAGTACATTTACATGTAGATTATTACACAGCAGGATAAGATTTGATTGACAGTTAACTATTTGTCATAAATCAGCCAACATGCTTCGAAGAGCCAGTCAAACAGCTGGCATATCGACATGAACATAGTTTGACACCCTTATGTTGGTCAGAGATGACCATGGGAATAATTTGGAGAATACTTGTGAAATCTTTCATGGTTTGGAAAGAAAGAACCGGTCTTCACGATTAAAGAGAAAAATGAAATGGACTATAGCAATCAGCATGGATATGCCATGTTGAGCATAGCAACAGGGACAAGATGGGGAGGGGCAGAGAGGGGTCGGCACTGTTACAGGGATGAAGCAAAGACGTTACATTTACAATGTCCTTGGGGTTGAAAGAGAAAGAGAGGGAGAGAGAGGGAAGATAAGAAGCAATAAGAGAAAGTGAGAGCCTAAGGAAAACAGTGAGAAGGCAGGTAATAAACAGTGATTCAGAGGACAATAGCATCCTAGCTGCTTGCTCTCTTTCTCTCTCTCCATTAGCGTCTAGTTTCTTTGTTTTTTTCTCTCTCTCTCTCTCTCTCTCTCTCTCTAAGAGCTCTCTCTCTCTCTCTCTCTTATTTCTGTCTCTCTCTTTCTCTCCATCTCTCTCCATTAGCGTCTAGTTTCTTTGTTCTTACCCCCTGATTTTCCTAGATGCTTATCCCACCACCTTATTGCTCTTTGCCTCTCTCTCTCTCTTTCTCTCTCTTTCTCTCCTTCTCTCTCTCTCTTCATCCCTGGAATTGTGCCCACTCAACCCATACTAAAATCTGTCTCATTCGCCTCCCTGATAGTGAAGACCGATTCATTCTTTTAAAACTACAATAGTTTTCATGGGTATTCTATAAAATGCTCCTGTGGTAATCTCTGACAAAAAGAAGAAGCTCAAAATAATTTTCATGTTGATGTGCCTCCTTTTTGACCTGCTCTCTAAAGCCTTTTAATTTGATTTATGACCAGTGACACAACTAGCACCACTCTTTAGCCTAAGCACAGATAATTTGATTGTAGTGGCGTCTTAATTATCTTAAAGTGCTCCTCAAGTAAATTCAGAGCAACTCGAATGGTGGTCGGACAGATGCTCGGTATTCTCAAATATTTATCCTCCCTTTTCTAAGAGTCAGCACTGCGATCTAAGTCAGGCAGTTGTTCACACAGTTTAACAAAAGACTTTTCTCAATGATAAATGAAAAAAAGGCTTAACATTTAGAGCAACAACAGTTACTGCATGTGGATAATTCTCTTTGCATGACAACAACTAGCTTGACTCCTGCTTTTTGACGTCATGCCTCATTTCCGCGCTGACCAGAAGACTAGTTATGCTGGCTCGCATGGTGTGAAAATCCCAACTTTCAAGCTGCATATTCTCGAAAGCACTTGGGCAAAGGAAATGTGGAAGAAGTTGAAAATCTATGAAAAAATACTATGGATATTTTAGGCTGTGAAGCAGATAGCTTCCCCTGTCCCTTTAACAGCAACTAAGAAGGGAGAAGACAGGAATTTTGAATTTTGCCATCGTAATGAGGTTTCCATTATAACTCTGGCCACATTAAACGGATTTGATTGACATGGTAAAAAGGGATTTGATCATACAGACTAGGAAATTGTTACATGCCAGCTACTTTATAACAAAGGAACATTGTATTTCAGTGTGAAACAGGTGGCATAATTATATTCATTCCTCAATTGCATTTCCTTTCCTTTTGATGGGCAGAACTCCCCTTCTTGTTCTTTGCACAGCACTCAACTTTAAAAGTCCTACTCCTTATTGTAACTAACCTTGACCAGAGGAGACGCTGCATGTTCTTAATACTCCTGTCTTTTTTTTTCTTTTAAACTAATCAAAGTGGAAGTAATGTAATAATGTTTTCAATTTTGTTTCCTCTCTCCACAGACCTCACTCTTCATTGGACAAGGCCACAGAAGCAAGACATAAAGTACTACAGACACTTTATACCTTTTAATATTCCTTAGGAAAATCATAATCTTCTGTTAACCTGTGCACTGGTGATTTGACTTTAGTTACATACTCTGGTGATCGGGTCTTATAAGACCTGATCACTCATTTGAGGAAATGGCGATCGGGTCTTATAAAATCCGAGTGTATTGTCTACAAAACTTTAAGCTGAGCACACATGGGAGTTATTTTGAGTCTTTTAGATATGGCTGCATCCAGACTAGCAAAGTTTGATGTTATTTTGTTGACCTTGAGACCTATTCACAAGCCTGATCCCAAGAAATAAGCTGATGATCACTAACAGACTGGCTTTCTTTGATCATGATGATGGGCAACCACTGAATCCAGAGACTTTATTGTCCATGCCCTTTGACATCTAATGATGTCACATAGGCCTGCCTGGGTTGCTGATTACTGGCAGATCAAATGTTGGGAGTAGGCTTCTCCCATAAATCAAACATAGCAAGTCTTGAGGAACCCTCAGTATCTGTCCTTAGTCTTGTGTTCGTTTGTCATTGTGAAAAAGGTATGGATGGTTGCACCTGGTATAGACCTAGTATTTGTGGGTCTGTGGAAATTGCTTGACATCATCAACTCATTGCATCCCTGACCAGCAAAGTGATAATGATATCCACTGAAAGTTTACACCCAGCGATTCAGATCAAGCTAAGTATGAAATCAGTACGTGTAAATGGTCCTGAATGGTATGTTTTATGACCACCAAGATCATACTGTCAATTTTTGTCTTGTGAGGGAATTGGAATTGGGTCATCAAGTCACTTAAACAGGTCTAGACTTTAATACCAATTTTTTCATTTTCTTTAGCATTGGAGCCAAATTGCAATTCACTTCAAGAAAGCTGATTTAAATGCCATTCTAGAGCATTTGGTATTAACACCAGTATTGCCAAAACCAGTGCTCAATCCTGCACAACCATGATACTGATAATGACTTGACAGAGTCTTGCCCAGAGGTATTGAAGCAATCAGATCCAGCCGTTCAATGGCCATATAATCATTTCTGAGAGGTTATCAATTCGTTCTGTCTTACTTTCACATTTTTGATAAATGTGTAGCACTAGTAGAAAAATATGTCAATTAGAGGGTTTTATCATGTACTGTATTTGCTTTTTTTTTTTCAAAGTTTTCCTTTTGAAATACGCAGTTGCATAGGGGTTGGCAAATCTGCCCTTGCTGAACAAGGAATGTACAGTATTTTCATTGTACATTTGAATGGTTTCTTTAATATAAAAATATAAAATACGCTTAAATGCAACTTTCACCTTGGCTTCACGATGGTAGAGAAGATGTGAAGCAAAGAATTAAGAAACTAGGCAAATTCCTCCGGAGGCGAAAAAAAAGCAACAGAAGGACATTTGGAAGTCATGACCCGAGTGTGGCCCAGCCCCTTAAGCCTTCACCAGCTGTTGTGGGTATTTTATGCCCCAGGGAGGTTTTCAAATTTGTATAACTACTATAACTATTGAATGAACTGTTATTTCACCTTTATATTTCATGTTCATCTCAGGTTCCTAATTTGCTTTACTTTGATATATTTGGCAATTTTTTAAATTGAAAAATAAAAGAATAATGGTGTGTTGGTTTTCACTGTGTCGTTAAGGCTGTCGTGGGGCAGACAGGTACCCATACTTTTATAAAGATTATTCAATCTAGCGAGTCGGCCGTTGTGGGACACGCAGCTGTCCATATTGTTTCTATATAAAAGTGTGATAACTAGTGGCGTTTTGGCAGTCATATGGGCTTAGCTTGTCTGTGGGTTCTATTTAAATTTTAAATAAGACACTAAAATTACCGGATGTGATGTTTACTCATATAAGTCGCTACAGGTATATTATATGACAGTATAAAATAATATGATGCTTACAGATAGAAGATTAGGTTCAAGACTGAAGTTTTGAGTCAGGATGAAGGACAGTTAGATAATTCTAATTTGCAAAACATCTTCCATAGAAGACATGTGACGTGGTAACTTTTCAAAAATCAGTCAAATGCTGAAAAAATTCATGTATGCAAAATATCAAACTATGGGTCTAGATTGTGGACAAAAATATGACCTTTCTGATACTGTGTATTTTTTAAAAAAGTCAATTAAAACCTACCAACATTTTTGTTTGTGGCAAAAATGTGCGCAAAATGAACGCAAACAAATTTCATCGTTCAACATAATATATATAACATTACAATGATGAATACTGCATGTTTTCCTCAATCTTTTTCATAAATAAGAAATTAGTTTTTGATGAAAGCATGAATTATTCCGTGCATGACCATCCTACAAAAACAAAAGACTGCCATGAGCCTTTGTAAGGAATGTTGTCTATGTTCCATTCTCTTCTCTCGAGGCATAGCCACACCCTAGCTTCAAAGTTCCGAAAAACAAGCTGACATGTTGGAAAAGCGAATAAGAGAGTTGAAATCAGGTAAATGGGGCACCAACTCATGTCCGAAAGTCTGCTGATGAGACGCCATCCAGATTTGTCCTTCAACCATGCAAGAGTGACATTTGCAGTGTGAGGTGTAGCCCTATCTTGCTGAAACCATTGGCAATCACATTGAAATGGCGCTGTCCTAATGCTGTTCACAACTGCTTGAGTGTAACAATTTTTGGCCACCGTCATCCTGTAGCCAGGTCACGGCAGCTCAAGACCATCCAGGCTGTGCACTTCTGTTATTGTAAAGATCTTCCAAGTACATACAGTGGTGGCTGACTGGCCCAAGAGATTTTTTTTTAAATTATTCAATGCGCATCTAAAAACTAGATGTCATTGATCCACCCTTGTTCGCTTTCCATTTTGATCTGAAACCAATTACACATTAGCACCCTGTCATCATTGTCAAGACTGGCATCAATGCCAAGATCACTGAGTTTGAGGAGAGCTGAATCATCATACAGACCATGTTATTTTATGCATTATCAGGAATACCGACAGAGAAAATAATTCGCAATGCTTTTAATTAAACAAAGTAATTATCATTTGTCTCTTCATGGAAATTCCTTTCTCAGAGACATGACTGTGAACTGACTAATTACATCAAAAAATTATTTTTTTACTCTTTTGGAGAGTCACAGCTATGTAATTTTAATAATCTAATGTGAATTTCAGATCATCCTTAAGCACTTTTTAAGTCAACTGCCGGTCGTAATTCATGATATGACTGAACTTAGACAGCCCTTGACTGAAGAAACAATGCCAGACGACGGAAAATGCCTATCTTGTTTATTTGCCTGTAATAATGCTTTATTGCCCATCTAAGATCAAATAAGTGGAAATGTGGTGATTACGACGGAAAAAAAAAAAGAGACGCTAAAAAGCGAGCACAAACGACGACATGAACGAAAATGATAGTGATAATGACAAGAGAAAAGGTGATGAAAAGGATGAAGACCTCAGTTATCACGACGTCTAGGAATGGATGATGGTTGTTGACTATAAACATGCACTTAAATACAGCACACATGAAATAATTACTTACTACAGATCCTACACGAATGCTTCCTTTAGCTCCTCCATTATGAAATCGACTGATATGAAAGGAATGTCGAGTTATTATGACACATATTGATTTTTATCTTTTCCCCATTGTAATTTTCATGAATACTTCCATGCCTCACAACAGTCTTACAAAAAGATATGCGTTTTTACTACAGTATATAAAAAGTATGGGGCACTGTATGCCCCACGAAAGACATAACGCAGGTTTCCCGTTTTCTGTTATATAACGAGTATGGGGAATTGTATGCCCCACCATAGCCGTAACGTAGATTTTGTTTTCTGCTATAAGGCGTATGGGGCACTGTACTGAATGCCCAACGACGGACTTAATTGGGAATTTTTATCGACAGCTGTTGACAGTTAGAGTGTCGGGAAGTCAAAGGGCTGAAACACTTGTCAGATGTGGGTACCTGCCTCTGAAGATCTGTTGCCCAGCTCCCCAAGAAAGAGAATTTCCTATAGATCTTCAATTGTGTGCATTCACAATGATAGCGATTCTTTGTCTGGCAACTTCATATTTTGTTGAAAGTACTGTAGATAAGTATGATACACTGCCAAACATGGGTTATCTTAGTCACAGCAGCTACATGTTGATTCAACATCTTGTATGTGTGATGAAAGAAATAAATTTTCTGCATTCAGAACAGTCTAGGTGGTTTTCTTTTGTTATTGTTTTGTCCTTCTGTGTATGTTTATCTTTACACAAAAAGCGTCAGTTTCACAGTAAACGGGCAATCTAGTTGGTGAAGATACAAGGTCAGGACAGACAAACATGAGACTGAATCTGCTACTGGAACATACCTGTGTTGCGGATAGTCATCTATTTTTCTTTTCAAAGTATTCCCCTCCAACATCTATACACGTCTTAAGCCTCATAATCTAATTTTTGCATGCCTTTTTTTGTAATCTTCTTTGGGTATATGCTGGAGAGTGGAGAGACTGAAAAACTGCACTTCCGAAGGCTGACTTCAATGCAAACCGGTGGCCTGCAAGATGTTTTTTCAGGGTTGGGAAAAGGAAAAAATGGCAGGGAACAAGATTTGGGGAGTAGGGAGGATGGAGCAAACTTTTGGATTTTATGGGCTTTAAGGAAGTCCTGTATTTTAACTGTACTTTAACGCTGGGGCGTTGTCGTGAAGGATTTTTATGCCTCTCAAGTCACATACCGGACTTTGGTCGCTGCGTCTTGTAGTGTTCAGTCAGTGTCTTCAGATACGGCATGCCACCTTTGGAGATAAAGCCTCTATAAAATGAAGGTGCCATATCTATTGCGCATGCTCTGTGGCCCATTTCCAGTCCAATTCAGATTTTGCTTCACTCCATACTCGAGATGGCCGATAGCACGCATCCATAGTAGGTCTGACACAATCTGGAGTAAAGGCCATAGCTGTTTTAAGTTGCGTAACATCCAAAAGTCACCACTTCTTCTTATTTGTATTCAACGGGACAACTGCACTTGTGTATTCATTGTGTCGAGTGTAAATACAGGTATTGTGTTCATGGTTTGGGAGAGGCATTCAAGCCCATCATTATTGTCAGTAAATTGCAATAAAACCAAAAGTAAATAAACATGTCCAAACATTGTTTACTTTCCAGCCAGTAATTAAAAAAAAAATAAGAATTTCAGATGGCTGCGGGATAACAATACGCTCTTTTGGTACAAACATCTTGCGCTCTCACTGACGGCGGCTTTATCCCCATAGATTGTTTTGGTCATGCTACTCATACTTCAGATGCTTTTGTATGAAGTGTGAATAGTGCTGGACAAGGATGCATTGTATTCAATATGGTAATCCCTTTGACCAGAGTTTTCAATTTAAATGAATTCACTTTGGACTGATTCCACTGTATTATGAAGTAAATAGAACATTCTGGAAGTAGGTGAACATGAAAACACCCACTTTATGACATTGCTGCTATACGGAATAGATCAGGTGCTACCGGTATACATCTGTCCGTGCATTACAAATGAGGAAGGAAGGTGTTTCATTAACACATTAAAATTCATATTTACCCAAAAAGGAAATAGGAAACAAACATAAATATACGACCTAGATCCAGGAAAGGGATTCAAGTGATATACCATCTATACAGATTCAGATAGGAAGGTTGGTCTATTTAGGTGGCATACCACCTTTCTAAAGCTTGCAAAAAAAAAACAACAAAGCGAGACGCTAAACCATTTTTCTTGTTGCCAGCCATTTTTCAAAAAACGCCGTTGGTGTCAAACACCACAATTATGCTGGGATGTGTTTTTGGTTCCTTGATGATAAAATTGATAGTCTTGTTAGTATTTAGTATCAGACAGCCAATGAGCAGAGTCTAGATGTTAGACAATGTGAATTTGGAGTCTATGGGTTGCCTCGGCTTTTTCGTTCTTTTTAGAAGCCCTTGGCTGCCAGATATATTATTGGCTTTTTGGATCTGACAGACCTTAGGTCAAAATTTACCATTTTCCTATACAAAAAGTACTTGTACTTCTGTGTACTTTCTAGACATAGTCCGACTCTTTTTTTATGTGCAAATTGGCCCCACTTGAAAAAAGTCTGGCAACTGGCAACCTTGACCAGAAACACGCAAAGGCGGCATTGATCTGCGGTTTCAAATCTGCCGGTGGCACAAATTAAAGGGACAGGGATAGCTTTCTGTTTCACAGCCTAAAACATCAACAGTATTTTTTTCGTAAATTTTCAACCTCCTCCACATTTCCTTCGCCCGAGCGCTTCTGAGAAAATGCAGCTTGAAAGTCGGGATTTTCACACCATGCGGACCGTCATGACTGATTGTCCGGTTGGTGCGGGAATGTGGCCTGATGTCAGAAAGTGAGAGGAAAGTTAGTAGTCGTTATGCAAAGAGAATTACATGCCACATGCCATTGCAATATGTAACTTTCGTTGGCTCTAAATGTTATGCCTTTTTTTCAATTATTGTCGACAAAATCCAGCCGTTCAATGGCCATATAATCATTTCTGAGAGATCAATTCGTTCTGTCTTACTTTCACATTTTTGATAAATGTGTAGCACTAGTAGAAAAATATGTCAATTAGAGGGTTTTTTCATGTACTGTATTTGCTTTCTTTTTTTCAAAGTTTTCCTTTTGAAATACGCAGTTGCATAGGGGTTGGCAAATCTGCCCTTGCTGAACAAGGAATGTATTTTCATTGTACATTTGAATGGTTTCTTTAATATAAAAATATAAAATACGCTTAAATGCAACTGGCAACCTTGATCAGAAACTCACGCAAAGGCGGCATTGATCTGCGGTTTCAAATCTGCCGGTGGCACAAATTAAAGGGACAGGGATAGCTTTCTGTTTCACATCAACAGTATTTTTTTCGTAAATTTTCAACCTCTTCCACATTTCCTTCGCCCGAGCGCTTCTGAGAAAATGCAGCTTGAAAGTCGGGATTTTCACACCATGCATGACTGATTGTCCGGTTAGTGCGGGAATGTGGCCTGACGTCAGAAAGTGAGAGGAAAGTTAGTAGTCGTTATGCAAAGAGAATTATCCACATGCCATTGCAATACTGTAACTTTCGTTGGCTCTAAATGTTATGCCTTTTTTTCATTTATTGTCGACAAAATCGTTTTGTTAAATTGTGTCAACAACTGCCCGACTCTGATCATTGTGAAAAAAAGAAAGATAAAATATTATTTGAGAAAAGGAACATCTGTCTAACCGCTGTTGAGTAGCTTTATTAATATTTGCACTGTCTTTGTATTGTTGTCTGCTATGTGGTTCAGTGAGCTTTCATTGCCCTAAGATTCTGACAATATAAAATTATTATTTGCTTGAGGAGCACTTTCACTACTTTCAGATAATTTAGACCAGTCGCCGCCACAGTCAAATTCTCTGTGCTTAGGAGCAGTGCTAGTTGTATGACTAATCATAAATCAATCCAAAGGCTTTCGAGAGCAGATCAAAAAGGGGGCACATCCACATGAAAATTATTTTGACCTTATTTTGGTCAGAGATGACCACGGGAGCATTTTATAGAATACCCGAGACAACTTTTGTAGCTTTGAAAGAAGAATCTATGGCTGTATTTGTATCTTTCATATTCATCTTGCTAGCCCCAGACAGCCAGTGAGCGGATTTAGATGATTTGTGGGTGGAGCTTAGACGTTGCATTAGCGTTGTTTTAGAGTTTGACAATAAAATTGAGATCAATAAGGTTGCTAACCTGCCTCTTTCGGAACCAAATACCAGATTATCATAACATTTCTACATACATTAGGACAGTCGGCAGTAAATATCTTGGATTATAACCCTCGGTGCCATCTTATGACAAAAAGACACATATCCAATAGAATTTTTATTTTTATCATAGGTCCTTTCCAGGCATGTTTTGGTGTTTTCATATGCAATCTATTTAACAATAACAAAGAAGAAAAGAGAATAGGCATTTAGAACTCCGCCGATAAACCGGGTTCCTGTGGCCGTAATGAATGGGTTCCACTGAAGTAACAAAAGATTTCACCAACAGCAGCAGTAGAAATACACTGAAACCTCGTTATACCGCCAAGTAAGGGGCAAACAGAAAAATGGCGGTATAACGAGAATGGCGGTACAACGAAAATACCATGTAGAACAAGGGAAATAAGTAATTTACCAACATTGGACTGGCTAACATGTCTAAAATAATGCAGTTATCTCCCTTTAAAACAATAGCGTTAAAATTAAAAACAAGCATGAACTAAGGATTGGAAGCGTATGTGTCAAGTTGGAGAATGATAAGAAAAGAAGTTGACTACTACACATTACACCTCTGGGTCGGAGAGTCACATGAGCGCTAGGCCTACGTCATAGATCAATGTGTGCTGTTTGCATCGTACCCCGCGACCGGTGCGAACCAGTTGAAGCATCACCTCGCGCGCGCTTAGGCCTACTTTCATTAGCGAACTCTCTAGGCCTATTGAGCGAGAGGAGATTGAACTGTGACCTGCCTTTCCCACTGCATGCCCCATCAGTAGGCCTATCAGGACTTCGCTTCCAAAAAGTGAAGAGTGTGTAGTAGGATTGGTGTTTGAGTAACAAGCGAAGCACAGACTGTGGCGCCAAGTGATGTTCCGTCTGTTAGCTGGATTTAGGTAGAGGTGGGGAGTGGGGGTTAAATTTACGTTGGCGGTATAACGAGCAATATTTACTATACTCAAGTTATGAATATAACAGTTAAACTGTTGGGGGATGGCGGTATAACGAGATTTTTAGTGACTATGTATAGGTGTCAGATCCGTTCCGCGGCGAAAAGCTGGCGGTATGCAGGAATGGCGGTATAACGGGTGGCGTTATAGCGAGGTTTCACTGTATATGCAATAGCAGAAATAAATGAAGGAGTACAAGCAGTTGTAATGCAGTTAGTAGTAAGGTGATAGTGGTGGTGATAGGAAAGATGGTGGTAGGAAAAGTGATGCCCTCTGGGATGGTCAGTGAGACTTTCTTTTAATGTAGACTGCAGCAGCAATGCTTTCTATGGTGGACAAATACGGCAAATAAGCAAAATGCCGTAGACAAATTAATGAAACAACACAAGATTTTAATCTTGGCCCACCTTTTTATTGAAAAACAAAGAAAAAAAATCATGTCCCTAGCCTTTCTGTCTTCACTGTCAGCGTGATGTCATTCGTCAATTATTTGCAAAAATGACAACATTTTAAGTGAAAGCAGACTTAGTTTTCTAGTTCCCAGCTTCTCACCAAGGATTTCTTTTTCTCAGCTGAAGGCCAGCACACTCTGAATGATGTTGTCTCCCTTGTCTAAATACCCTAATAATATGGAAACACGGATGCATTGTTACGAATGAGTGGAATTTAGCTTATACAATTTACAACGCTTTAAAGGGAGCCATTCCGAGAAACAGAAAGCATCATTACAGCTGACGAAACATGGATATACCAGTAGATCTCGAAACAAAACAACAGTCCCAGGTGTAGCTGTTTCTTGGAGAGTGTGTTGTGTGAATTTGAAAGGAAGGTTGGATCATCCTACAGGCCATGTTAATCCATATGACACCATATCATTAGAATAAAAGAGTCTTTCAAGTCTCTGTCAACATGATGTAACGCCTCTACACACCCTGGACAACCCACATGGTCATATTATGCAAAGCCCAAATTCTTACACTCAGTAATGCATGGCAGCCATAATAATCTTTCGTCAAAAACATTCTAGCTGCACGGCCAACCTGTCTAGCCAGTGTTATCTGTTACTTACTGTAAATGAAGAATGATCGTATCATGGCCTGGTCACATATAGTCATATCCACTTAATTTGATTTCACTGGAACCATTGCAATTTTGAAAAATTGATTCATCACTTTAAGACTGGAAGACCATTTATTTGATAGCTATCCCCTACAGTACATGTACAGTAGACTTCACTTAACCCAAACCCGTTTAACGGGAAATTTCTGTTTACATGAACAAAAAAAAAGTCCCCGTTTTTTTTTTTTTGCTCTATAATATAATCTATGCATTCCAAACTCTGTTTACACAAACCATAAAATCTAAAGGATCTCAATAACGCGAACAACTTTAGGGTCGCACCGTTGTTTTTGCTGGAACTCTCCCTTTTCGTTTGCATTGCCAGCGCAACGTTTTCCACCCACGACGCTCCACCATCACCCTGCTTGCAATGTAATGGCTTTGCCTCCCTCGACCACTTAGCTGGACATGACACCCCCCCACTGAGTCTTCTGTAGCGTAACTGCCCAGACTGGTTTATCCAAGTATTTATGTGCAAAATGGGCTATCTCCTTTATTTCCTACGTACTCTTCTTTACACAAATTCTTGATAACACAAACACATTTCTGTGGTCCCCTGGAATTTGTGTTATCAGGTATTTACTGTATTTCTATTCAGACTGAGTATTCACGATGATCATGGAGCTTTGCTGGAATGTTCCTTGTATCTTGTAAGCCTTTAAAAAAGCTCTTTCGGGCAAGATGAGACTGGGTTGAGAAGCAGTACTCCTGAGAAGACTATTAGGATAAAAAGTCATCTTGTCATTCTGATCTGGAATAGCACCCTCTTCCCTCTTCCCTTTAACATCTTTTGTCATTTTTTTTTATTAATGCCTTCTTATGTTTACACAAAGTTTTCTTGTCTGAACTCGCCCAGAACTACTGGCGCCACTAGGTAAATTTTAATGTAGGTAGTCCAAACTAAGTGAAAATGGCCTTTTTTGTGAAATATCACTATTTTGTATTATTTTCGATGTGTTTGAAAGTGCATTTTATGTGTTTGAAAAGTATCGGATCATAGACGGAGCCGATGCGGCCAGTGCAAGTGCCGATCTTATGTTTCATGATGGCGGGGTATTTCAAATGCTCGCGGCTTTGTGCAAAATCAAGTGATCGCCATGGTTTTACTACTACGTGAAAGTGCTGGTTTTGCTTTTTCATTTGATGTATAGAAAGTATATCTTTGTTATGAAATTCATTTAAAATTGGCTGTGTGAAAACATTAGCAATAAAAAAATGGCAGAAAATACCAGAGTACTGGTACTTTCTTTATATCAATAAAAAGCTAATTTTTAGGAGTAATTTGTGGCTTAAAATCAAATATGTGGGTACAATGTGCGCGAAGCCATACTGCTGAGAAAATCATCACCGTCAGTAAATTCTGTTGTCCTTGCCCGGTGGTCGAGAAAAATGCAATATTAATTACCCTTAAAGGAAGACTGAACCGTCCTACAGACCATATTAAATCATACGGTACCCTATTATTCCAATAAAACAGTCTTTCAAGTGTCTGTCATAATGATATGACGCCTCTGCTGGCCCCAGACAACCCATAGGATTACATTATCCACAGTCCGAATTGTTACAACCACTGCGCGCGTGGCGGCCATAAGCTTACGTCAAATACGTTCTTGCCACATGGCCCAGCTGTCTAGCCAGTGCTGTGCGGACGGGTGATAGCATGTTGGTATGAATGTTTTAATTCCTCTGTGAACAGTAGATATGCCAAACAAAATCATGCTGAGGCAATAAAAATGCAGAATACTTTTTCTGGCTTACTCTATCAAACTTTACATTTGAATTTGGAATACCAGAACCTTAATTAAGAGCTGAATAATACATTTTCAGGTAGAAGGTGTCTGCAGATGTTGGAACCTAAGTGACGTCAGCGTATTTGCCGCGGGCTTCTGCTGATCGGGGAAGGGGAATAATTCTGGACTTAAGGGCCAAACCCGGTAACTCTAGCTCTCCTTATTGCGTCATATTACATACGCGCACGATAACAGAATGATGCTCTTTCTTCGCGAAATTGACTCGGTGGGCACCATAGATAATTTTTAGAGAGAAAAGGTATTGAAAAGTGGAAAATTATTTTTGATGTGCGTGTCCTACTTTAACTAAATGCAAGAGAACTGCTTTCTGCACTGAGCAATTCTACTTTTTCTGCTGAACGAAATGAGCCATTGTTTACCTTTCTGTGACGGTGCTAAAAGGTTTAAATTTTAATTTAAATCTTCAATTTTGTCCTTTTGGAGCTACATTGCCGAGACGTGCTTCCACAGTTATTACAGGGTTCGGCAGCACTGTAGCACTTTGAACTCTTGATAAACAGTAAGATTAAATTACCCCGCAACTGGGAGAAAACACAGTGTATAGGATCACACTGCACTCTCTATTTCTCTCTGTATCTCTTTCATACACATACACACACTCTCCTCTTCTGATATGAACAGTTTAGGTCTTTGACACCTATTGTTTTTTCTTCTTTTGGCCTATTAACATTTTGTGTTGTTCTACAATATGTCACTGTGATTTCGGGAATTTTTTTCCATGGAGGTTAAAGTACCGGTATTCTTTTGCCCAATCTTTTGATGGGAAGAAAAAAGGGGATCAATACCCAAAATTTTTCACAAATGTCTTTCGAAATAGTGCCCTTGAATTCTGATTTGGTCCCCAATTTTTCAATTGGCTGGTTAAAATCGCGTGCGAATACACAGACCTACACACTTTATTTTTTTATCTAAAAGGTTCAAATTGTACCTGAAACTTTAAAATTGGATGCTTTATTTAGATCACAGGTCATTTTACACATTTATACATTATGACACTGGCTGGCAGGGCCACTAGCACGAGTATGGAATGGTGCACTGTTTAGAACCTAAAGTTGTATTTTTTCCAGTTTTCTAAATGAAATTTAAATGTTAGCACCCTCAGATCAGAGTAAACAATAGCTCGTTTTGCAGAGAAAAATGTGCAAAAAGCATTTCTGTTGCATTTAGTTTGAGGTGTTACATAGACAAAAAAAAATTCCCAGTCCTGATCAGTCTGAAAATAAGAAGTGGAGAAAAGCATTTTTATGTTTTTTAAGTGATGTTAGTTTTTTATGTGGTTAGTTGCCATTTTTATGTTTTTTGAGTGATGTTAGTTTTTTACGTGGTTAGTTGCAGTTGCTTGAAAAAAATAGGCTTAATTTACATAAACTTTGGAGTTGAACACCAATTTCTGGAGATCTTAGTAGGTTTTCTTAGACATTACTGGTCCTTAAACATGACCAATTTTACAAAATGAGGAAATTCCTGAATTTTGTTGATTTTCGGCAACATTTGAAATTCCATAACTTTTTTATTTATTGAGCTATTTCGATAAATAAAGTATCAAAATGTTCAGAATATAGAGATCTATGAGCTGAAAGTCATTAAAAGCCTCTACAATAGAAATGAAACTGTCAGTTTGGACTACCTCCATTTCTAGATTTTTGCAACATTTTACTACAGTCGAGTCCGCTTAGCTCCAATTCGCTGGGACCACCCTAGTGAGTTCGACGAATCAGAATTCGACTCACGATTTCCAAGGCGAGTCAACCGTATGCGAGCGAGCGAGCACACTGGGGAGGTCATGAAGGCAGCCTCTTGTTTATATATACTGTACTGTCACGGTGCATTGGGCCAGATGCGTTGTAAGCCCTACACAATGCTGTCGAGATGCTTGATTATCGATCGATTTTTCAGCACCACCGAGCCCTCCCGCATTCTCTTCCCCCTACTGTCTTATCAGCGGTGGTGTAATACACACGCCCTACTCATTGTGCTGCGGTTAATGGCACTCACAGCGTCCAGTTTTATTGCCTCTCTCTATCCGCGGCACCGTCTTGTTTGTTGTTCAAGCCGTCGGCATTGTTTGGTACCACGGATGGAGGACTCCAGGAGGTGATTTTGCCTCTGTGGCAGCGCTGGGCAGTTGGACTAATCAGAAATGGGCATTAATTACTTCGTCTTATGCAAGGATAATTAATTGACGCAAAGAAGGAAAAAAAACGATTATTTCTTTTTCTTTCGACTAATAAGTAATTGGAGGAATCCGATTTCGACATACATGGACTCGACTGTAATGCGACATGGTGGTAAATATAATGAAATTACAAAGCTATTCTTACAAATTATGGTGCAATTTTTACCACATTTCGCACGCAAATTTTGCTATTCTTGGTGCAAATTTTGAGGGTTTGAAATGCAATTTTCCGCAGGGACAAAACAATTACAGCGTGTGTCTAGAATTTCCTAGCAAGTTGTCAAAGTGTCCTGAGCTAACCAAGGCATTATGCAAATGGGACATGAAACAAAAGCGAAATCGAAAAAAACCGAAACGGATAAATGGCTGCTGCAGTTGCTGGGCTCCATACTCATGTTAACAATGCACAAACATTACATACACAATATTCTTCACTACGGACAATTTCACAGGTCTATCAAGGCATTACTCAAACCAAAATAATTCGTAAAAACTCAGGAAATCTGAGCGTTGCTTAGCGTAGGAGCAACAATGGACCCTTTTCCTTCAATTGTCAAAGCAGTTCCATTATATGTTGCCACCCTGTCTCCATTGGTTCTGATATATGGCTTCAAAGTCTCCCAGATCTTTTTCTTTGGATTTAGCTGGACATCGGGGGTTCCTGAAAATATCAACATAAACAGAATGTACAGTGGAGTCCACCTAATTCAAACTCTGATTAATTGAATTTCTCTTAGATCAACCGGAAATGAAGTTACAGATTTCTTTTCTTCTTTGCCTATAGTAAAAGTATTCCTGTTATTCGAACTCGGCATCGTGGATTTTCTTTAATTCGAATGGGCTGTGGCCATCACACCTGCAAATTTGCCTTCACTATTCCTCTGCATCATGCAAAATCACAGCAAACAGGCGTGAAACAAAGAAGTTAGTGCCTGACAGGGCAGGAGTTAATAGGTGACTAAGGGTTTGTATTGTACAGCTTACTCTGCGTCCAATTAGGGGGGATGTTGGGTGGGAGCACAGGGATAAAAAATTGATCCATAATCACACACTCGGTGACACAACACTATATGATGTACCCGCACAAATTAGTACTACTAGTTGTCTACATGTGCTACTGTTAAAAAATAAACGGTTTTCTAAGCCCAGGCCTTTGATCACGCTACAGAAGGAAAACGTGTCTGGGACAAAAAAAAACAACTATTTATTGCTTGCAGAATGCAAAAACACTGCACACGCAACACTAATTTCACCATATAGCAGAATAAAAGCGAGGAAAAACTTAAACATTTCGTGACCAAGAATAAACTGCAGCAGAGAGACAGTAGAGACTGGGTAGGCCATATCGAGCTTTGAAACATTGACTGAAATGACAAAAAATGCTGAAAGCATGCATCGACCTATCAAAATAAATGATTTGTAGAAAAATCAAATTTCAGAAAGAAAGAGGGCAGTAAAAAAAACTACCTACGCCAGTCTTTACTCAAAACGTTCACACTTTTCTTCTTGTCTGAACTCCCCCAGACTTATCGGCGCCACTAGGTGAGCATTGCTCATGCTCAGCTCAGCAGCACAGGATTGAGAAGGGTGGGGTTACTTGAAAGAGGGAAAGATGACAAGGTGACATGTTTTTTCTTTCTTAACAGGCCTCCTCAAACCACTACCACTACTCAAACACACTTGACCCAAATGGCCTTTTGCAGGGCTCGCAAAATTAGTAAAAAAAAAAAAAAAAGAAAACAGCAAGGCTGGAAGGGGTGACCATATTAAAATTTTCCCCTGCCATGGAGATGATGTAACCATGAATCAAAATACCATGGTAATACGAGTACTTCCTGGTCAAAATTGTAAATTGAATTCTGGTAATCCGAACCCCCTATGGCGGTCCCAGCAATTTCGACTTAAGACTAGAGGACTCCACATATTATATGGGCAGTGAGAACGAATGAACATGAAATCATAAATTCTCAAAAGTCCAGTGAGCCGAGGAAAAGTTGAAAGCTGGGAAAACAAGATAAAAGATCCAGACATTGGTGGTCTGGTGCCTGATGAATATTTTGACAATGTCAATCAAAGGTGTCAATGCTGATCCCTGACAACACAGAATGCTGGAACCATTCTAGGCCATCGAGGTTGTCACCTAGGAACAATGCCATTTCCCTTACAATAATATATTGTTAATGGATAACACAAAACTCATTTAGCCCTTGATAATTCGACTGATCCCTTCAATTTCTACTGTAGAAACATTACTTACCAGGATATCCCTCAACTTTAACCCTGTCACCAATTACAGACTCCGTTGGTGGAACCAGAATCTCAGTCTTGTCTGGTGAAGTAGCACACATGATCATTCCCTCTGACAAAATCCCTCTCATTTTTGCTGGTTTCAAATTGCACATGAAAACAGCAATGCGATCTTTCATCTGAGAAGAGATCGGATAGGTTAAGACATTACACCAAGTGTTTGTGTTGCAAAGTAGTGGACCGACAATGGCCCCGGGTGCAAAGGGAGTTTGCTTATAACAGCATAATTTAGACCCTATTTCTTAAAAGTTTTCTTCAATACTTTGCTTGCCAACTTCAACGTATAGACTACAGTATATCAAATTTCCTACCATTTCTGACAATGATCAAATTTTGAAAGTATATTCTAAACTGGGCCACTGTTGAAATCTTTGCGACACAGATGGCTTTCTAACCTAAGACTCCTGTGTTGACTTTGTCAATCAATATAGCAGAGCGTCTGTGTCCTGTTTATTGATTTGCAAATGCCTGCCCTCACAAATGAATTCTTTTAGATGACAGTGGAGCACTGCTAATGCATATACCTTGGGACTGAACAAAATTGTACTTACAAACCGAAAATAATACATGTATGTTATTAACCATACACATTCCTTTCTTAAAGCAGAAAAATTGGGATAAAAAATGCACTGTTTACATGTGTGTACATGTTTACATCATGTCGTATCAAATGTGCTCCAAGGTACATGCAATTTAGTCAGTCTGAAATAAAAGCTGTATGGATGGAATAACAAGAGTGACTTTAGTGTGTTCACAAAAAGATGAACAAGGTTCTTTAGAAACATCTTTTTTCCAACTGACTGCATTGCTTCCAAATTTTGCATGCTGGCTTCTAGACTAATTTGTCTTAATAGAAATATATTTTTTTTTGTTGTCTATGTGGTAAATATTTTCTTCATAAACATGAAATAAATGATAACTGGTATGTTTCTCAAACATGCAAAGTTGTACAGCATGAAACCTGAAAATGTGAACATCAATGAGAATGTGTTGCTAGAAACTGCTTAAAAAGCAACCAACACAAAAAGAATATTCAAGAACCATTTTTATTTTTAGAGGCATTTAACCTTCACCAGTCGTCGTGGATATTTTATGCCCCAGAGAGGATTTTAAATATGTATAACTTTTAAAAAAAAAAAATTGTTATTTCGCCTCCATATTCATGTGTTCCTCACGTTCGTAATTAGCTTCACTCTGATATGTTTGGTATTTTTCAAAACTGAAAAATAAAAGAATAATCGTGCGTTGATTTTCACTACGTCGTTAAGGCTGTCATGGCGCATACAGGTACCCATATTTTTATATAAAGATTTTGCGAGTCTGCCGCCAAGGGACAGGCTGCTGTCCTTACCATTTCTAAAGAAATGTGATAACTAGTGGTGTTTTGGCAGTCATATGGGCTTAGCATACCACCAGAACAACATGTTTTGGTTAACATTCCTTGGTCACCGTCATCATCCTGGTGTCAGGTCATGGCTGCTAAAGACCATCCAGGCTGTGCATTTCTAAGATTGTAATGGATTTTCAAGTACATATGGTGGTGGTAGACCGGCCCAAGAGATACAGTTTTTTGTTTTATTTGATGGAGCTGGATACCAAGCAATGCACTTCGTCTGAAAACTAGACGTCATCAATCCACCCTGGTTCACTTTCCATTTTGGTGTGAAACTAACTACACATTAGCACCTTGGCATCAATGTCAAGATTGGCACTAATGCCAAGATCACTGAGTTTATGTTTAAAGGAAAGCTGAATCATCATACAGACCATGTTTATTCATGTGATACCCAATTATTCCAATAAAATAGTCTTTTAAGTGTCTGTAAACATGATATAATGTCTTTGCCTGTCCATGACCATACAGGGTTACAGTATGCAAAGTCTGAATTCCTACATCCACAGCACGTAGCAGCCATAAGCTCACGTCAAATACGTTCTAGCCGCATAGCCAAGCTGTCTAAGCCAGTGCTCTGCGGACAGGTTATAACATGTCGGTGTGAATCTTTGAATTCCACTGTAAGCAGCAGCTGTGTCAAACAAAATCATGCGTGAGGCAATAAAAATGCAGAATACTTTACCTGGTTTACACTGTCAAATTTTACTTTTGAATATGGATGAACAGAACCTTAATTGAAAGTGAATAATACTTTGTCAGATAAAGATACTGTAGCTGCTGGAACTTCCGTGACGTCATCACTTTTGTCACAAGCCGCTGCTGTTCGGGGGAGGGGAATAATTCTAGAGCAAGAGCAAATCTCGGTCACTCTAGCTCTTCTTAGTGCGCCATATTACACACACGCATGGCAATAGAACGATGTTCTCTCTTCGCGAAAGTGACTCAGTGGGTACCATAGATATCTAATTCCCAGAGAGAAAAATTACTGGAAAACAGAAAATTATTTTTGACGTGCATGTCCACCTTTAACTTTAAAGTTGTTGTACGAGACAACTGTAAATCATGCAAGAGAATTGGTCTGAGATTCTCACTAGTGGTGTTTACAGTGGTGACCTGCACTCCTCGCCTCACTGACATTTCCAGGCGTGTATTCTGCAAACCCATTCATAAGCTTGACGTTTCGCTTGGACCTAGCACGTCTCAGACCCCAAGTGACCGATGGCTGAGGTTTTAAACAATCCTATTCTCCGTGAAGTGTTTCAGTCATGCGAACATTTTCCATTTTTTCAGACTTTTTCAATTGTGAAGCCCAAACCTGGTGTTAACATTGACAATTGTTTGCTTTAATTGCCTTGTTGTTAGGTTCTTCAAAAGCAAAAGCTTTTGACTGATGTGACCAAGACATCGTTGAACAGAGAAAAAAAATATCAGTATTCTAGTAAACAAATTTCTGTTTTCAAAACCCAATTAAAGATGTCGATGGTGCAAATGTATAAGTGCGAAAACAGATCATTCTTAGAATGTTTATAACGCAACTGTCAAGCTTGGAATTCATTTTTGACATGCATACAAGTTTTAATTTTTAAATAGATATTGTTAGATCAACCAAATTCATTGAATTGATAGTACTTTGTTAGGTATTGACCAATGCAATTTGAAGATTATATCTGTTCACTACAAATGCCATTGGTATCGTTTTTTTCTGTGTTAACTATCAGGAACATCGACAGAAAGAGAATAAGCAATGATTAATGTCATAAATCATTCACAATGCTCTTAAACATGGTAATTTTCATTATTTCGTCTCTTCATGCATATTTCATTCTCAGAACTGATTGATGCGTAAATATATTTTTTTTAATTCGGTTGGAGAGTCTCAGCTATGTACTGTAATTTTAAAAACCTAATGTGAATTTCAGCTCATCCTTAAGCACTTCATAAGTCAAGTGCTGGTCGTAATTCATGATATGACTGAACGAAGACAGCCCTTGCCAGACAACGGAAAATCCCCTCTTGTCTATTAATCTGAACATGCTTTCTTGCCCAACTAAGTCAAATAAATGGAAATGTGATGATTATGATGAAAAGGAAGACGCAGAAAATCTAGCACAAATGACAATGTCTGCAAAAATGATGGTGATAACAACAAGAGAAATGGTGATGAATTGAAAGCGATTAAGACCTCAGCTATCACATAAAGTTTCATAATTTTTACTATGAACATAGGAGAAAGTAGCAAAAAATATTTTGTTAAGACAAATTGGTTTAGGCTCGCCTGCACTTCTGTCACCAACTACCATCATCTATTCATTGTCATTGGAATCATTCTTATCAATGGAGAGAGTGAAAGAGATCTGCAGATTCCAGGAAACCAGTATTCCCATGCACATCAACTCCGTTGATCATGTCGTTTTGCAGAATTTTCAGGAACTATAAAAGTATATATTATATATAGAGAAACTGTACAGGTTTCTCTCATTTCATTATAGTAAGATTAAAATTAAATATAATGTTCTGAGGACATACTGTGAAACAAAGGGCCATTTCTCATCATATCACGAAAACAGCATTGAGAATGAGAATATGGCAGTATTTATTTGACAACGACTGCATACAGGTTTCAAACTTCTTTCATTATAGTTAGCACTTATTTGATCTTAGTTGGGCAAGAAAACATGTTAAATTACAGGTTAATAGACAAAATACTAGAGTTATTCCCCTTCCCTGATCAGCAGCGGCTTGAGACAAAAATAATGACATCACTGACGTTCTAGCAGCTACCGACACCTTTATCCGACAATGTATTATTCAGCTTTCAATAGACGCTATCCGGAAATCTGATTGCGGGAGGTAACTCCTGAAAGTTAAAGGAGTTATGTCCCCTTTCGAGTACCCACTCGACAATACCCCGAGTTGTACACAATGTGAGGAAAGCGTGTTGCAGAATGGGTACCCAGCGCATAGACAGACTGGTGAACGTGACATACGGACCTGTTTATACAATTTTACACGCCATTAACTTATTGACCACTCGGCCTATTCGCATAACTTTTAGCATCAATTGCAAGCTCAATCGTTTCCACTTGCTTTCATATCAGTAACAGTACATTCCAATACGTAAAACACTGTAGGCCTACAGCTCGATGCATAAACTTAATCACATTATTCAGTATACATCAAAATTAGGCCCAAGGTCTTGTGCAGAGTGCAGATCTGTAAAGATATTTAATATACGTGAGAAATTTGAAAAGTTAAATTGTATCGAAGGCCAAAAAGGGTGTATTCTGCAATAGTAGACTAAGTCTAAGCCTAGTCTAGCACAAAAGGGTGTATTCTGCAATAGTAGACTAAGTCTAAGCCTAGTCTAGCACAAATGGTCGTTTGATGCATGTGCTTTTTTTTTTTTTGGTGTGGGAAGAGAGAACGGTGGAGGCACAATGGACACAGACGGATGAAAAAATAAGGAAAATATAGAACCTTATAACCCTTTCCACAAAGACACTTTTTTCTCTTATTCAATGTGAATCAAATCATAAATAACGGTTATGGTGTGTCTGTTGTGTTGGGAGGAACACCCAGTAAACATTCTGACACACCATAAAATGTTTAATCACAGATTAAGAGTTATCGTAAACTCTTGAAATGCCTAATCCTTGAAAAAAAGTTAAATCGTTACACACTATACTTTACAAAATCTGTGAAAGTTGGAAATGACAACATTCTGACACACCGATAAAATTTTTAATCACAGATTCAGAGTTATTGTAAACTCTTGAAATGCCTAATCCATAGAAAGCAAAATTTAAATCATGACACACCGTACTTTACAAAATCTGTGAAAGTTGGAAATGACAACATTCTGACACACCGATAAAATGTTATCAAACAGGAGTTATCGTAAACTGTTGAAATGACCCGAATACTCTTTTAAAAAAAAGAATTTGAATCATTACACACCGTACTTTACAAATAACTGAAACTTGTAAATGGCAACACTCTGACACACCGATAAAATTTTTAATCACAGATTAAGAGTTATCGTAAACTCTTGAAATGCCGAATCCATAGAAAGCAAAATTTAAATCATGACACACCGTACTTTACCAAATCTTTGAAAGTTGGACATGACAACATTCTGACACATCGATAAAATGTTATCACACAGATTTAGAGTTATTGTAAACTGTTGAAACGCCGAATCCTTGAACAAAAATTTTAACTCGTGACTAAAGAGTCCAGGCCTAGACCTACCTGATATCTTTCATATAGTCTATATAAAGTCCAATATTTCAGAAATTGTAAAATCTGAAGAATCAGTGGTATGATGAAGTATATGTGTAATTTTCACCATACTAAAAATGAACGTGTTTTCTGACTGAGTCTAGCCTAGACACTAGTCCTTTCATCGTCGTCTATCAAGCGCACAGAGACCTCTTTTTAGATCGCCATTTTAAGCATCAAACTTGTTCAATGTTATCACTGAAAGACCAGGAACATCAAAAATATTCAGATTGATGCAGTCTAATCATACATACCAGTTCTGAGACACACAAAACACAATGACAACATTCAGCAGAAAACAAACAAAACCCAAAACTCAGGGACGATGAAGATGGAAATGAGAATGTATTCAAGTCTCGAAACAAGGACTTTGGTCAGCTGGGACTGTGATTACACCAGACCTTTCATGCGAATTTCACGTCAAAAACCAAACTATTTTCTCTTAGTACAATGAAAACAGATGCGGTATACTATACATTGTTATTAAGAGCAGTACGGGAAGACATGCCGGTATCGCAGACTCGGCCAACTTTATCGCAAATCCCTTATGGAATAAGGTCTGCAGAGCCTAAGCGAATACGAATTGATAGCTTCAACTTCAACGCTGGGTTGAGTGTAGCCCAAGGAGCATAACTCTAAACAAGTCAAATTTTCAAGCATCTTATCTCGCTTGACTGATTCCCGAAGTACGCCTATTGAGGTTCTGGTCATCCAATTCAAAAGTAAAGCTTGAAAGTGTGAGCAAGGTAAAGCATTTCTATTGCCTCAGCATGATTTCGCATGCTGCTTACAGTGGAGTTAAAGGATTCACACCGGTGTGTTATCAACTGTCCACAGAGCACTGGCTAGACAGCATGGCCTAGAACGTATTTGACATAAGCTTATGGCCGTTATGCGCTCCATGGGTGTAAGAATTTGGACTTTGAATATTGTAACCCTGTGTTGTCATGAATAGGCAAAGACATTTTATCATGTTTACAGACATTCAAAGACTGTTTTATCGGAATAATCGGGTATCACATGAATTAACATGGTCTGTATGATGATTCAGCGTTCCTTTAAACATAAACTCAGTGATCTTGACATTGATGCCAAACTTGACACTGATGCCAGGGTGCTAATGTGTAGTTGGTTTCAGACCAGAATGGAAAGCGAACAAGGACGGATTGATGACGTCTAGTTTTCAGACGAAGCACACTGCTTGGTATCCCGCTGTATCAAATAATTTTTAAAAAAACTGTATTTCTTGGGCCGGTCAGTCACACCCGCATGTACTTGAAAGGCCTTTACAATCACAGAAATACACAGCGTGGAAAGTCTTTAGCTGCTGTGACCTGGCTCCAGGATAATGACTGTGACCAAAGAATGCTACAATGCCATGCTCAAGCAGTTCTGAACAGCATTAGGACAGCGCCATTTTCATCATGATTGCCTATGGTTTCAGCAGGATGGGGCTAACCTCACATTGCAAATGTCACTCTTGCATGGTTGAAGGAGAAGTCTGGACAGCATCTTATCAACAGACTTTTGGATATTGAGTTGGTGCCCCATTTTCCTGATTTAAAATCTCCTATTTCGACCCCACCCCCTCCCCTCTTCCAGCTACATAAAGGACAGGCTTTATTAAATAGCTTCAGAAAGCACCAAGAACTGCAGTACAACACAGAGAATGAGATCCACAACATTGCTTTTCCAACATGTCAGTTTGTTTTTCGGAACTTTGAAACGAGGATGTGGCTATGCCTTGAGAGAAGAGGACAGAACAGACAACATTCCTTACTAAATTCATGGCAGTCGTTTATTTTTGTAGGATGGTCATGCATGAAATAATTCATGCTCTCGTCAAAAACTAATTTCCTATTTATGAAACAGATTGAGGAAAAAATATAGTACATGTACTATTTATCATTGTAATGTTATGTACTATGTTGAATGATGAACTTTGCGTACATTTTGCAGCAAACAAAAATATTGGTACGCATTTTATTTGAAAAAAATATATTAGAAAGATTATATTTTTTCCACCATATAGACCCACACTCAGATATTTTGCGTGTGAATTTTTTCAGCATTTGATTGATTTTTGAAAAGTTACCACTTCATGTGTCTTCTATAGAAGACTTTTTGCTAATTAGAGGTATCGAATTCGTCCTGACTCAAAATTTCAGTGTTGAACCTAACCCTCTGTCTGTAAGCATCATATATAGTATAATATAGCCACTGTTATCAGTAAACATTATATCCAGTAATTTTAGCGTCTTATTTAAATTGAATTAAATAAAGAACCAATCTGGCATTAAAAACAAAACACAACACCTTTCTTCATACAATACATACACAAGTACAGTTGTCCCTTACATACTTACGCGCACAAAGTGGGGATCTTACAGACCTAAATGACTCAGATATGAGTTATTGAAATACAATTTTAAGTTTGCTTCCTATAGTTCACAGTGTTTCCAAATGGTTCTGACTTAGGGCTACTGTTTGGGCTACCAACAACAAACAGGGAATGTGCGCTATCACCATCTTGTTTTAAGTTTAATGAAGCAAACTATCTAGATCAGACTGGAAAAAGGGGACAAAGAGCATGCCAAATGGCTATACCACCTATATATACAACGGTGGCATGCCTCCTCTGAAGACACTTCCATAAAACATATACTAGATAGCAGAATATACTCACAGCACTGACAGGATAATGCTTTACAAGACCACTGACTACAGTTCTGTTGTGACCTTCACCAAGATCAACCTGCTCCACATACAATGTATCAGCATCAGGATGTTTGTCCACTGCCACAATTTTTCCCACTCGCATATCCAACCTTGATATATCTATTGTAGTTTCACCACTACCACCCTCTGAATTTGTGTCAGCTTTTGCCTTTCCATCACCTGATAAAAATGACAGCAATTCATATTTATAGCCTACACAATCAGAATCATGTTACAGTATTAATATACAGATGGGGAGGGAGGAGTGAGGAATAATTACAGCTACATGACTGCAGTTCATGCAACAAAGATTCCATTTATGCAACTGGCTGTCAAAATAGGCAGTTCATAGGCTTTATATGATTCACATACATGTGTGCAAACTCCTGGATAAAAGGCCAAAATCCCTGCCAAGAAACATCCAACACAGTCATCCTTGACTGGAGAAATTGGAGGACCTGGCTTAACATCTGCTCCCATCAGTGAAGTGTTGAAAACATTTTTCATAGTGAAAACAATGCATTTTATCAGAGCATTTATGACCATGATCTCGCCATCCAAAATTACTAATTTTGTAATAATCAGCATACTGACTGCACTGGACTTCATTTTCCCCTCTCTTTCCACCTTTTCTGTAGAAACGCTGTAGAAATGCTATGGTACATCTAATCCTGCCTAAGCATCATGCTTAGTGCAACTGTACTTATGTACAGCCCAGTACATACTGCATGCACTTTACTGTATCAATACAGAATCTCATAACTGAATACTGATCTAACAAAAATATGAGCTCAAATACTTCTGCTGATATACCAGTACTGCCTTGTTGGACAATGTCAAGTGCATTGCTGAACGCCACATGTGGCAACCTTCAATTGGCAATTATCTGAAAGGACTTTTCAACAATTTCAAGGCAATCAAAAGATTAGACTGATTATACTGAGCATCTTGTAATGTTTGCCAAAACTGTTGTTCCATAACTTCAAAATGGAAGGTAATTTGAGCAGTTCAGGCAATGTTCATGTATATCATTTCTCTGGCACAAAGGATGGAAGCAGGGATGGAACTAGGTCATAAAAATAAAAATCCTGAAACTTTTTTGCTCATGGGATAACTGGCCAGCGGTCCAGATGGGGAACCAGATGGCAAAGCACCTAGCCAAAACTGAATTCTCAAATTTTTTAAGGCCAAATGAGGCCATGAGGAGCACACTGTTGTTTTTTATTTTTTAGACTAGAAATCATGTAAAAATTCATCTATGGGGAGGAAAAACAGACAATTTTAAGGGCTATAGGCAAAAAAAAAAAAAAAGAATTTTAAGGGTTATCAGGTCACTAAATTATCAGATCCTCAAGACACCATGCAGATATCAATCATGCCTTCCACATTACTGGAGATTTGTAAGCAGGCGATGATTTTGAAAGACGGTTCACTTACACAGTAAGTCGAAATGGTCTGTGAAAACTTCATATTATTATGATCCAATTAGCAGGCTATATGAGCTTGGGCCACAAGAAGATACATTGGTGATGACTCTGATAATTTTCTGATAACACAGACTACTCAATATACCAGAGTGTGAGCTTGGCATAACCGATATAAGGATTAAAAAAAAAAAAATTCTGACAAAAAAGCATAACTTTTAAAAGAAAGTTTTAAAAACACAAAATAATTCAAAGCTGCTGCGCAAGAAAAAAAAAATACAGAGCTCCAGCAAACTATACCTGACTAAAGTGATATCCGTCCAGGAATAATGATGTCAAAAAGGCCCTGGCAAAATATTTTCCATAACAGGAACAAATTTTTAAGACATGGGTGCTAGTTCCAACAGTAGTTCCAATACTCCCTATGACTGAAAATGCTGGAAGGGTCTGGGACCCTCAGTGGCTGAAGCAATTTACATTATTCTGAACTAGGAGATGCGCACTTTGGCCATCTTAAATATGAAACATACTTGAACCCAGGCAATCTGCAGGTACCAGTGCTGCTAGGCCTAAGCCTACAAGGCAACTGTATCTTAATCTGAAGACGAAAACACGTTTGAAATTGTAATTGCTGAATTTGTGTGTTCCACATGGATTCCACTCTCTAAATGAGTCTTCAGGCCCAGATAACGGTTTCTACATTTGCATGGATCTTGCAAATCCAGTCTCATGGAAATTGAAGCGATATCTTGTCAGTTCATATCTATCCATACAGCAGCCACTGTGGCCACACCAAAACCTCCGACAAAATTTCAGATGCCACATGAGAAAATCAAATGAAGGAAAATGTCATTCAGGCAAAGTCAAATGATGGAAATCCATAGTATGATAAAAGACTTGCCCCATGACCTTAGAATCTTTGGTATCTGTTTACGAAACACTGCTGTTGTCACAAAATGGGAAACTGGTTCTTCAAGCCTATAACATATCCATGTGTGATTCCGAGCAGTTAACACCACTTCTTCATTAGAACATTGCAACATTTGGAACTGGACTTTCTTGTCAAATGACCACGTATTTCTACAGCAATGCTAACCGCCGTAAATTTTTGAGCAGCAACATATGATTATTAGTTATTACATGCAAAAGAGTACTGAAAGAACTGTTTATACAACAATCATGGTTACCTCCTGCATCCTTTGTCTCTTTGTCTTTCCTCTCTGTCTTTGCCTTCTTTCCTCCCGTCTCAGGCTGTTCTGTCTGCTTTGTTTTCTTTCCAACAGCTTCACCCTTTTTTGCCTTTGAACCACTTGGAAGTTCTGATGTCATCCCACTGACCACCATTGCTGATGAAAGTGATGCTGCTGATGGCACTGATGCTGTGATGGCAGCTAAGGCACCCCTTGTGGGCATCTGAATTTGTCGCACTATGGAAAATGAGAATAAATTTTGCCTTGAGAGCTAGTTACACTGAATAGTTCAAAGCTCCAACCTTTTTTTTTTTTTCTGGGTAAAAGTAACAATAGAAGAAAAGGTTCATAAAACTATAACATCTAACAAATTTTGCTCCTTCATGGCTATCACTGGTTTGAATTTGCTTATCTGATTAGGAATAAATTCTTTGAATAACAACTCAGGCAATGAAAGCATCATCCAAAAATTGTTATTAACTACCCTCAGCTGAGCTACAGTGTAACATCAGCAATGACTTATCTCCTCAAGCCCTACTGTTGGTTTTTTTTCACTAATATGCAAACTGAGTAAGATACTAGTACTAGTTACCTCCATTTCCAATCTCAGTCAGTATGAGTTTTCTTCTTATTGCTTCAACTTCTTGCTTAAGCTCCTCATTTTCTCTAATCAGCCATTCTTCCTCTCCAAGGCTTGCTTGTTTCACTAATAATGTGAAAAATAAAAAAAAAAAGCGACATGGTCATTATCAGCTCAAAAACATGAATTACAGAATTTATCCCTTACAAGTGTTGTTGCAACAAAAGTCGTGGAGATTTTCCGCTAGGAGAGAAGTGGTTGTCATGTCATAGGTTGTTTTCAGTAGTTGGTCTATTAAAATTATTGTTGAGACTGTTTCATTTTATTTCCCTTTGACTATAATCTTTAACCCTACATTTTTCTACTGACTTCAGCCAATCAAAGAATGACTGAGCCTTAGTCTTTGGTGGCTGAATTGAGTGTACTGCCATTTAATTTTATTAGCTCATTTTGTTTTACTGCATCAACATGCAAGCAATATGCGCACTATCACAACTTGTTTATGATTCGTTTAGGTAATAAAGTCCTCTGAGGAGTTTTGTCCCACTGACAACAGAAAAACACTAGGATTTTCAGCATGTGGCTGTAACAACTTTAATACTGTTTGAGAAACCATGTCACATGCACCAAAGATGTGACAAGATTAGCAGGCTTCAGTTTCAAAACAAGTGAATACATTTATTGTACGCTGCTGTCACAACTAGAGATGGCACCAACAGCTAAAACTGAAGACAACTATCACACCTGCAGCCTTTTTAATAGCTTCAATTTGCCTCTGAAGATCAGACAGTATCTTCTCTGTTTGCTCTGCCTTTGCCTTTACCCTTGCTAGGTCTGCAGTTGTTGCCATTCTGAGGAAAATATTAAGACAAATATATAGATTTCAATTACTATTTAGCAACAGTCTCAACAAACTGTCAAGACAGCACAGCTTAGCTATTTATGTTAAAAAAATAAAACAATCCAGGCAAGCTTGAAAAACAGTAGGGCAATAAGAATACTCCTGTCTGCAGATGACATTAATATATAAGAACTGAAATGGACAGAATAAGGACTACAGAACAGGCTTACAAATCCGTGCAATTCCAAATCTATCTATGGCTCAGGATCTGTGGTGTTCACTGGACAACAGGATAGTAAACGACTCACTTCTTCCTCTCTCTCTCTCTCTCTCTCTCTATATATATATATATTATATCTTATTTGATCTAGGATTAATCAATTTTCTCTTAATTCAATGGGAAATGAAGTTGTATTTTTTTCCCTTGTTTGTGCATATATTGAAAGTATCTCTGTTATCTGACGTTTAGTCTTTAATTCTAGGATGCCACAGATGCAGTGGCAGTCTTCCCTGAAACTGGTTGTGATACTGAAGACATGGAGTTTGGCAGCAAAGACATCACATAGCTGTGATCACCATGGGTAGAGAATGCAGGGATTATGTAGCATGTGTTGCAGACATTGAGGTATGTACAGTCATAAACAAAAGTTTAAGACTACCTTGTAATTTTATATCATCTTAAGGCAAAAAACATCACTGCAACAAGTAATTTATGAGAAATTGGCTCTCTTTTAGTGTACTCACATATTTGTACATGGCAGTATTCTCTGTCAAATTCATAGAATACTATATGTCTAAATATCAGTATTTTGTGTGCTCTCCTTTGCTTTTGATCACTGCTGGGATACATCGGGGCATGCTGCAAATTAAGTTGTTGCAGTAGTCTACAGAGATTTCTTTGGTCCGAACTTCTGCTATAGGTATAGGAGAGTCTCTTGAGGATTGTTTTTCTGCAATCTTGTTCTTCACAATTTCCCATAAATTTTCCCAGGCCAGTCCAGTTTTGTCACTTTGATCTTGGCCAAAAAAATTCTGCACGACCTCTGACCGATGGCATGAAGAACCATCATCTGACTTGGTGGATGTTTCATGGTCTGAATTGTATACTTTGTATCAATTCTCTTACCAGGAGGCTTTCTAATGCTTCTTTTCCACATCACAAATTGTTGCGAGTAGATTCGTCTGAATATAATTTTGCCCCAGTGCCCCAGGTTTCATGTTGTTTAGCAAAGGCTAGACTAGGTGCTTGGAATTGGATTACAAACATTCCAGTAACATGTGTATAGCTATTAAGTATTCAGAAGAGAACAGAAGTGTAAGGACTGAATGATTATTAGTAAAAGTGAGTGTTACATATTATTGTGAAATGTGAAATGTATGAGAACGTTGTGAATGCACGTGATTGTAACAATACAATGCATCGTTGTGAACATGTCACATGTGTGATGTTAGTCTAGCTGTAGTGCTTAAAATGTCATGTGCTGTCCCGTTGCATATTGTATTTTGCCCATGTGCCACGGCTGTGGTCTGGGCTTATTCGCAATTAACTTGTTAAACTTGTTACACTTGTTAAAACTTGTTAAATACGAACATTATTGTTCAGATTCTTACTTGGAACTCTTTTGTAGAGGTGGCAGCTAGTAATTAATAAAGATAGAGATTCGAATCCGAACTCGGATCCATCGAATTCTCTTACCCTAAATTCGAACTCCAAAATTGATCTGGATTCGAATACCTCGGTTCAGAGGTATCCAATGCAAAATAAAACAAATCGTTTACAAGAAATCCCTATGCCATATAACACTTGGGTGTGTGTCCAAATAAACAGGTGGAACCCTTTAGCTTTATGTAAAATGGAAGTACCCATTACGGTGATTTTCTTGTCTTGTCATTTTCAGGAGATCTTACAAGAAGTCACCTTCCCAAACTTCGATATCGTACTTGAATCCATGGAACCCAGTTTTGGATTCAAAATCGGAATAAAATCTTGTTAGATTCAAACATTCCCAACCCTTGCGCTTGAATAGGGTGCTTCAGAACGCTGCTCGCTGAAACAGAGTCCCCTAAGCGATCTATTTTTAGCCGCGCTGTCCGAACCGGCGGCTGACTGTTACCTTCATTCATGGGTGAAAGGTCAGATTCGTGCTGCCTTCGATGTTGACTGCTACTACTGCTAGTATTACTGATTAGGCTGCTAGGCGTAACCTAGAAGTTTGTTCAACCAATGCCTCGGAACAAGCATTGCGCTTAGACTAGTACTTGCCACTTGAACATAGGAAATAACATTGTCAAGATCTGGAGAGAATACTTTTATCTCCTTTTTCCCGAAACTTTAGAAATTTCCGAAATACTACTAATTTAAGACCATGCAGTCAAGAACTTTT
>JAWQUT010000569.1:78829-95771 GCA_033807755.1 Ellobium chinense | reverse complement strand
TTTTGGGGGGGGGGTATTTTTGAAATGCTGTTACATGATCATTACTCATCTGGAAGGTGTGACTGTCATGTCGTAATGTTGAGACTGTTTATTGTCCCATAGGATGTGGACCCAATTGTCTGAATATATGCATGTCAATTTCCTCTTTATTGCATTTTCTTTTGCCCTGTCTAGGAGCTAATGTAAACTAGACCAAGTCTAAAACACACATTTTCACTTCACCACTTGGACAGTATTAGTAACATGCATAGAATATGATAGTAAATGTTGTTCTACCCAGGCTGTAATGGAAATTTGATAGATATGACAGCCTTGAAATGCTTTATTGGTCAGCCTTTAAATGTTTTATTAGTCACTAGTGTTTATGCATTGAATTGTCTGTATTTAAGAAATCATCCTTTTGATTGTGCGCACTATCCTTCACCTAGTTCAACAGTGATCTGTTGGAATGCAACAATCTGACTTGCTTGAAATTTATTTACATTTAGCTGAATATTGTATTTTGCTCAGTGATGTCAATGAATTGGCCTTATTCACCTTGGAGAATGCTCTTCCTCTATTATTTCTCTATTTCTTTAGATAACGTGATGGTCTAGAATAGGCAAATAACCATCCTGATTGTGAAGAATGTTTTTTCACAACGCTACATAACACTCCTGAAATGGCATAAGCCTACTGCGTTTGTTGTTTTGCTTTTCTACGAAGGAGGACTAAGATGGACTGTCTTTCTGAAATGTTATTCACTTGCTTGATTTGTATTAAGCCACAAAGTTATAGTGAAAATTTGCAGAATAATCAGTGCCTCCAAATTTTACACAATATTAAAAAGCTAAATTATATTCCTCAGAATTTTAATGCCCATTTTCTCATACTTAAATTTTGCCTTTACATCACTAAGTCAGAAATCAGCAATTTCATAGATACCATTCAAATACATAAATTTGAATCCTTTGTCAGTTTCAAGACAATAACCAGTTTCTGTGTGCCAGTGCGGTAAAATTCATGAGTTAATGGATGACAGCAGATTATGACATGGACATGAGCATAATTGATAATGCAAGTAGAGCGGGATCCAGCTTTATAGAAATGTGTGTATAATGCTCAGTTCACTTAAATACAAATTTCAGCTTTAATTCTCAGATATGGAGAGCATATATACTAAATCATGGACCTGTATTAGTGAAAGTTACATTAGCAACTGTAAGGTACTGGTAGCAGTGTCTAATGTATATGATCACATTCATTCTACATTTGCCGCAGTCATTTTTCCGATGATTTGAGTTGTCTGTACTATTGTGACTTTCAATTTGTTTCTTTTTTTTTTTCGTTTTTTTGTTTTAGCTTTTGTAAGAATGAATGGAGTAACACCTTGTTATTGTATTCCCACTTTTTGAGGCTAAATCACATCTGCCTCATTAATATGCATTGGGCAAGAAGTTTAGGTTCTTAAAATTGCAAAAAGTGACTTTGGAAAATGTGGAATTTGAAAACTTACCTGCTTCATGATGATGTAGCCATTAACTTTTTTCTGTTTTATATAGGGCAATATCAAGCTGTCAGAGTATGGCCTGTATTATATGACTGACTATGGAGCAGATGTCTCTTTTCCTATTGGGTGGGTTTGTATGCATTTTTATGATAATTTCATTTGTGTAGTGAGTTGTGGCAAAGTTTTATTGTGTAAATTAGTCAAGTGAAATTGGACTGGGAGTATCCTTAAATGCTGCCATTGTTTTTCAGTTAAACTTTCAGATATAGGGTGTATGTATTAACTCTCATAGCACTAAGCCTGCAGAATGGCAAGAGTGTTTAACAGTGTCAGCATATTATGCCATGTTATTGCCTTGCTGGGTGACTTGCCAACCGAGTACTTTGATACCTTGATCTTGTCCGTCATTATTAGCTTCTGTGGATTGGGCAGGACTTGATGGTTAAAGAAATTAAAATCAGCTTTTGCACTGGAAGGGTTAATTAAATAAAAAGATTCAAATCATTGTCCATTTCTCAAATTGTCATTACTGTGTGTGCCAGATTATTGGTTATGTGTTCAAACAGTATAATGGACATCATGGATGAATCACACCTTTGGCAAAATGTGGTCTTCATAATGATAGGGAAAAAAAATGTCTGCATGTTCTAAACTTTTTATTATGTTAAGTGTATAACTTCAACCCATTATGATCCATTCGCATAACCACTCTGTTGTCAGTGATACAAATAGATCGTGATGATTCACTTTACTATGCCTGTAGTTAAGCAGGAAATACTTGCAGAGAATTCTGAATTATAGCTTTTGTTTCTGTTCAGCATCCATACAAAAGTAGGTTGAAAGGCATCTACAAATGCGAATATTTTGCATCTAAAGAGAAATCTTCATAATCAAAGGTAGCAGACAGCCTGATTGGCCATCAGAAAAGTTGTCTCATGACGAACATCATATAGCAACATATTTCTGTTCATGAAATTCCTATATTGATAAGATCAAGTCATGTTGCATGAAATTCTATGAGTCTTCATAAATCATTTTTAAAGCCTTTGATCTTTTTTGTACTTCATCCCTGCAGTATTCTTAAGTTTAGGACTAATAATAATACTTCTGTTCTTACCACCTTCCTGCTAAATCATCATTGAAATAAGAAGATGAAGTCATGAAGGAGTATTCAGATTGTGGATAGATGATTTGCATAACATTTTGAAAACTGCCTTGCCATTGTGTTCCATCAGCAAAACTCACATCATGTCATTTATGTGACTAGATGACACATTAATTGCATAACTGCAACAAGAAATTGAGATTTTCTTTTAATCTTTTACCGTAGTGAGTATGTTATCCTTTTTGCCCCCCCTTTTGTCTAGAAGAGCTAATATATTCAATACAAAATATCTGTATGTGTTGATATTATTCAGTTCTTTGTCTTTCTGGGTAAATTAACTTGGGATCAGTTTATGCAGCTTTAACATAGTGCCAACAATGTTCTTCAATCTCCACACAATGACCTAGAGTCAGGATGGAAAGAACAGATGTAAGTAACTTTTAATTGCTACACATACTGGCTGAATGGACTTTCTCTACTCGGAGATATTAACACAGTATGCATTACATGCAACAGAACAGCAACTTCAGGGTTCAACTCAGACTCAAACATAACAACATCAAACACACCCCTATTTACCATATTTAGTAATATGTGTAACCATTATCTCTTCCCCCAGCCTTCCGCGCTACATGGCACCAGAGGTTCTGTGCTCTGGCCCCGTGAAGGTTGATGATGAAACAGGCCAGTGTGTTCAGCCAGTCTCAGGCCCCAAGGCTGATGTGTGGACACTGGGAATCATTTTACTTGAACTTATCTTGGTAGGCTTGAAATTAAAAGCTTTTATGGAACTGTAATTACTAACAATCTAAATATGTTGTCAAGTAGAAATTAAACTACATACTGTAGGTTCAACATGATCAGTTATAACTGATGACTACTTCAATTATTAATTTATGAGGATCTCTAGTTAAAAGCTCTTGTTAACAAAATGTCATCAGTTTTTAGTTCGTTCAGCCACATTGGGTTTAGATCATTTGTTTTGCATAAGATCATAGCTCAGTATGATGTCCTAATTGGGACATAGATCCAACAGGTTTATTTGGTAAGGTTGAGCTTCGGTGAAACATTAGTCAACACATTTTGATGCCTGTCAGATTAAAAGGTGTGGCTAAATTTTTTATTAATTAAACTGCACTTGATGTTTGTGCAACAAAGAGCTGGCAGGCCTTCGAATAAGTTTAAAGTAGAGGACTGAGTTGGTTTACTGTTTGTGTGTTTATTGGTTGATTGGTTTCCCTCCTCGCACATGCACACGCACACACACACCACTTTGGCCCAGTGACTTGACAAGTAAACACCATTTTGGCCCATACCACAGAATATTTATCAAACAGAAAGTGCATGCCCATAGGGTGGTGTCAGTGTGGAAGTTCCTTATAGTCTACCAACCATTTCATGTCATACATCAAAAAACAGAACTTGTATTGAGTGAAATTCAAATATAATGTTGTTTGATTCTATGACCAAAAAACAAGGTATAAAACCAAAGTCATCCATGGTTGAAGTGCTGCCCCTTTGTTTCATTTCACTTGTCCTTAATATTTTATGATCCAGACCAAACTGCCAGTGGTTGTATTCAAGTATTGACCATGTTCTTAATCTTAAGGCACTTCCCTAATCTTTTCCTACCCCTCTAACCCAAGCATGATGTCTGTAAAATGTCCAGAAATATCCAGGGATTCTCCCTAGATTTCAGTGCTTATGTTTGGAGCTGGGGACAGGGTCAGGGATAAGATTAGGGAGGAAAAAGATCAGGGAGAAAAATAGCATGGTTGGGAGAGTTCCTGGACATTTTCATTTTCTAGGCCAGGAATGCTCCCATGTGTGCTTTCCCAGCATGGGAGGAAGAGTCTCTGGATATTGCCAAGTGTCCCATGATTTTGCTGAGTGGCAACTGGCTGGCAATTTTTTCTTTAAGGTTGTTGTAGCGAGCAAGTGTTGATCAGTATAGAGGTGTTGTGGAGAGGCAATAAACACAACAGCTTCACCTTATAAACACCACTGACGTTGCTACATTGATACACAAACCAAGTTCGTTGTGCAGGAAATAGAATACTTCTTTATTGGTAACGAGCAAACAATTCACTCTGCACAGACCATAACAGTCAACTCTTAAATATTACCTCCGTGCCTTTTATACTAACTTCAATAGAAATTCTGGAATAAATGACATCATCATATGATGCGCCCAAACAATACGCGCTAGTCTAGAAGGTACATGCAGCAACTTCTAGGCTAATTCGAATCAAAACATGCCAATCGCGGCCCCACTCGAACCTTCAAGAAGGCTAAACTGCGTTTACTCAAACACTAGACGGTCGAGCTTTGATCTAATACATACGCCTCGGCCGCTAGACAGCCTTAATAGTGTATCAGCCAGACACTTTTTTTGGTCCAGTCACGGGGACCAAGCGAAACCGGTACCATCAGATAGATCTCGGTCTGGGCATTACGAATATATGTGATAGCAATCTCACAAAAGTAGCTTTTGGAAGTTATTAAGAAAAAAAGTTGACAATTTTGCATCATATGTTACACCCAAGCCCATTCGGCGCACCATACTTTGCTTGCTTCTTGATATCCCGAGAGACAACCCATAAATCTGTGAGTTGTTACGATCGGACAAACCCCCCATTGAAAAGAGGGAAATTTGATAGCACTCAGCACCATCCTCAGGCAATAAAAATCATTACCTTTCCACTTTCCGTGACCTCCGGTGATGGCGGTGCACCCAGACGAAATTCCGTTAATCGTACCTTTTCTTTTCTTTGTAGCCTAAATAGCCATGAAGTAAGGTCGTTTATTAATTAATATACCAAATTACTTAATGTTTTTTTTTTCTTAAGATGTTCATTGGCTTCTAGACGTGCAATTTTCATATGGAATTTTGTTTTTATTCATCAAAAATATCAAATGATATCCATTCTTGTATACGTTTTTTTGTTTACAATCGTTTATCAACTTCACCATAAATTATAAAACTTCTCATCATACTTGCCACAGAATATTGCGAAGTTCACCAGATTAACATCGTGAGACTCTTCTGTCCAATCTCAGCAAAACTTAAGAAAAGTATGGTAGTCCGTTTTCGTCAGATTCTCATTTTTTTATGGCTTTAAACCCTACATATAAGTACACTTCTAAATATTAAGGCTTATTCCAGAACAGAAGAACCGAACTGAGTAAATTTTCATTATGGCCGTTGTGCGCTAGGTCTTCATTTATTAATTGATTTAGTTAGTTATTCATTTATTCTTTACCACTTTATTACTTATTAGACTTGCATCCTCAGTGTCTCACATAAACCAAAGCTCTCTGTATCAAGTATCCATGTTTGCCTCTGAATACAATAACACTGTAAAGCTGCTCTATTCACTGCATTATCATGTCATATTGCCAATAACAAACAGTTGACTAGCTGTTAGAACGGAGCGTCATTGGCTACGTTTACCGATATTGCTAAGGCAAGAAACCACCTCCTTCTTTTGGAATGGGCAGCAGCAATTCATAGCCCATCTGAATTCCAAAACCAGCGACTCAAGAAATATAAAACAACACATTATATTAGGAAGGGTATATTCAGTACGTCATCTAAATATTAGAAAGGCACATGAACCAACGATCCTTTTACAAAAACTACAAAACATGCCGTTGGTGAGAACTGAAAAACAACACCCTCAGGAAAAACTACAAAGAAATATTGGCATCATAAACTGGACAAAATGAACGTCAGTCTCAATGGAGGAGAGGTAATGAGATACAACATACTGCGGGATCCTTTTAGAGACGTAAATTTGAATACATTGTTGAATTTGAAGTTGAATAGAAAATTCCAAACAGGCGGGAAACTCTAAGCTCAGCATTTTGGCAGAATCAGTGGGATGACACAGAATTACAGATCAAAACATGAGAGGTGTTGCACTCTTGCCGACTTCTGAAGTACATCCCAGAACTACAAAAAAACATATCGCTGTCCTTGCAAGTTGCTTTCAGAAAATGGCTGCATCAGCTGAACTTTATTTTGGTAGATCTGCGACAACGATTAATGGAATGTGTGTCATCTAACAACTAAGATAATCTCAAACTTAGGAGAGATTACTATGACATTGCTCTAGATGTTAATGAAAGAAGGTGGACAAAGTACCAGCAGGACTCTGTGTTTAAAGCATAGGAGGAAGTCTCCATCAAGAATATTTAAAGCGATTTGAGAGGCCAAGGACGGAGAATTCATATGAAGTCATCCCAGAATAACCGGCATTTTGAAAAAATGCGAGCATTTTGAAAATTCTACACATTACGTCAGTACTGATTGCATTCTTGGTCTGTTAATGGCAAATACCAAAATAATAGAGAAGGTTGCTTAGAGAATACAAGTAGCCACGGATAAGCAAACCTGTCACAGGATCACCCAGAAAAACTATACCATCCCTAGTGTACCAAGAAGAAGCGGATGGCGATTCCTTCTGCACTCAAAGCAGGCGTCATCTGATTAATATAAAGGACATCAAAATGTAATCATGACCTCAAATGAAGGCAAGGTATTTATCTCATGTCCGCATTTCAAGGACTGATTTCCTTTCAAGGTATTCCTGAAATGTGGAATTCAGCTTACAATATGACTGACTGATGTTAAGTTTATTGCGATGGATTTGGGACCTGTATCTTGAAAGACATTTTTAAGATGTAGATTTTAGTGAGATAGTTTTTGTTAGATTATTAACGGATGAAAGTATCAGGGAAGCCTTCAACCTCCTCAGTGTGCTCCTGAAGACATTCTTCACTAACGAAGATTGTGTGCAGCTGTACTTCAGACAAATCTTGAACAGAGGCTGTCAGGGACTTGCGATATTATTTTGTTCTGTGTTACGAGAGAAAATCACACGGGCTGCTCCATGTAGGGACACACATAGGTTTATAAGCAATTCTTCGCTTCAGTTTTGTGGCAGCTGTAGGGAAGCAATGTCTTCTATGCGATCCGCAGACATCTGGCCAAATTGGCATAGACTGGGAGTCGAACATTTCAGAAGGCAATACAGTACTTATTTAGGGTATGACTTGCTAGGTGGTGCTCCTGCATCTTTGTCTGTACGGACACTTTGCTTTTATCTCCAGCAAATATCCTGCAGTATTCTATTCTGTCTATGCCAGTGGTCCAAAATACACGGACATGTATAAATTAAGGAATGTACAAAAGATGATGAAAGTGACATTAGATGCAGTGCAGAATATGACATCCAGGGACAACGATTATTGAGTTCCTTAGAGGCAACAACCTCATCCAGTGTCCAAAATATTGTATACACACAGCTCACATCTTGATGATTGATGTCTGGATATTTATGATCGCTCACTGTTACATGCTATTCAGCTGATTTAATAATGGAAACATTATAATTCATTTATAATGAAACATTAGCTGTGGATATATCTTTATCAAGAGGGCAAATCTGTGTATATTGTTCAACAACTTCCTGGGTTGTTTTTTTTTTTTTTTAATTTCTCTATAATTATACATTTTACTCACATGAAATTCAAAATTTACGTATGGCTAGAGTCTCAAACTAACTCTTGCTATGCTATGTTAGTATCTAATTTTATCCATAGTCCTACACAGTCCAGTCTTTGTGCCCAGCTGCGCTATATTTAATACATTCAATTGGCAAACCCGCATAATATTATTACTGTATTCTATATCATTACTATTCTGTTTAGACGTAGTAAGTATATTTAAGTATGGAGAAACTTACGAGGTTTTAACGCAACAGGAGCAATTTCAAGTGTAATAATCCTACCTGATGACGTTCAGATGTGTTTCAGGGGTTTCTATCCTTCAGAGTAGAGCTCCTAATTACAATTCATAACTTTAACCTCTTCTATGAAACTGTCTCCATTATTCATTGTTCCATAAGGCTCATGACACATTTGACCGTTTTAAAAGTACATGTACCTAAAATTTCGTATCACCCTCTAATTTATCAAACTCTATGCCTGTGATATCTTACAGTCAAGAAATGCATACTATGGGACGTTCATTTCAAATATTTCCAAGTTATTGTACCTTTGATGCTCTTAATCTGACAAACTGATAAAAGTGGCCGTCTTACACAGGTGTGATGAATCTAGCATGGGTGCCACCTATTACAGTTACTTGCTATTTGAGAAATATGAAGCTTCCATGACTTTTAGAACTCTGAAACGATTACCATACATGCATAAGAAGGCATAACTTAATCCCAGGCTCTTTCTGGGTTAAGAAAACTTAATTTAGGGTGGGTCTAATTAATTCCTAATTTCTCATGAAAAGCTACTCATTTCAGATTGCTATCACCTCAAATCATTAACTAGACATGTTGAAGTATCTAAAAATCAATGTGGCGTTTGGTCCCGGCGATTGGACCAAAACGGCATATTTTGCCCATCTGGCTGATACACTATAATATTAGCGGGCGGGGTGAGAGGAGTAACGCACTGCCGCCTTAGTTAAAAGAGAGCAAACAGAAACTGATTCCAACAAGGAGGTCAGCCACTACGGCAATATTCTCGAATTATGAAGGACCAGAGCTGCGGTGCGGTCCAGGACTGTAGAGTATAGGAGGGGGGGGCACTGGCCCAAACAAACAACAAGCATCACAAATGTTAGAGTTGTTAGCATACCTGCATCTTGTGCCATAGATCAAGTTTACATCTCAGTTCCAAAATGTGATCACGTCCATTTGTGGAGACATATGGCTTCTGTTTTCTGGCTTTTAGCTGGACCTGGGAAGCTATGAGATCTTACTGGTTGTCCAGTCCACTTATCTGCAGATGTGATGCTTATGTTGGTGCAGTTTGGTACACAGCAGTGTCTTACCTTCATGCAAGACGATCTTGTGGTTGTCAGTGGCAGGATTTATCGCCGCCATTATTGCCTTTTTATACCACTGAAATAGAATTTAAAGTAACATCAAACCATTCTAGGTTACAAAAGTCCAGAAGCATGGAAATTTCATAAATCATGGGGCTCATGAACTTTAGCTTTATCATTTGTCAAAATTGTTAGAAAGAAGAACAGGAAACAAACATATACTCATGGCAAAAGTAAGTGTGTATTTCTAAACCGAGCACCACACAGATGTTCTTGATGAAGCTCAAGTGAAACTGTACATGGTTTGTTTGAATATTAAAGAAGGAACAAAGAAGATTTCAGTGAAATTGTTTTTAAATAGGCAAAAAACTTATCTCAGTATGGGCACCCCAACTAAATCTGAGTTCTTCTCAGGCTGTTATCACTGCTAATAGCATCATCTCATGGAGCCAATGAGAATTGATTCATTGGTGAGGAATGTTAATCCAGTTTTCTTGTAACACTTGGGCTAAGAATTGTTGGTGGTTTTGAGGAGGAATTTTGTCTTCTCTGCATTTAACGCTCTAGTCCGTCCCACTTATTGAACTCAGTGGGAGATAGGCCCAGGAATAGAGATGGCTGTTTGGTCAAACTCTCTTGTTCTTGAAAGTGATTGCTGAGCATGTGAATCATATCATGAAAATGAGCATGGATACCACATCAGAACAACAAACCTGTCTGTGGCAGGCAGTCAGTACTGGGCTTTGAGTTCGAGATTTGCTTCTCTTGACCTTTTTTATGATGTCTTGCCAGAGAAATGTCTTACCTGAAGTAGTCATGACAGTCCATATTGCACTGAGAAAGGTATTTCGAAAAGTGCATGAGGTGGATGTTGCAGTCTTGTGCAGGGGTGGTAATTTGTGGTCGGCCTCTTTCAAGACTACCTGCACTTGATCCACTTCAGCTGTAACGTGCTTGAAGGCATGAAATTGTGTTCCTGTGAGCACTGAAATATTTAATCACCATTTATATTGTGGATCTAATAGCTAACATTATGATTGCTACTCCACATGTTCTTGGCTAAATTTTGGTGTTGTAAAAGATGTGATTCAGTGTGAATTTCAAGGCTATCTTTCTTCAATGACTAGGCTTCCAAATGGTAATGATTAAACTCACATTCTTGCCTTTCTTTTGTCTCTGCTGAGTTTGCCCATTTTGGTCTTTGCACATGAATTCTGTAGTGTGAATTTCTTCACTCATACTGAAGTGAACAATACCTGAACACAAGTGCATGCCAAGTTTTATTTGAATTCGTGCAAGAGCTTTTTTATAATGCTCACATTATTGTCTGTCATTTGTCAAAATGGACAAACATAGCACCAGCAAGAGAGGATTAACAAACTGCTGTCCTTGCAATTTTCCATTCCCTAGTCTGTGAGAGTTGGGTGTATGGAGATACGTTAAATACTGCACCAGTCAAAGGTGATGACAGTGTGTGATAATCTTTGACAACACATAACGCTGTAACCACTCATGGCTGTCTGAACTCCTCTCTACTGTCCATCCATCTTCTGTATGGTGTACACACCATCCTCATTTGATTTTATGTTTGTTAGACAAGCATGAGATCTTATGTTGCGGTTGCCATGTACAATCAGGCAAAATGCCGTATGCATGTTTTTTCGCTAACTCTCCACATTTCCATACCACACTCATCATTGTTCTCATTTTCTCCAACACTTTGCCTGTTGGGTGTTACAGACAGGCAGGATAGTGAAGAGAAAACAAACTTCACTATCACTTGAGTTTAAACAAATGTTAAAGATATTGATGAGAAAATATATTCAAAATCTGAAATTGCTTGAAAACACAACATATCAACATTACTGCTCATAACTATCGTAAAGGCCATCATTTCCCCTTATCACTAGGCCTATCTTGTTGAGGTTTGGGGGCTTTTGTGCCTCCATGATACTGAGAGCTATGCCAATGGGCAGGTTTAAGCAAGCCAGAAAGATTGTAGCAGAGGGGTCAGATGAGTGGGCCAAGGAGTGGGTGGAACCCTTTGAATGTAGGTGCAAAACCCACCAGTGAGTGGTGTAAGTTCTGGTCTGCACTTATCCACCATCTTCTCATGGGTCAAATGTTTTACTTGTCTCTCCCGCTTATCTTTATGTCTCCTGATTGACAGACCCCCATAGATGTTGAAGGGATGTAGCTTAGTGGATGTTGCATCTTTGCCATGTAGAAGTGGCCGCCATGGTGGCGGGCGGGGAATGCCAAGCACTCTATCACTGCATCAAAGATTAAGGTTTCAAACTATACCAAGGATGATTTGACTGCCATGTTCTGGATGTACATGCAGTGGCTGCGGCAGGGCTTGATGATTGTTGGAAAGCTAGTACTCTGGACTGTATCCTTTCAGTGACACAAACATCCATGCCTCCCTCATCAAATACCATGCCTTTGAGACAACCAAACCGGTACAAGCTGGGTGTTCCGCAGTTACCAAGGCATGTGCTGCCCATCTGGACCCAGGGGTGACAGTGACTAGTATGCTACTGGGACAACTACACCAAGCGGTGTGGACAGAATGACATATAAACACAGACACAGTATGCGTTGCTGGAGCTGGCAAAAGTTTCTGTATATTCATGTTGCCATCAACCAGGGAATGATGTTGCATAGAAATGCATTTTTCCATGTCACAAGCAACATGATGTACAGATGCAGCTGCAGAAAATGTCAGGTTTCTGCACTTAAATACAGATGTGCAGGAAGTGATGCCTGGAAGAATGTAGGCATTTATCATCTACAGCATCTACAATCCAGGAAAAGGAAACCTAAACTGAAGCTGGTCAGGTCAAACAACTTTACAAGAGCATTTATCGCTGGTGACATAAATGGCCACACCCCACTTTGGAGATATGAAGATAGGAATGCAAAAGGTCATACCATTGAAGAACTGACTAACAAGACATCCCTCGTCCTCCTTCAGAATGCCCACTCCCCACCAACATTACTGTATCGAATGAGTGGAGTGAAAACTATACCTTACTCATCATCAGCCAACATCCTTCAACTGTACACCATCCAAGTACTCAGTGACATGCAAGGTGATCATGCACCCATTCTGCTCGAAATCAAAGGCCATGCAGAAAAGGAAAGATCACAAAATGGCACCACCACGGATCTGCAAAAAGGTAGATTCGCATCTGTACAGGAGCAAAGTAAAATCTAAATAAATTTGAGGCTATCAACATGGCAATTAAGCACTGGATACTGACAAAATCTACTGCCAGATTACTACATCACTGCTCCAGTCTGCAAAGGAAGCCATTCGTTGAGGCCTCCATCAGAAGTTCAGGCCTTACTGGCATAAGGCCTTACAAACTACTCTGAAGAATAGGAAAAAAGCCAGACGGATGGCAAAACAATACCCCTTTCCTGTGAACATGACCAACCACAACTGCCTTGCAACCAGAGTCAAGTTACTCAGCAAACAGGTAAAGAAAACGTGGATTAAAAATTGTGTGTAAATTTGATCTATGCACAGGTGGCAAAAAAGAGGGAAGAGGAGACATAAGATTAAAGAATCCTGTGCCACTCTAAGTCAAAAATGACCTACACACAGGAAATCACAGAGGACTTATGCTTTAAATAAGCACTATGGTAACACTAACAAATACTGCCATTTCATGCAAGTAGATGAGGCAATTAAAAACATCATTAAGGCAAACGAGAGAAGTACCATGATTGATGTATTCATGCAGGATTTTACCCTGCTGGAGTTCAAGACAGTTTTAAGAAAATGCTAGAATGGAAAAGCCGCATTCCAGAAGTCCAGACCACTTCACCAACAAGATGATCCTGAACCTAGCTGACCTAGAACATACCATCATGACAGAATTCATCAGGAACACCTGGCAAAACGGAAAACTGCTCTTGGAATGGAAAAAGACCAATATCCCATCTGTCCCCAAGAGAGGAAGCCACTACCAGAAATGAAAAGTTATAGTACTGGTGATTAGAAAGTACCAACTCCATCAACCCATTCCAATTGGGCCTCAGAACAAACAAGAGAACAACTAATTAGATTTACTTCAGTGATAAGAGATGCACTACTCCAAATGGAAGGAGTAGACCAAAAAACTACATATTCTAACTTAAAACAGAGCCTGCACCAGTGAGCAAACACCTCAGTAGAGTTAATCCTTTGCGTGAACCAAACTGTCACCACTGTACTCACCACTTGGAGTCTGTTGAACACCTACTGCTCTCCTGCCTTTGTTTGACAGACCTGCAACCCCCACAACCCCCACCATTGACAACTCACTATAGTATAAATGAGGAAGATGTACATTTGTTCGAGAGGCAGCTCAGTCAAAGAAGGTGTGGCTGCTGTGAATACAAACACAAATGCACCTTTTGGTTGATTAATAATATTATGTAGCCCACACCTAGAAGTGCTGCATGGACCTCATTGTCTGCAGCTGTTATTTCTGTGTCAAATTTTATGCAACTCTTAAAACGTTCACATGTGCATGAGCATGTACCTACTCTCACACACTATTATGTTGGTATTATTTTTGTTCAGTTAAAATCAGTGAGGTTGTTTGTGGCATGTTGATAGCAGGAAATCTTAAATATTTCACAGGGAAGAGAACTGTGGCCTGGACGAAGTGTCCAAGAAACTGTGATGAAACTCATGGATATCATCAGAGCCGGTAATTATTTTCATTTTTATGGGAGCCTTGAATTATTTGAAATGAATTGTCCATGGTTTTTGGGCAGATACTTATAGAAGAAAATGGCAACAGCAAAAGACTAATTCAGTTTCTACGTTTAGCACAAGAATTCATAGATATCACCCTCTTCCTTTTCCCATCTCCTCTTGGCCAAAATACCTAATTATTGGTAAATACGTCACCCACAGTCCTCCATGTTGCCAGCATGTAGTCACAACCATTTTGTACCCATTATTTAGAAGTCTTTGGTCTGCCTGTTGATCCCCCCCCCCCTTTCCCCTTGCCAGGAGGGGAGGGGGCATATTTGTCATCATGTTTTTCTTAAACCATGTGTAATTTATTGTGATTGTTGTGCTGTAATAAAGTAAAGACAGAATCTACAAGCATTCTGTAATAAAGTAATTTCAGAATCTACAAACATTTAAGTGCATATACCCTTAGGGAATGACATTAAAGTCTACTTATATGAACTAAGTCCCAGTTTTGTATTTGAAGTGAACAGAGTTCCCTTTTTCACTTAGATCGCAATCATGAGTGGAATTGGTAATATTTCATGAACGGATCAGAACTTGGTTCCTTTTCAAGTCTTTCAAATTCCAACTACACATCAGCAACCAGATCTGTTTTAAAATTTCATTTTGTTGGTAATTGTACTCACTGCTTTGCGATCATCAACCACGTTTTACTTGTCCATTACAATGGTCATTCATGGAATTGGCAAGATCAGTTTGTCACTTCTGCCCATTTATGGCATCAGGTTAAAAGAGTCATCGAGAGGAAGCTGCTGTTGCTGTCCGCATTACAGAACAAAGACTCGCTTATCTTTTTTAATCACTAGTGAAACATGTCCCTTTACCGATAAAGATCTGATGATACCTGGTATATTTAGGACTGTGTCACAGAGCTTGACCGCCTCAAGTCAACCTCTGATGAAGCATAGTGCTTATGCCCGTCAAGAGGTCTATATTGTAAGTGGTGACTGACAGCAGAATGCCAACTTGAAAGCCATAAATAATTATCATAGCAAGGTAAAGGTTCATTGGAGAGAATTAGAGGTGAGATAGGATACACATGAAGAGAGCGAAGTGCGGCAGTGGGCTAAGGAGATGGCACACTTTATGTTCTTATGTTATGGCACTGCCTTGGAATGACTTCCCTTTGATGGGGTCTACAAAGCTATTCTTCATCATTAAAATTATTGCTTCTATTGTAACAGATGTTATCCAGAAATAAGATTGCGGGAAGTAACTCCTGATAAAAAGAGTTATGCACCCTTAGTTGCTCACATTACGAGGAAAGTGTGTTGTAGAATGGGTACCCAATGCATAGACTAGTGAACTTGACACACCAAGCTGTTTACACGATTTTACACGCCAATAACTCATTGAGCGCTCGGCCTATTCACTTAAATTTTAGCATCAATTGCAAGCTTAATCGTTTCCCCTTGGTTTCATATCACTAGTTCTACATTCCAATGTGTAAAACACGGTAAAGCTCGACACATAAACTTAATCACATTATACATCAAAATTAGGCTTAACGTCTTGTGCAGAGTGCAGAAATGTAAAGATGTATAATAGGTGAGAAATTTGAAAAGTAAAATTGTATCGAGGACCGAAAAGGGTGTTTTCTGCCGACGGCGAGCAATACTAGGCTAAGTATAGGCCTAGTCTAGCACAAAAGGTCGTTGATGCAAGGGCTTTTTTTTTGATGGGGGAAGGGTGGAGGCATAGTAGATACAGAAGCATGAAAAAATAATTAAATAATTATATGGAAAATTTAGAACCTTATAACCCTTTCCACAAAGACACCTTTTTTTTTTTTTATATATCTTATTCATTGTGAATCAAATCATAAATAACGGCTATGGTTTGTCTGTTGGGAGGAACACCCAGTAAACATTCTGACACACCATAAAATGTTTAATCCTAGATTAAGAGTTATTGTAAACTACAGTATTGAAATGCTTAATCTTTGGAAAAAAAATAAAATCATGACACACCATACTTTACAAAGTCCACGGAAGTTGAAAATGGCAACATTCTGAACCACCGAAAAAATGGTATCACACAGATTAAGAGTTATCGTGAACTGTTGAAATGCCTAATCTTTAATAGATTATTTCAAATCATGGCATACTGTACTTTACGAAACCTGTGAAATTTGAAAATGGCAAAATTCCAACACAATGATAAAATGTTTTATCACAGATTAAAAGTTATCGGAAACTGTTGAAATGCCTATTTCTAGAAAAAAATGTTAAATCGTTACACACCGTACTTTACAAATCACTGAAACTTTTGAAATGGCAATATTCTGACACACCCATAAAATTTTTAATTACAGATTAAGAGTTATCATAAACTTTTGGAATACCAAATCCTAGAAAAAAAATTTAAATCATGACACACCATACTTTACAAAATCTGTCAAAGTTGAAAATTACAACATTTCAACACATTGAAAAAAGAATTTATCACAGATTAAGAGTTATTGTAAACTGTTAAAATGCTTATTTTTTTTTAAAAATGTAAATCGATACACACCGTACTTTACAAAATCACTAAAACTTGGCAATATTCTGACACAACGATAAAATGTTTAATCACAGATTAAGAGTTATCATAAACTTTTGAAATGCCTAATCCTAGATATAAAAATTTAAATCATGACACACCGTACTTTACAAAATCTGTGAGAGATGGAAATGACAACATTCTGACATACCAGTAAAATGTTATCGTAAACTGATGAAATGCCTATTCCCCCCCCCC
>JAWQUT010000569.1:45781-72476 GCA_033807755.1 Ellobium chinense | reverse complement strand
GGCGCCGCCACCTGGCCTTTTACTAAATGCTTTGTGCCACATACTTTTAACCTTGATTTTTGGACTCAGCAGGTCTAAATTAGTGGAAAACAGTCAAAATTTTTTTACAATTTATTATGGTTGCTATTGAAACGGCCGCCATTTTGAATTTTCTACTTAGAAAACGGTCAGCTTCAAAAGGAAACTCCTCCTCCAGATGAAATGCAATCCAACTGAAATTCCACACATGCATTGTTATACACAATGTCTACAAAGTAACAGAGAGTTATTTTTGATAAAATGACAAAAAATTATTTTATGAATTTTCAAAATTGGTATGTATCAGAATATCAATTTTCCCCCATTTTTTGGCCTTCGCCAACATATTTCCTGAAAAATAAAAAGAAAAGTCCAAATGTCTCTCTGTTACTTTTTTTGTACACCTATCAACTGCTTATATACCAAATTTCGCAAAGATTGGTTCGTAAATTATGATGGAATTTCAAATTATATGTTGAAAAGTATAGTTTTGAGAAAAATGCGTTTGAAATTTTCACACACAAATACGTCTGAAAAACTGTCCTTACATCAATACATGCCCGGCTGATAGGCTGGGCCACCTTCCTCAGCCTCCTTTTCCTGCCAGCATTATGATAATCACAGCAATTCAGGATCACAAAGAAAAATCAGGCTGCTAATGTCTTGGCCACCTCCTTCCTGTCAGGTATTCATGTGCTAACCTGCATGCTGCTGTTTACATACGAACAGAAATGAGGCCACCCGAACCGAAGAAATCCAATCAGATAACCAGGTCACACTTGCTGGAAACAAACGAGCGAATGAAACATCAGCATGACTTATTCCGATTGAAAACTAGGCCGTGACCTAGCTATTTTTAGCGATGTAAATAAGGCCAGACATAATTTATGCCTTGCTTTCAGGAGATACCGTCGTTCCGACATTTTCATTGGCCAGCCGATGAGAGGTTGACCTTTTAGAGGAGAAAATTTCCTTTCCAACGGTATGCAACAAGATAGGTCTAATTTTATTGCATATAGACAAAATATGCGATAAAAAACAGACAATTTCAGCATAAATTCATATAATCAGACAAAAAAAACATTGGGGGTGACCCTAATGAAATGCATTTTTGAGAAGTAAAATGGATTCTTTCACATGCAACCATCAATGCTTTCGATTCACAAGATGTCAAATTATCTAAAAATAGCAATAACCCAATTTCTGTATTTTGAACCCAAATCCTTAATATGGAATCAAAAATATTTGAAATGTGTCAGATAGTATTAGAGTTATAAAGGTTATTCAACCGTGTGTAAATTTAAGAGGCGCTTATGTAGGGATTACATAATTACTTATTGTTCACCTATACCACAGTGAATTTTCAAAATTATTGTCTTCATGGATGCCTAACACTTGTACAGTGATTGTAGTGAAAAACATTTTGAGACTTCATACATAATTAAAAAGTTATGGAGTTTCAAAGTTGGCAGGCCCCATTTTTCACTTGCAAACTGAGGCTTGAAAGTTGTCTTAATAATGTTATTAAGTGACAAAAAATGTTTGCATTGTTTTCTATAACATATTGTAGATGATCGGCTCCTGTTATTAAACTTTGTCATCTCACCTCTAAAAAGATATGATGGATTATTCTTTGGAAAACCACTTATCACACAGACAAACAAACACTATGTTTGAAAAACGATGCCTCACAAAACAGCAGAGAGAAAAAGGTCAAAAACTTCGGAATGTCCAAGACTTTGAGAAATACATTTTGATTATCTATCACATAAAATAGATATTGATCAGTGCATTGTGAACAATGGGGATGCGACAAGGAAATAGAAAACTAACAAGTATTATGGAAACATCTGTACTTCAGACCACCCCAGAGCTCACCAGTTTAATACCCCAGTCCAACAAGAGGAAGAAGTGATTGATTTTTCTCCCCACTCCTTACACTGTCTTGTAAATATTGAATAATATTAGAAATAGTGTTGGACTGCAGCAGTGTGTGTACTGATTCCATCTTTTTAATATAACATTGTGTGAAATAAATGAATTCTTTTGAAATCATTCTTTCATAAGTGTATACTACTGAGAAAACTTGTGTGTATCGCTCAAATCTGACATTTTTATTGGACACCCCAATTTGTGTATAAACGACTTTGCACTCAGAAGTACCACTCCTGTGAAATGACATGTAACATCGTCTCAGATGATAATGAGTATCTAGGATAACAGGCTAAACAAGCTCTTCTTGAAATGAAGCGTGAGCAAATCTTGTTTTATCTGTTTCACAGTTTTTTGTTCTACCGTCATGCAGAAAATAGTCGCAGCTCACAGTGGTATAAGAAAGTTGTAGATGATTAAAAACAATAAGTCACACTTTCATGATTTGACGATTTTAGCCACTTTTGACCAGCGAATTAAACACATCAAAGATTAATCAATGTACATGAAAAAATACAGGCGCATAGGTTGATGACTTAAATTTACGTTATGTATTTTTTCTTTTTTATTCAAGTGAAACCAGGGTTTGAAAGCCTTAAAAACCATCATAAAATAACTAAAGTGCATACGAAAACCAGCCCACCTGAGCCATGACAGCGCAGGTAAAATTGCATCCGCAGAGGAGGTCATGACCGTAATTTGATCTGAGTGGTAAAGGTGGTTAGCCTAGTTAACTGAAAGTCCAGTAGTTATTGCTGTGTTGTATTTTGAACAGATAATGAGATTTATGCATGCAATTTAAAAAAACTGCAGAAATTGCGAAATTCCACCAGCTTATGTAACACTAATATTAAAAGTCAGATATATGAAATGATAGAGACTTGGAAATTGGCTGTATCTGAATCAGTATTTTTGTGTATGCTATCAAGGAAAACAAATAAAAAGTGGGTTCAGCGTATGCCATGCTGTGGGTGATTTGTAACAGAAGTCTCATGTTCAAGCAGTCTACTTAATAAAACTTTGTTACTGCTACTCCATGTATTTTATTGGTCATTAGGCTGCAAACAGTTCACAAGTGCTATGTTTTAGACTGATAGGAGTTCTCATCTGGGTAAAATCTCACTAAAACTTGAGTACTACTTTCTTTTCGCCTTGTTCACATCTGCAATGCCACCTCTATATCTACTTCTTCATACAATTGGCTGCCACGGCCCCTAAAACCATTCTGGTTTCATCACTGACACTGTCTGTTCAGTTCGCCTCCACTCCTTACATAAATATCTCTGATGTTATTGCTCTCAGCCTCTAAGTTTTCACTAGAATCATTGTCCAGATGGTTAAAAAATCTGCATGCATTCTTGATACTGGCCTTGGTTGTGTCACCTTGTTTCTTCATCACAACCATGGTACACTAAGGAGTGTTTACTACTGTTGCAAAATTGCAACAGAAAGTATACTAAGTGTTACTACTGACATATTAGTAATATAAATTTAGTAGACAGTGTCATGTTATTTTACTTTTATCACACTGTTTCAGTATTTCTGTTAAATATTCATTCTGGAAAAAGTATTCACCTGTTATTTCTATAAAGGCCCAGGTGTAACCTAACAGTTGTGTCGAAAGATTCAGAATGACAGAAGAAAATGCATTTGTATTCCATTTTGTCTCAGGGGTTGTCAAAGGAAATTAGAGACGTGCTTAGGCTCTGTCTGACTGTGTCATCTTCAAAGCGGTAAGTCCTATTTTCTGTAAAGGAGGTTTATTAAAGAGATTCACACTCTTCCATTATAGATTTCAGTGCTTTACTATGGTATGCACTTCTCTTTGCTAATTCAGAACTTCTGACATGCATATTTATACACCATAGTGCTTCATTGTGGGTTGTTTTTTTTCTATTGTGGGTGGTGATCCTAGGAAAACTTTAACACGAAATCAATTGTTACTTTGACCTCTATTAAAGATTTCAGTCTAAACTACAGTAATGCACATACTTACACAGGTATTTCAACCATGTAAAGTTTAATTCTCTCTTTATCTCATTCAGACACAGCCCTTTCCCTAGGTTCCGCTTAACTCATTCTTGAGACTCAAATTTTGAACCTCACTGTAAGTACATTTGGCTCCATTTTATTCAATTTCGCTGGGACCAGCAGAAGGGGTTTGAAGAGTAGTCTAAAATCAGTGACTGTATGGTCAAAAACACATTTAAATAGAATAGCTAGGCAACATTTATTCATAGGTCTCACCATTGCGAGGGGAAATTTGGACTTGTTGTATGCAAATACTTTATTCTTTTAATTTTGTCACCCTTAAGAAAAGCCGTTTTGGTAGGAACAATTGGAATTGAGTGGCAATAGGTCTGAGATGGCATGTTCGGATTTACTAAAAANATCTGCTCAGTGGAAACATACTGATACTGTTTACTCTGTTGCAGTTTTTACTAGACTTTGTCATGAAACTTTTTCTTCACATATTTTGTCCACTTCTGAAACTAAATTAGTGTTGCATGCATGTTCACTTTATATAAATTTTTTTTTAACAATGGCATCTGTAGATTACCGACAGCATTAACATGAGTATGGTACATAATGTGTAGCAGTCTGTTCAGGCGATATCACAGAGTGTGTTTTTATCAGCCAATAGTCTGCCCTTGTGGTCTCAAGTGCCACCTTCTCCTCCCCGTCCTCCCCTGCCTTCTCAATAATAGTGTCATTTAATACACATGGCCTTATTTACCATACTAGATTTGATGGCTGCTCACTGCCTTCCAGCACCATTTATTGTAGGTTGATAACACTCAGGAGAACCAAGATGGGAATCTTGCTCTGAATCTTTTCAAATCATTTTGAAGTAAAGAGAACCTTTGTCCACAACCTCGAATAACACAATACTTTTAATGTGTGCTGTGAGAGGAAAAGACAACCTATTTTTTGGTCAAATTAAAAGAAAATCTAATAACCCAAGATCAAGTCAGGTCAGTCGACTTGTATGTGTTCTATTGTGTGTAAGAAATTGGCATGAAATATGGATTGAAGTAACAAATGTATTTTTAAATAAAGGTTTCTTAAGATCGACAACCACTGTAGTAAAATGCATACTGTTTTGTATTTTGGTGTGCAGTTTTGCATGCAAAATGTACTGAATTAGAAAAAGGTTAGGCGCTCCCTGGGAATGCATTGTAATGTACAGTAAAATGTGAGTATGGAAGGATAGCGGATCTTCTTAATGTATTTTGTTTCAACTCACAGCTTCAGGAGTAAATTCCAATTTTTTGCATGTTGGAATACTCAGTATCTGAATGTGTTGTGGCAAGCAGCTGCAAGTCAGCAGAAAAGTAAATCATTGCTTTGCACATATTCATTAGTTGCCTCCTTACAGGATGAGGTAGATTGTGACAGTAATGCAGACACTAGAGAATTCAGATTTTTAGAACTATGTTATTCTTTCTCTTGCAACATGAGGTTTTGTATATCAGGGCTGTTACAGACCTGGAAAATCTGGGACAACCATGGGAAATGACCTATGGCATTTCAAGGTCTTTAAAATACCTGGGATCAGCAAAAATGACTGCATCTCATGGAATTGGAACTACTTTCCTGTATATTGCCCAAAGTGAGAACTTATGGGAGACCACATCAGTTTCATGCTACAACAAGATGTATATGTTGGTGTTATGGATAAAATGTTAGATTATGTGGAGGCATAGGGAAAAGTCATGGACAAATTGTTTAATTATTCTGTGGCAACCCTGGTTTTTTCAGCATTCAGATATTGGTAGAGCAATTAAATAGCTCTTACCTGAGCCCAGAAAACTGCAGATCAAACTGCATGAAAATTCTCAAGATCATCAAGGGAGTGTTGATGTGTATGATTGTCTCTGAACCCCTAATTGTTCAAGTGTGCAAATTTATCCATGGAGTATAAAGAATCGTTTCTGAGTCAGTTTCCTGTTTATGTTATCAAAATGAGATAAAAGCACATCCATTAGAATAAGACTCGTGTTTTGCCAAATGCATCTCAGAAGCTCAGAACATGAGAACCTTATTTTGACTGTTTTACTCTGGTTTATGATGGTGAAATGCTCCAAGCAACTAATATGCATGAAAAAAGTCATATTTTCCATGTTATTGTTGCTGACATTGCTCTGTTCTGCAGGATAATACTATTACACCTTTATCAGCTTTGTAAGAATATAGAATGGCGAACCAATCCTATATGGGAGTGGCAGTCAATGCTGCAATTGTAAGATGAAGCAAAAGAACTGTGAAGAAGGGCATGCTCTTCCTTCTTCTGCCTGTTGATTTCTATTTCTATCTGCCAGTGACGACTCTCGTGTGCAATGTCTGCCTCCCAATTATGTAGTCCATTGCTCCACATCTTTATGCTTGCAGACATCTCATTATTTAAAAGTGGGACAGCCTTCACACCTGATACCAGTGGCGAGCTGGCCAAGATGATGCCTTTGGGGATGCTATCATCATGTTCCATATATTACATGTATTACAACTTGCAAAATTGTCTGGTATGGATTTATATGTTGCCTTATCACAGATTTGTAACTGTTTCTCTCCCTTTCCTTCAGGGCCAAGTCAGAAGAGCTTAAGCAGCACCCTCTGTTCCAGAAAGAGAGAGCAAATGCAGTGAGTAGCACTTACTAATATAACCCATTCCTGAGCCCCAGAATAATCATAAACCCATGCAAAACTTTAATAAAATACTATACAGTAACAACCTAGGACATTCACCCTAAAAAATATCCACACCTTCACTTAAGGTCACCTAGTGGAGAGAAGGAAAACATGGCTCTCACAAGGTATTTTACTTTAATGTCAGGTCATTGCCCAAAAACCAGTCTGCCACTAATTGAAATCTTGGTAGAAAGGGAAGTAAATGATAATTGGGAGGTCTTTTTACCTGATTTGTTTGTTTTCACTGAGATTAATTGAGCTACCTACAATTGTGTCTCATTAATCTGAATCTGTTGAATCCCAGATATTGATTTTCTGAACCACCAGGGCAATCTATCTTTATTTCACATCATCCGCCCCTCTACTCCTGTAAACAATAAGCAGACTAGATAAACTATTTAAAAGAAAATATTGCTGCTTGTGGTGCTTCTTACATTAAGGAATGAATAAAAGAATGATGATGTGTGTTAGGGAGAGATTACAAAGAAGAAGAAAATATAAGAAGAGGAAAAGAGGTTATAGAGTGGGGATCAATCATGTGGGTCATGCTTAAGAGAAATTATGGCATTGACATCCACAGCAGCAAACATCAGAAAATGGCTTGAGAAATTTATCTTGTACTTCTTCTACACCCTTTAACTGGCTATATTTCACAATGGGGTGCTAATAAATGCTGTGTGATGTGTCAGGTCAGTCAAGGATTACAAAAGTGGATCAGAAAGTTTGCAGCCTCATCCAGAAGGCATTACCGAGGCAAAATAATTTACATTCTGTATTTCAGCACAGTCTCCCTTGATTTGAATTAGCTTTGATATTCCACGGTAGAGTAGGAAAAAGTTGCATGCTGATCCATAGTAAGGTTCCACAGCATCAGTGACTTCACTATCTCAGGAAGAAAGTCTTTCATGCATGGCTTCTTTCACTTTTTAAAACTGAAAAAAAAAAAGACAGATGGAGCTTTGAAAGTTGAATTAGGGACATGAAGAAAGAGTTGAAATGTAAAGCAAGCAGATCTGACCACTACCTGTGAATGGTGTGAGCATTGTCAGTGTCCTGAAGCAGACTACTCTGGGTACTCATGTTACTGCAAGTATTTTCATGCCAAGGACCCCTGCTCTAAGCTATTACTGATTCCCATGATTGCTGCTGTTTATTGGATGGTATCTCTTATATGCAGTTTATAAATCTCATATCCAGGCTAATGCCCACTCATGCGACTTCACACTTTAATTACTTCAGCAGGCCAGATCACTCTAGGACTTTCTCATCTCCCAAGGGAGTATACAGTGCTGCTGCCATTTGAAGGCACTGATCACAAGCATTCTGATAATGGCTTTCACTGCCAGGTACCCATTTTACAGATGGGTGGACTGAGGATGAAATGCTTTAGATCATGTTCAGTACTGCAACCATTAAGCCATTCTGCTCCACAAAGCTTCAAAGACGTGATGATTTGTCATTATACTCTTGGAGCATCAAGACTGTGGGTCCTTATTGCTGTTTTGGAATCATCCTCAACCATGAGAACCATGCCATGTGAATATTAAATGAGCTCTTCCCCTCTTAATTATAGGGTTATTGAACCAAATGGTATCACTTGTTCCCCTGTGAAAGCTCAAGCTTTATGGGAAAAAGAACCAGCACCTTGTGGAAATAGAAGAGTGATGAAAGAGTTTTTGTTCAGGAACCCTTCTTTTACACCCTTACTACCACAATTGCTGTTTATTTTTAAAGACAAATTGCAGACAGTGGAGAAATATAAATGAAATTTCAGTGATATTGCTTGTTATAGTTATAACTTGATAGGGATATCACAGTCATTGGCACAAATATGGAACTTGACACAACCACAACAAATCTCGCACATCAGATGTCAAAAGAAAGAAACAAACATTGTTTAACAACCAGAAACATAACTGAACAAGGCAAAATTAAGGGCTCCGGGCAGATTTTATGAAAATCCCTGTAGTTTCACAACCTTTCCACAGTTTTTAAGCAGAAATAATTGAAATCAATGTAAAATATAGTCCGAAAAGAAAACAAGCAGCTAGATGGCAGTCTCCAGACTATAACTCAGCTAGGCTCTGACAGTGCTAAACAAGGTGCAAAAGTGAGTCTGTTAACTGCAGTGAGTTCAGAAAGCATGAAAACATTTCTTCTCCACATCTATAGGCCCAATTAGGAACAAAAGTCTCAGTTAGATGTCTGCTCTAGATCCAGATAGCCCAGTTCAAGCTTTTGGGTTGGGCAACTAAATATTGAGGATGAATCTATCGGAATGAGACAAATTGGTGAAAAGAGAAACATGAAAAGATGAACAGACTTGGCTGGACAAAAAGTCTTCAGAAGCAGAGGAAGCAGCAAATGATACATGGACAGTGTATAAGATTCTGAAAGAACTTACAGGAGAAGGGACCACAAAAGCACAGGAGAAGGAACCACAAAAGCACAGGATCTGAAAAAGAGCAAGAATGGGAAGACATTAAATTCTGAAAAGAAAGTCCAACATACATGGGTTGAACACTTCCAGGATATATTAAACAACCTCTGCCAACTACAGAACTTGATATCAATAACAACAGTGAGAGTCTGAACAGTAATACATAGCCAGTAACAGGAAAGGAAATAGAATTAGCTGTCAGAAAGTTGTAAAACAACAGAGTGCGACAGAAACAGGAGGAATGGAAACAGGAACAGTCATTCCTCTTCCAAAGAAAGGAGATCTGAGTAAGTGTCTATACTGGAAAGTCATGTTTTCATTATCACTATCAAGCAAAATCCTTTGCACTGTTGTATTTAAATGAGTGAGAGACTCTCTAGATATGGAGCTTAGAGTTAGTACAGAAAATTTCCAGTAATTTCTAGATTCCGTAAGGGATGATTTTCTACAGATGCGATCTTTGCCATGACGATCATTGTAGCCAAAATAGTCAGAGGGCAAAATAGTATGGAACAGACCTTGGAAATGGAAACCAAATATTTGACCTAGATTTTGCTGATGTCATTGGGTCAATTGACAGGACAAGAGAAAACCTATCTGTACTGTTACTTTGGGTAGCTCAAGCAGAATGTACAAACGTTGAAACAAGGTTCAACATCAAGAAATGTGAAGTGTTGACAACTGCCATAAGAATAAAACTGAAAACTGAGGAAGTCAAAAATACAAGCCACTTTACTTACCCTGGAAGCAAAATCTGTAATGATGGTGACATAAATGAGGAAACTGCATATGCATTTGTTAGGCAGGAACTGTATTTGGCAGACTAACCAAGATTATGAAAGCAAAGAATGTCAAATTGAACACCAAAAATAGGCATATACAGTGCAATTATACAATCTATGTTACTGTGTGTAAGATATATGCATGTTTAGAAATTAAATGCAAGAATCTTATCTGTCCCTGTGGAAAATTGCATTTCAAAACCCCAAAATTTGCACCAAGAATGGCAAAATTTACATGCAAAAAGTGGTAAAAACTGCACCAGAATTTGCAAAGATGTTGCGAAAATAGCTTCGTAGCTTCACTATATTTACTACACGTCACATTTTTTACTACTGAAATGTTGCAAAAATGTAGAAATGGAAGATATTTCCTTTGTTGTTCCTGTTCATGCAGTATTGCGACACTGGCAGAAAAAGTGCACTGTTTGGCAAAAACCAGCAAAATTTGCACGAACATTGCAGAAAATGCCTAAATTTGGGGAAGTGTGCAAAATTGTAACTAGGCCTCAAAAACGTGGAAAATTACGATAATTTGCGACTGCAATTTTCTGAGGGGGGGGAGGGGGGGTGGGACAGTCCTATACAAAGACCTTGCAAGGAATGAGGAAGAACTTAAAACAATGAACATGAGAGAGCAGACCAAAATTATTGAAGGACAAGATTAAGATGGCTTGGACATGTCATGAGAATGGACAACAGCAGATTCCCAGAGGTGACAGAATTGAAGACACAAGAAAAGAAGGAGGAGGCTGGCCAAAAATCAAATGGAAAGAACACAATTACAAAAGTCCCAAATAAAATCTACACCTCATGGTTAGAGACAGAGATGCTGGTAGAAGACCATAGCTGATGGAGAAGGAAGACAGCCCAGTGTGAACTGACTCTGGTGTTGAGCAAGGTGTTGAAGGCTGCTCCTTGAAAGGACATGTTTCTAATTGCCGAATCCATGGAATGCTGTGGGTTTAATGGTTCAACATCGGCTGTGAGGTAGCTTTGATATTATCGTGTTACTTTGTCTTGTGAGTTTCTGGGCAAGAGTGGATTTTGGAAATCAGTCCAAAACGTTTTTTTTTATTTACACTAGTTTTACTTGATATAATTTTAATTATCTTAGTAAGAAGGCTGGTGGCAGAGCTCAGTTCAGACATAGTGGCATGTGCCTAGCTAAGAATTCTGTCACTTGGAAGGCAAGACCTCTATGATGATAAAATTTGGTGAAGAGTCATGAGGGAAATGATAGAAGTGACTTTGTCAAAAATTCACACATATTCTGGATGATCCCACAGACTTTTTGATTCACCCTTGACCCATCTCTGCAAAGTCAGACTTGTAAATGGAGAACATTTAGCTTTGTGACATGGACCTATGACCAAATAGTGGTTCTATCGATGTCATCTCCATATGAGTGACAGTGAGAGAATCCCTTTATCCAAGCCTCTATACTACTTTGTTTCAACTTCCTCCAGAATGGATGCAGTGGAACTTAAATCTGTATGTCCTAGGACTTCTGTTAGCTCAGAATCTAGAAAGTAATTTAGAAAATACCTGTCATGTTTTATTAAGTGCTTATTTTGATTATTGTTGGTGATATTATTGTTGTTCTCCCTCCTACTTAGTAGTATGCTGTCGACTCACTCTGTTTCCTTCAGTATGTTTCACTGATGCACAGGAACACCCTGTCTGACAATGTTCTGAATCATTTAGGTAGCTCCAGAGAAGGTGTTCAGAATGTGCACAACAGAGCTCAGATGTGCTGATCTGGAACTTCCTACATATGAGGAAGTTATTGCAAAAGGTGAAGTAATAAGTATGTTTTACCGTTTTAATATTATAGAAAGCTCTTTTACATCATCTACTTTTCATCTCAGGTATGATGAAATGGCATGTGGCTGACTTCTCTACATGGAGCAGAGTGAACTAGTGTCAGTGACAAATACTTTAAGAGATGCCATCATGGTGGCATGCGCAGCTGTTAATTTATACCTCTCATTTATTTGTGTCTCCCAACTTAATTATCACTTCAGGAATCTGATTATATCATTGCAGAAGTGCACATAAAGATTAATCAAGTGTGAATAAAGAAGTATAAAAGAGCTTTGGGCTTGCTCTGTGTAGGTGCATAAAGTCCATCTCTATGCTTTTGAAGTTTTATAATAATAATGTAGGTATGTGTATTAAAAAAGAACTATGAATTTTTTTTTTCTTAATGAAGGATGAAATGAACTGAGAATGTTTATGTAAGGACTTAACAAATCTGGTATTTTCACTTCATCTTATGAAATTGTTCACTGGCAGCAGTTTTAGCTACTGTGTCCAGATCATTGCATGCACATGTAATGCCAGAATCTCTAGTGTACATTGCCCCTGATTTGGGTACAGTGTTGTTTTTTGGGGTCTCTGTTCAATTAATGCGATTCCAATCTTGAACATCCTTTATCAGTTGAAGTCTACATTTATTTAACAATAAATAATGCCTTCTTTGGTCATCTCTTTTGAAGCACCAGACATTCAGTCTTATCAATCGTTTTCATTTGTTCTTCATTGAAACAGCATTGAGTAGCATTTGGGAAACTCGCAGTAAAGAAATATCCATGATGAAATGCAATGCAGCACCATTATTAGTGTATCAGAGGATGGTAGCACCATTATCAGTGTATCAGAGGCACCATTATCAGTGTATCAGAGGATACAGAGTAGTGGAGTTCACTTAGACCTCAAGCATCTATAATCTGTCACAGTGCTCCCCTAGTCAAAACACTATATTGGTAACCTAATAACTGAAGGATCATAAAGATGATCCTGGACTAATAATTAAATGCAAACTGTGTAACTGAAAGTCACTGTACTAATACACACAGGGTTGTATTTTGAAGATTTCTCTCAAAAACAGGCTGTGCACCTCATAAAGTGTGGAAAAGCAGATTTAAAAAACAAAGAGGTATTAAAATTAATGGTCTTTGATCCAAAATGAACAATGGCTGCTGTTTTGAAACTTCTACGCAAATTAAGTAGATAATAATTCAGTTACTTCATTGATATCACTCAAAAGACAAGCGTGATAACTGTTGTGTGAAACGTGTCAGTTGACTTTTTGCACACTTGTTATATTTCTCGGATAACTAAGAAACTGAGATCTGAAAGTAACTAAAAAGTAACTGAAACATAAGTAATTACTTTTCAAAGTAAAGTAATTGTAATAGTTACTTTGTGTTCAGAAAAGTAAATAATTGTAACCGTTACTTTTAAAAGTAACTTATAATAACCCCTGCCTATAACAGCCGGAATTGAATACAAAGTAGCAAATTTGTGTTGCCGCATTCAGGAGCTGATCACTCCTTCATATTTGGCAGAATTGGTATGTCTCTGCGTGCCCTTAAAAATTTATGATTTATCGACTCAAGGTGTTTATCCTTTCCTCTTTCCCATCTGAGGAAGTGTGATGATAGATGTTCACATAGTCATTGATTTGCAGAAGTTTACAAGACAAACGGATTCAACACTTTGTGACTTAAGCATAGATGTTTTGAAGGAGAGAAATTACAGAATTGCTGACTGGTCATTATGCGAAAGTGTGAAAGTGGAGACTAATGGGAGTACTTATGGTGATCAGTTTATATAGTGTTGAGAAATCCTCAAAGCCTAAGGATTAGCTCTTATCCAAACAATCCGTAGCGTATGATTAAATGACTTGACTAAGGTTTCTGAGCAGAGAATTTACTGATGAATTGAAGTAACTCAGATTGAGAATTTCATATTGGTCAGTTGAATAGAAATTTCACAAAAACAAATTTGAAGTAGATAACTACATGGAGTATGCGTAATGTAGTAGCCGCACTTTGAAAAGATGAGCTTAGCAATTGAAGTTGGCTTCAAGGGTTGGTTTAGATATTTTTTTGGGTTTGTTTTGTTTCAATTTTCTAGAATTCAGTGATGACCACTTGTCACAGAGATCCATGCAAGAGGTCTATTACTTGTGGCGCCTGGCTGGAGGGGATCTTGAAGCAGTTTTGCGAAAAGCAGGCATGTCTAAGACAAGACCTCCTATACATTTGCTTCCATGGTAAGCTTATCATGTATTTATTCTTGCATTGTGAAGATCACTGATACCTTGCCCATACTTTTCTCCAGGATTGTCACAAACGTCAGGTGATTGATGTGTACACTGAGTTTGCTCGATAATTAAACTTGCCCTTGACTACCAGATATTTTCTAGAAAAAATTTGACGGTCCCCAAGAACTTAAAGTTCCCTAGTGTGAAAATATATGAAGTTTCTAAAGGATGAATAAGAGATGCAAAAACTGTTGAACCCTTTGCACATATTCATCAGCAACATTTGACTTTTTTGCTTTGAAGTTTTTGCTCTACTACCTTTATATAATGTAAATGGTGAAAAGGGACATAAGAAGATGACCCGTGATCTCAGTGATGATGGCAGTGTTACTATGAGATGTTGATAACAGCAGTCTCCTGTAGAGTGCCCTGTTGGTGCTGTAGAGTGCCCTATTGGTGCTGTAGAGTGCCCTACTGGTGCTGTTGAGTGCCCTATTGGTGCTGTAGAGTGCCCTATTGGTGCTGTAGAGTGCCCTATTGGTGCTATAAGTACTGTTAATGATACATATGTGTTAATGGTCCAAGTGTTCCTGGACTGTGCCTGTAAAATTTTTTAGATTTATTTTAGGTGTTACATTTCTGCATAATCTTTATAATACAAATAGTCTCATTGAAAGTCAGTGCTACGGTGTTAATGCCACTGCCAAGCTTAGAAAAACTCCTGGAAGTCTTAACATGTCAGCTTAGCAAGCACCAGATATGATTCTATATGGATCTCAAATTTCCTTACCTTCTGCTGAAATTTCATTTTTGGAACTGGAGGAAGTTACAGGAGCCAAGTCCTGCAAGTATGGAGGTTATGGGTGTGGTGGGAGATGTCCCTAAGCCCGTGTTGTTTGAGGCCAAAAACTGTCAAAATCTGGAGATAAAGTGCACTGGCATTGTTCAGCAGTCAGCTGTTGTTGCACCACTTGAATATCTGCTTTCATCTCATATCTTCATCAACTGCCCCAAGACTCCACACTAAGATTTTGCTTTGATTGTCTGACCTGCAGATGTAACTTCATATGACTTCTTTATCTTCCAAGAGAAGAAAAGTCAACTGTAGGGAAAGAGACTTGAAATGATAGAGAAAGTATAGACTGAATTGCAGATTAACAGGCTGATATCAACAAATCTCAGGGGCACTTGTAGGCTTGGCTCTGGCATTGGGAATATTGTACTGACTTGAAGGTGATGGAGTCAGTAAGTTCCTGAGTCAAGCTGGGAACTTTTGGATTTTGCCTTATTAATATCGTTTCTTTTTATTCATTTGCTAGCAATGAATGCAAAATAAGTTCGGACCCACAGCTTATACTTGTAACCTCATAATAAATAATCTTTTCTGCCCATTACCTTATCTCGTGCATTTATGTTCTTCTAGCTATGGTATTGTAGATGGGGAAGTGTTTGGACAAGACAGAGACTATGCGGAGCTGTTAGATAACACCATCATCACCTTGTCTCAGGAGCAGCTCAGATATGTAAGGGCTGAAAGGTCGTGTCCCAAAAATTACTGTAAAACTCTTTGGTCTGTGATATTATACATGTGACGAAAGTGGACTGAGGGCATGGCAGGCCATTTTCTGCAACATCAAAGCCATCATACTTAAAATTCTGATGGCATCTTAGACCTGCATAAATTTGTAAAAGCAGGTCTGCTTGGTCGAAGTGCAAGATTTGATTAATTAATCAGACAGTTTTAACTGCTATCTCTTGTTTGTCTTAGGTCTTCATTTCTCGAACAAAGTGATTAAAATCTTGGATTGGAAATTTTCCTCTGCCTGCATGCCCCACATTGGTCAGCACCTCACAAGCCATTCTTTCAGAACTGTGTGAATGATAGTATCTGTGTTTTCCGAGCTTGATCCACTACTCCGTTTGCAGCATGTGACACACTGAGCATTGCAAGACTTGAAAAAGTGAACGTGTGTATGGATGAGAGAAAGAAAGAGCCCATTTATTAAGGGTAATACATGTAGATGCATTCTATGTTCTAGATGAATCAGAAAAGATGTAGAGTTTACTGTGATTTCAACTAAAGAATGATTGGTTGAAGTGTGCTTAATTAATATCACTGTGTTAGCGGAGAAACCCAGAATTTTTAATCACCCGAATACAATCTATAAAGCCTGACTATTGAGTGTAGCAAAACAGAAAGTATGGATGTGTGCACAAGAGAGAGAGAGAGAGAAAGAGAAAATACCCTTCAGTGAATGGGAGGAAGTTCTATAGTGGATGTTAATCAAACAGAAGTCCCCGTTAAGGGCAAGTGCAGCATCCTGTAGGGGTAAAATTGGGTCAAATTGTGTAAAATGAGTTAAGGGCAGTTTCTTGAACGGCGACATGTCCTTTATCAATTCCTGAAATTATTTTCATGAATACTTGTCTCAAAAAGTTTATTTTGATGCAAAAGGAAATTATCACCCAGTCTCAAATGCATCTGTTAGGTAATCTTTATCATCAGTTATCTCAATATCACAGTTTTCGACACTCTATCCCTTCGATCTGACTTTTGTCTGGTCCAATTTACATAAAATTTGCATAACAGCTCTCCAAGCCCCTGTTTTGAGATTGTCACAGGGTTTTTTCGATGTCTAGTGTATTTTTTATCTTTTATGAATTTTTAAAGTTGAAAATTTTCAAAATTTTCAATGTTTTTTCATGACATTTTAAAAAAATAATAAAAAAAAATCTATCCAAGAAATCAAAAAAAGCCTGTGACATTCTATTTTAAATAAAGAGATCTTTCAAATGGAAACAAAACCAGCATCCTACCATCTATTGTTCTCCAGATCAAAGGGTTCAAAGTTATGCAAAAGTTATCCACATTTTCCAATATGGCGGCCAAACAATTGGTGTTTCCATAGCAACGGATGGAGGAAATTTAGAAACACCCTCGTTTTTCTTCCTTCCTGGCCCTACGTGACCCATTTTTCACCCCAAAATGACAAAGTTCCCTATATTGAAAAAAATGACTTCGTTCTTAAGCGCGGCAGAACTTTAAAAATTCAAAAAAAAAACCAACAAACAAAAACACAAGATATCGAAAAAAGCCCATGGCATTCTCAAAACAGGGGCTTGTTGTTATGCAAAATTTTATGTAAATTGGACCAGAAAAAAGTCAGATCGAAGTGATAGAGTGACGAAAACTGTGATTTTGAGATAATTGACGATAAAGATTACCGGACAGATACATTTAAGAAAGGGTGATTATTTCCTTTTGCATCAAAATGAATTTTTTTGAGACAGGTATCATGAAAATAACTTCAGGATTCGATAAAGGACATGTCGCTGTTTAAGAAACTGCCTTAAACTCAATTTACACAGTTTGACCCAATTTTACCCCTACAGGGTGCCGCACTTGCCCTTAATCTGAAAAACCATTTTATCTGAAAGATTGTCAAGGTCCTATCAAGTTTCCTCATATATTCTTTGTAAATTCCCCCCTAAAAGGAAATGGCTTGAATACCTTTTAACTGATTTTTCCTGCATTTGATATTTGCCCTTGAAGATTTGCCCCTCACAATTTAAACAGGTAGAGTATTGTTACAGAGAGCGCCTTCTCTTTTTTTTTTTTTGTAGTACAAATAAATTTATAATGGTGGATGCATCATAACTGCATCTAGTATTATGATACTCAAGACAGTGAGGTGATCTAAAAGGCACTACTTTTTTTTGCATTCTGCCTTGTTGCTGCTGTAGATAAGGGCACTCCTTTTAATCTGAATGATTTGTCCAGTCTTTTCAGTTCCGGTTCAGCTGACTTCCACTATAATAGGTTTATCTCCAAAGAAAATTAAGAAATCTAATATACTGTTTCAGAATTGTTTATTGAAAAAGTATCACCACTTCCTTAAAAAAAAATTGACTATGTTTATAAATATTTGGAGTGTTCTTGATTTATAAGCTTTGATTTGAAGAATTTATTTCTGTTTTGCTGGCAGTGAACTGGTTAATTTATGATTACTGTAACTGATAGGATACTTTCATGAAATGATCCTGAAATATTAGTTACTAAAGCTCAAAGTACATTGGCATATATATTCTTGGTATGAGATGATAAATATAGTATTTATTTATATGTAAGCTGATATAAAATTCATATGAAAAATGTAAGGCATATGCTACAATAATAAAATTATCTTTCCTCTTTAAGTACACACTGCTTTAGGGATGGTTTCCTCATAAAAATTTGTTGATATCTCTGCAATTGCTAATTGTCTGCATCATCATAACAATCAGCAGCCTTGTGGTGATGAAGACTGTAATGGCAAGGACATATAATGAATCCTACAATGAAGCTTTTACTGGCATGTTGTATTTCAGAAGATTATACATTTCTCCTGTAGGGCTTGAGACCTGTATGCACTTGAACATGCATTGTTACAAAATCTAGAGGACACAGTAACTGTTTCCTGTAAAGCATTTTCCACAATGTTCATAGAACTGATTAAACCAAACCTTTGCTTTCGGACTTGAGGAATATTTCGGACTAGCATTAGATTGGTATTTAGGAATTTTCATTATAACAATATAAATGTGCTAGAGGGGAATAACCAATGAACCATTATCTAACACCAAGGAATTGAAACAGCATAACTGATCTTTAGTAGGTTGATTTTATGATAAGCCTTAGTTTTAAAGGAACATTGTAAGACTCCTGAAGGAGTGCTACAAAAATTAAGAGTCATTGTTTGTAGTCAGCTTATGCATGATCCTAGATTTGTCTAATGTGATCATCACTTACACAACATTTGTTGAAATATTTCAGTCTCATGAACTGCTGTAAATGGATTGTACCTTAAATGTAAATACTTAATCCAGTAAATGTTGTGGTGGATTTTGTAAACTAAGTTGTTTACTCTAGAATATTCTCACAAAGAGCACTAATCTTTGCATATGTTTCCCGTGGTACTTGCTTACTGCTTCAACTATTTCAGAGATTGAGAGACATCCCTGCCACAGCCTATTATCCATTGTTGGAAGATGAGTAAGTAGTCATGTGTGGTCAACAGGGAATTGCATTTTACTGCTCATGGTCATGCATATAGTCTTGAGTTTGTAAAGACACTGTATTTAAGACAGGATCGGAGAATATACTTTGAGGTCAACCATATCCATGTAATAAAGTATTCTTGTTGTCAGAGTGGTAAACTGCTATCTTAATACTACATTGTCACTGTCAAATAGCTTTCTTAATATTGTGGTTTGCTGCATGGATGATGTGAATATGTGCCTAGAAGATGCTGTTTCATAATAATAAGCTGGAATATCACCTGGTGAATGATTTTCGTGAAAGATTATTAGGGTCAGTATGTGATGTGTCTCTCCTCGTAATAGGTCTGTAAGAAAGAGGATTTTTGAGAACATAATCCACAACTTAATTTGTAGTGGATACAGAGTGTAAACTTTCACATGGATGGACTTTTCAGCTTTCTTAGAAATGATTTCTATACGCAAGGCAAGCAATCCCCCTTTGGCTTAAATGAAATGAGTGCCTTTCCATGGGGACAGAGAATGTTTGTCTTGCGTTTCAAATCATTTACCTCCTGTACCACTTTCTGATGTGTTCTAGATTTCTGGATTCATGACTTATCCCCCTTGAATGATTGGAATTCCCAGATCCAAAGGTTTAGATACAGTTTAAATAAACATCTGGAAAGTCATTTTGTTATCCTACACCATAAATATATTTGGGCATTTTATTTAGTATACTTTGGGACCTGGCAGATGTTCAGTGATTGTCAGGAAACATTCAACTTACTAAGGAGTGCTATCATTACCAAGGTTATGTTGAATCAATCTATGACGAAATAAGTCTAGAGTGTCATCTTCTGTATTCAGAGATTCTGTATATAATAAAAGAATATATAAATATACAGTGGCAAAATAATAGCTTGAAACCAGTTAATCTGAAAAACTGCCCTCATATTGAAGTCCACTGGGTTTCCTATATAAATTCTATGAAAGCTCATGTCGCTTTATACATAAAATAAGTATAGTCTGTAATTCTAGAAATGGGCATTATAAGTTTGATTTTCTCGATAACTGCTTAATGAATTTTTATTACTTTTAGAATACAGTGACATATTTTGTTGGAAGTTATAAATATTATTTTTCCATGTCAGAATTTTCAGCAGAACAGACCATATGCATGCAAATTACATTTATTTGGCATAGGCGATATCAGAAGAAGGTCTTTAGTATATGAAGAGCCAATAATGCAGTTCAAAATTCAAGAGTCACTCAATCAGAGACCTTGATTATAACTGATGGCTGAATGAACTAATTTGAATTGATGAAAGTTAAAATTCTCTCTCTAGAAGATGATATGGCTTCTAAAGGATATTCAAGGATCAGAATCTTCCATGTCGTTGGACACAGTTTTCTGCCTCATACATGAAGCTCATACATGGGAGGGTTATAAGCAGATCTTTTACAGGTTCTGTATTTATAAGGTTGATATTACAAATGCCAATCTTTTTATGCTGTTAAATCACACATCTTTATATATATTTTAAACTGCAGGTCTAAGACACCTGATCCCCAGCAGTTACCCACATCCCCTAGTAGTGGGGATTTAACCACATCTGCCACTCTGCCACTAGTCATCAGGGAGAAGGATATTGAATATCAGGTGATGAGTGATTTACTTTTATTAAAGTTATTGCATTATTTAATCTACTGTTATAATTTTGCCTGTTTACATCAATTCCAACAAAAACTGCCACTTCCTCTTGCAATCGAAATGACCAAGATCGAGTCCATAGCCAAAAACTAGAATGATGCCTTGAAATAAAGCATTGCAACTTCTTGCTAGTACAAGCATCTGTAAATATGGAAGTCGTTCTTTGTGTTCAGAAATTGTAAATGATGACAGTCCTAGCGCTTTTCTTACAGGAACTTTTTCTACCTAATTTTTACAAAAATATATTGCATACCACTCATTTCTTATCAATTTACATGTTTTCATGCATGGTTGTGCAGTTCCACAGAATTATCCTCTACGAGAGACTCCTTGCAGCCTATCCATTCAAAAGATCACACATCTGGAGGGAGGCCAGAGTGGACATTCCCCCACTTGTTAGAGCAAATGTTTGGGCAGCCCTGCTAGAGGTTGAGGTATGAACAGCTGATAAAGATATGACACATGAGGAAGATTATACCTAGAAACTCACCAGTTATAATAGCAGTCTAGCTGTATCTGGACAGTTCTAGATTCCCATTCCTCCCCATTCATTATTGTTAAGAAATCAAAACTTGTTGTAACATGAATTTACAAGAAGTCAACTGTTATGGCCCCACTAGTGTGGTTTGACAACACATTTGCGAGAGAAACGAAAGAAACATTTCTAATCCACTTTTCTGTAAATTTCCCCTGTTAACCCAATGCAAGATAACCCTACAAGGAATTCCATGTTACTGTCAAGTAAACCTTGTGACTCGATAATACTGTCATCTAAATCATGTGATTCACTGCACTGCTTCTTTATGAGTCAACAAGGGCGATTGCTCAGACAGTATCGAGGCTGATGATGTCACCTAATGCAGACACTGAAAGACAGGATAATGAATGTCTGTAAAGATGGGAGAAGAAGAAATAAATGCTAACTGAAGAGCGTTTTTCCAAAACTCAGTATGTGGTATCTGAATATTTTTAAAATTAAGGGTAACAACATTCAAGGTAATTGTTCTTTATTTTATTTATTGTTAAATGATAGAAAATTTGAAGGAGTGCAGATTTTAAACTCAGTTTGGTTTTGAATGACTTAACACAGAAATGCATCTTTGAATACTCTACTAACTCATTTTTCAATGAAAGTGCATTTGCTGAGTTTTGGAAAAACACTCTTCAGTTCTGGTTAGTGGCTGGGATTGTGTTGTTTATCCAGGAGAAAATATATTATAGAAAATGCATCTGGTCGCCCTAACTCTGTATTATAAGAGATTCATCAGAGATGATGATGAACCCATAGAACTGTCCAGTTAGGAACAAGTTAACAAAACAGATTGTACTAATATTATGGCCAATATTGATATTGCTGTTGCATGTGAAGGTACTCCTGACCCTGTAATGTTCAACTTCAGTCTCAGTTTGAAAGATATGGCATGAAATACTTTCTATTTTGATCCCTGGTGGGGATCAAGCATCAGCCTGAGGTTAGCGTTATATACTGTATCCTGAGTGAGTTGGACTGGGCCATGTGACTGAATTTGTCAGACCTTGTCGATAACTTAACAACATTATTCATTTACACTGAAAGAAAGACAGTTAAGAATAAAAACATGCAACAGGGATTTATCTACAATCTCTGAAGCACATGAAATAGAGAGAGGAAACTAAAGATTAGGTTAATCTGTACCATTAACAGAGAAACTTTACGTCATTAGTCCATCTGTCACAGAGTGCAGTAGATGAACTTGACGGCATCCAATGCATCCAGGATACATAATTACAAAGCTTTTAATTTAGAGACTATTCGCACTTGCGTTTGTGCTGCACCTAAAATGAACGGAAGTTCTGATCTGTGACGTCAGTTGGAAACACTGGATGACGTAGAATGCGGTACGTTGGTCCATCAAGACACTACAAACGGCAGGAGCAAGCTTGTGCCTGTAATTCATGCGAAGGGGTGAGATCTGTGCTGGCATTCCACTATGCGACCGTAGGGCTGAGCACGGGGGTTGCACAGATGAAGGGGCGCCCTGCAGAGGTAAACAAGTGAACATGCTGGTTCGCTTGTAGACTACCAGCTCGTTCATGCCAGTCCACTCATGCCAACTCACTCGTACCGGTTCGCCCATGCCGGCTCACTTCAATCCTTGACCGGTGATGCCCACTCTGTCCGTGGGACGTAGCAATACGAATCGAGTAGTATGCCTTGCATCGATTCTATGAATGTCAGTGACTGTGACTTAATTGTTATGAGGAACACGTTGGGTCTTCCAGGACGCCGGAATATTGGTACCACGGTGGATTAATTGGACTGCATAGTCTAACTATACCTTGAGGTTACCATTAGCCACTGTCTTGGTGGTCTGCCTGGAGCATTGTAAGAATATTAGTGGTGTTACAGGATCTGGTGCAACGGTCAATACCACGGACATATGTAGACTAAATATGTTGTTTGTAAGAGGGTTGTTGTGTACATATTGCTATTATATTTATTGAAATTGATTTCAGACTTTCTTCATTACTTTAAGTATTGTATTAATACTTTCAGATATAGCCTAATCTACGTGAACTGGGGAATGTCAGGTTAACTAAATACTAAATTTACCCTATCCATGGGTCACCGCGACCTCTCAGGATCCCTATTCCTCAGTTCACATAGTACTAAGTTAGGAAATAGGATAGGGTGATCACAGAGGCGTGTCCCTCCTGTCACCAGGAGGGTAGCGACATTGTGATACCATCAAAACTGATTATGTGACTTTCTGATTTAATGTACCACTTAGTAATGATTGTCTCTGAGACCTCATCACAAAGTCTGCAGAAAGTGGAGAAATTACAGGAAGTTTATTTCAAACAGGAATTTGGATTTCCATTAGCTGCTGAGCCCAACTTTATAGTGGCACCCACAGGGTTCATTTGCAGTGCAGTTAGGAGAGAGCTCAACTGTAAATAATATAATTATCACTCTCTGTTGCTATCATTCTATTAAGGAGACCCTTATCATGATTGTAATCCACCACTATTCACACATGTTGGCTCTACTAAGGAATAATAGTGAGCATTATGAATATTGAATAATTATCCCATGTATTCATATTCATTTCAGTGTAGATTACTATCGACTTAATTCTGATGCAGTGTAAGGAGTTAAATCCAAATCCTTGTGAGGTTGCTGATGGATACTAAATCTGTGATGTAAAATTTTTAATTAACCATCGTGTTGCTACCCAACAAAATGAGGTACATCTTGCATTTTGTCAGTATTGAGATATTGATATCACCAAATAAATTGGCTAAAGCCCTTTCTTTTGCTGAAAAAATTACTGCGCTAACATAATAAGTAGAAAAGATATGGTCACTCGAAGTGATACGGCCAGTTTTGTAAAAAAAACACTTAAAGTTTCAGCTTAGATAATAGGCGAAAACTGCCTAGAAACCAGGATAATATTTAGATGTAATATATATTCAGACAGATTAGTCTAATTTCTATGAGAAAATGACTGTATGAAAAGTTAAAACCAGGTGGGGAGAATTCATACAGAATATAAAGACCATTCCCATGAAAATTTGTCACTATGCATAAGGCCGTCCAATGATACTTTCATCAAAATTTCCATGATGTCTCAATTGAAAGTCAGTTTTAAGGTCTTTCCCTATCCTGTACATCATTTTTGGTTTGAAATAGGAATAATAAATATATCAAACTTTTCAAATATACTCAAACCTCAGATTCACTGATTGAAGCCAGTGATGCCTTTCGATGATTTTTCTGGAGTTCAGTTGTGCTGAAAAGCCTCTTATTCCTTTGGGCAGCTACATATTTATCTTACTGTTCTGTGTGGTTTAGCCTGTCGATCCATCTGTCCATCACAACTTGGAAAAGTCTGTAAAACTAAAGTCTTTGCAGAATCATCTGGTCTACCAAATCTCTTTAATAGTAGCATCATTTTAACAAATTAATGAAATGTACATTATTCAAAGTTGTTGTAACTTGCTAATATGCATGAGAGTGAAAATCAGTGGCCTCTTATTTAATAGGGGATCCTTTTTGCATTCCAGTTTTTTTCCTTTAAAGATAAGTTAAAAACAATGCCAGCTTAGAACAGCAGTAAAAGAGATGAAGGGGTTAAGAGATTTTTTACGGCGTGATTTGGCCAAGTTGATATTTAACTAATGCTCAGTCACCTTAATCTATAGACTGCCTGGAATCTGTAAGCCTGACATCCCGCAGTGAGTTGACTCACCAGGAACTAAGGGGATCAGAACAGAGCCATGTCCTGATATCCAAGACATATTGCTTTATCTTCAGCTTTCTCTCCTGCAGTGAAGTTAATGACATTTTTCATGCTGTAGATTTCTCGCTTTATTTAAGCTGAAGTGAAACAGTTTCTACCTGTTATTGTTTAACACAATGCAGCCTCTGTCTCAACAGGTGTCTCTAACTGCCTCATTACTGGTATGCAACTTCTGTCTATTAAGCCCACCACCTGTGGGTTCTGGTCTAAGATCAGTATCTCTCTGTCAGCGAAACCTTGGTTAGGAAATGAAGTTCACTCTAGTAATCTCAAAGCTTTGGTTCTGAAAGAATGATAGTTTTACAGACTTAGGCAGGTTCTAATAACTTCAACTTCAGCTGAAACTGTGCAGTGAGTGCTTCAATCTAAATTTTGATCATATCAGCAAAATTATAAACACATTGTTGAGGATTCCTGGTGTCACATTGAAAGTGTGAAAACATCTTAATGATTTCATTTGCCCTCCTTTTTTTTTTTTTGACAATGCATTGCTGTGCACCTCATAGACATAAAACAAATGTGTTGTACAAAATGCTATGCCTCACATTGTCTCTCCTGCAGGACCACATGAGTCGAAGTTTCATGTTTTTGAACCACTTGATGTCTTTCTCCCTTTCTTTCATCCATCATGAATAGTGATGTCAGCTGCTATGTGCAGACACGTTCAGGTTTTGAGAAAAAATTCACAGAAGGGGGAATAGGGGAGCTTTTTGCCAGTGATTGTTTTTGTGAACAAGCTTTAGTAATATAATGCATTGTCTTGAGAATGTACAAAAACTATCCTACTAACAGGTTACTTACTGGAGTGCTAATGGTTGCAGTAACCTAACTGGTCAAGAAAAATGGGACTATCAGATTCAATAGTAGAAGAGTATAAAATCTGTCCTTTGGACAGATTGTGTAGAAATAATCTAATAACATGAAACCACACCGCAAAAGTGGTGAAATTCAGTTTTGAATTTGTTAAAAAATAATTGTTGCAGGCTGTGTTTCTTAATGGCTTCAGCGGATTTCATTTGTGCGGGCCTGTGATCTGTAAAATAAGGCCAAATTCTTAACTCCTTTTCATTTAATTTCAAATTGTGAAAAATCTAAATGAAGGATCCTTACTGTAAACAATATATAATTTGAGCATAGTGATGGCACCAGACCTGCAGACTAGCCTTGGCCTTCTCGAAATGTTCCTGTGGTTCAAAGAGAAATTTTGTTAAATGGCTCAAGGAAGCTTTTACAATTTGGCTGCTGCAACCTTGAATCAAGAAAAAAACTGCAGTTCCCTACCATTGTCCTGTAATCTCAACATTACTGTGCTATCAAGCCAAGAATTGTCGTGAGGTCTTGCTCAGAGTTTGACAGTGACAAAATCTTGTAAAAATCTTCCAGTTATGGCTTTTTGAGGTAGGTGAAAAATGAGTTTGCGTTGTTTGCATTTCGGACAGTATGAATCTTAACACCCCTAGATCTAATTCTTTTAGATTCATGCTCAGCTACTAGAAATACTGGTTTAGATCTAGATCTAAATGAATTGACTGCTGAGTTCAGCTTAGAGACATCTGTTTAGCATTTCTCTATCCTCCCCCCTACCCCCATTTCACCCGCCCCAACCCTTCGCCCTCTCTGTTACAAGCCATCATTTAACAGTGTGTAACAAAAATCTGTCCAGTCCACGAACCCCTATTTCTCTCCACATGATTGCTGGACACCACTACTGGTTCATTCATTTATCCTTGTGCCCCCCCCCCCCCCCCCCCCCCCAAAAAAAAAAACAAC
>JAWQUT010000569.1:0-45737 GCA_033807755.1 Ellobium chinense | reverse complement strand
TCACTGGACTTATTCTCACACTTTCTCAACGCATCTCCTACTCTCCAGCTATGATGAAATGCTTACTTTGCTTAATCTGTAATGGAATTTGCTTCGCTTCCCTCACCTCTTTTCACATTGACCATCAACTCTTTATTCAGTGAAGAATATATCTTGAGCAACTAATCTAAATACAGCACAGTCAGCAGTGTGTTGTGTTGTGAACTTCTTCTCTCCCCCCCCATCATTTCCCTTGCACCCCCGTTCCCGTCCACCACCATCCCCCCACTGTATACAGACATACACAAACACGCACTCACACATGCAGAAGCAGCCTATTGATGTGACATGATCCAAGTAAGAAAACCCATTAAACTGCATTCTGATTAATTTTAGTTTATTCAATAAGCAACCATGCTTTAGAACTTTCTTGTCACCCCACATCATCTAGATTTGCTGGTTTCTCTTTCCAACACTTTTCACTATTATTTTTAAATGATAGGAGGGTCATGATCACAGGTGTTGGAAGATATCAAATAATATGGACTTCTAATTTTATCTTCTCTTAGGGAGTACAGATCATCAAATGAGTAAACAAGCCACACTGCAAAATGTCTGAAATGGACTTTTAATAATATTCTCGGTGCTGGTAATAGATTTATTGTGATATTTATCACGCCTTTTGCATTTTTTTTTGTTTGTGCACTGTCACACAGTAATTGTACCCACAGCTTTATTACAGTTTGCCCAAATATTTTATAAGGACTGTTTTGGCAAGACTTGCAACACACTTGCAGCTTCAGAAACAGAGTGCGGAGGAAACAACATGAGATTGAATGGACCTGCTCCATTTAAAGGTCAGATTTTCTTTTTAATTTATTGAAGCCGATAATGTCACTTAAATCTCTCAAGCTTGTCTCTGAGTGAACCAGTGCATGCAATGTCTTACTCAGTACCGTAGAATGTCCCAACCAAGTATTTGCAAGTCCATTTTAAAATGTTTAAACAATATATTATTGTCTATTAAGGTTGCAGTAGCCTAATTGGTCAAGAAAAATTGGACTATCAGAGTTGATGGTAGAAGAGTATGAAATAGAAAATAGAAATAATCGTATAACATGAAACCACACCACAAAAGTGGTGAAATTCAGTCTTGAATTTGTTAAAAAATAATTGTTACAGGCAGTGTTTCCCAATGGCTTCAGCGGATATCATTTGTGCGGGCTGTGAGTTGCAAAAGAAGGCCAAAATTGTAACTCCTTTTCATCTAATTTAAAATTGTGAAAAATCTAAGTGAAAGACCCCCACTGTAAACACAATGATGGCACCAAACCTGCAGACTAACCGTGGTCTTCTCGGAACGTTCAAGGAGAAATTTTTATTAAATGGCTCAAAGAGGCTTTTACAATTTGGCCCCTGCAACTTAATGCACTGCCATTCATTACTCATTTCCTATAGATTTCTGCAGTTCTTGGTCATGAAAGTTGTCTTGCTGTATTAAAGGTCAGATTCAAGTGTTCAGATGTTCCCATGACCAGCACACAGGGGAACAAAGTCATACATATTCTGTTCTCTCCTCCAAGAATTCCTTCAACCTCAACATTGAATCCAATTACATCTTTTCATTATCCTCTTCTTAAGCAGCCTGTTCCAGTATCTGAATGAGATTGGTACAATCAACTGGGCTGCCATCCACAAAAGTTGCATCATTGCCAATTGATCAGCATTTTTATTTCCTATAATGTCAGGATGTTTAGGAATAAACATGTTGTGTGTGTTATACTGTTGTCACCGATCAGAATTTTCATATACTTCTTGCCAGTTAGCTTTGATCTTCCATAGCATGCTTATGGAGACTCCAAGAATACATGCCGGCTTGTGCTTGTTTTCTCTGAGCCACTGTGGTGCTTTTATGGCTGTAAGGAATCCATTGTGAGGCTTCTGGATGTATGTGCCTCACCTGCAAAGCAAGGCAACAGGAGCTTGCACAGTTGTGGTGTCCCAGTGTGCTGGAAAGAAGGCATGCTCCATTGGAACTACAGTATAAATGAAATCTTGGTCTGCTGTTACAAGAACTCCATCATTATTTGCCAGGGGGTTAATATTTTCCTGCTTATAATGATATCTAGTGCTGGTTTTTCTGTAACACTTATAATTGCAGTACACCACCTCTAGTCATTAATGCATCATGAGACTGTACTGATTTCAAGACAGGATCGTAATGTTTGTTTTATAGCTGGGTGGTGTTGTTGATGCTGGAGACAGAATGGCAAACTCTTTGTTTGTTATTTTTCAGGGAGCTATTGAGAGTGTGTACAATTCCATAGATAAGGAGACACCAACAACAACTGATAGACAGGTATGTCACAGTGGAGTTTTAAACTTCACTTTGGTTTTTATTTATTTAAAGAAAATATCAGTTGCTAGCATGCGGACTATTAATGAATCGTTTGAATATTAGTCATACACAACCCAAACAGCTTGTCTCTTATGTATGAGTTGTCTCCCTTCCACAGACAGGAAGGTGATTACTAGAAATCTATGAAAGGAGCAAATTTCAAAGTATTTTGGAGGTATTTTAAAGATCATGTAGTCCAGTTGTGTCGCACATAGTGTATATCAGTACTGAAGTGAATGGAAATTCTATGAGAAACGATTGCTCCTTCTTGAAAACGTCACGGAGGTTTTGTGATAAGAACAATGAAAATCATTATGATTTTGAAGAAGAATAACACTGATAACGAAGTGATAAAAGTGCTACAGGTTACATTAGCATTTTTTTTTCATTCCACTTCAATCTCCAGTGCACACATTACGTATAGAGTCAATCCATATGAGAAAACATGGCTAAAAATAGCATGACAAGGTCAACCAGTCTATTACTTTTCCAAGTAATTCTTACTCAGCTGAGCATATTCTAGATTTGTTTCCATCCAAGACTGTCCACCTATAGTTAGTAACTTGTGCATACATAGTGAAAATTTATAGGCAATCTACAAACAACTGTATCTGTGAAAATCCTGCTTAGTTCATAACTGAATTATCAAAAAAAGAGGAAAGGAAGCAACTCACCAACACACCCCAAGATCAGCAAGCACTCTGCAAAGTGCACATGATGTACATCTAATATAAGACAAACTGGATGTTAACAATAATATCACTAACAACATAAATTAGAAACACCAAACAAGGACATAATTTATTTTGATAATAAGCTAACGTTTTTGACGAAGTAACTAGAAATGAAGGTAAATCCAGAAAAATAAGAGCCACTGCTACAAAATGGACACCTATATTACAAATTATTTAGGTCCATGACTAATGACAGACCTGGTCACTAGTGATATACATTTAATATAAATAGCCAATTTCATATGTGAATCTGTTCAGGGAATGGTTTCATTTGTACCACTAAAAACACTCTGAATTTCCACAGATCGAGGTTGACATTCCTCGTTGTCATCAGTACCATGAGCTTTTGTCGTCCCCTACAGCTCATGCCAAATTCAAGCGTGTTCTCAAAGCATGGGTCATAAGCAACCCACAGTATGTGTACTGGCAGGGATTGGACTCACTTTGCGCCCCTTTCCTGGCACTGTCTTTCAACAATGAAGCTTTGGCTTTTGCCTGTTTGTCTGCATTTATTGCAAAATATCTGCACAAGTTTTTCCTGAGAGATAATTCTCCTGTAATCCAAGGTAATGTTTACTTGAGAGCAAATAGTGATTACTTCTTTTCACTGGGTGGGTCAGAATATACGCAGGACTGTGGTGGCTAGAAACAGACACTACTTTAGGCGAGTAGTCAAACTCCCTCGCAGGCAGTTGTGTTGTGTATATATAAAATATATTATAAACTATAATGCTATACAAGTATGCTTTCAAACTTTGCTGTCCTATTTGATACAAAAAGGGCAGTGTAATATAGAGATGTCACATATGTACTAGTCTTTAGGAAAGTGATGGACCCATCATGAAAAACCATTGTGCTTATTGACATCTAGTTTTTTTATTGTTTTTTTTTGTCTTTGGGCCCCATAAATAAAATGTGTTATTCTACAAATTTTACTTTGATTTCAGAATTTTTTTCCCATGGAGGTTAAGATACTTCCATTGCTCTATCTTTTAATAGAAAAAAAGAGGCGAGTCATCACCCAAACTTTTTTACAGATTTCTTTTAACGATGATCACCTCTCCATCTGACTTGGTTCCTGGTGTTTTGTTAGGCTAGTCTGACATTCTCTGACATCCCCTGCTAATACACAGGTCGAACACAATTTATTCATAAATTTATAAGGCTCAAATTCTACCTGAAACTATTAATTTTGATGCCTTGTCTAGACCACTACTCTATTCATTTTCTACACCCTGACATTGGCTAGCAGGACCCTAAACAACGGGGATTTTAAATATGAGTGGATTAGTAGGATTGTCCACAGTCAATGGTATGGCCGATTGTAGGGTCTCAGAAACCTTGTGAATTGACAAGTTGGTAAGCCCTGTGATGTTACTGTGGCAGTGGCAAAGGCAAGAGAAAGGAGGGAAGGGAATGGGAATAATAGGAGTGCCTATTTCTGTTTGTCCCTATCACCTTTTATCATATAAACAGAGCCTATTTCCAGTGACAAAAAAGTGTGTAGTAATTGTTGTTATGTCACACGTTACATAAATTTGACCTTTGACCCACTTTTGAATACTTTGATTGGAAGCCTTGGAAACCTCTAGGCATATGAATATGTGACGTCATTTGTTTTGTAACTATTTTCACTGCCGTGGGGTTTCCCTCGAGATATTTTCTTTTTAAAAGTCATTCTGTCTTTCTTATCGCTTCTCTTTGTTCTCTTCACGTTTCAGTTTCAGTTCAGTTGAAGATTTGAATTAAAAGTACTCGAATTGTTACAGTGTTTCTGTGGTCTAAAGTTGCATCAATGATTGTCAGCTGTTTTGGATCTACTTTGTGTTGCATAACTGTGTGGTTCATTCAGTTCAGTTGTGAGTGATGTGTCTGAAATAGGGCGAGAGCCCCTAAAAGGTCTTTTTCATGATTAAAAGTTCATTCTTTAAAATTAGTTAGGGTTTATATAATAAAAAGGATCTGAAACTCGTGTTTGTTTGATATTAGGTTTATGAATTCGTTATACATTTATTGTATTCGCACGCCTTAACTCATTTCATAAATCTGAGATCAAACAGACACTCATTACAGATCCTCTATGTCTCTTCCTTCCCCATCTTTTTTACTCTTTGCAACCTCTTTAGCTCAGTCACATGTTTGTCTATGAGAGAGGACCAAGAGTCAAGTAGTCTAGTAAATGTGCAAAATTTTGCGAAAGGAAGACAGCACAATAGTTTTATGATTTATAAGATTTTCTGTGGTTATCAAGGGCAGCTGGGTGGGACCAGGGGGGCTGTATGACCCATCTTGAAAAGGGAAAACATTGTTACAAAAAATTTTCTCCAAATTTAAGCTAGAAATGGTCCCAAATTGCTCCTGTTACATCCTTCCTTGTTTAAATTTTGTTGGGGAGAGCTTGTCCCAGAATTTCACTTAAGTCCCTATTTGGCACGCATTTTAGGCCCCGCTAGACAACATTCCCTAATCCGACCCTGGTTACATCTATTGAAACAATAATGTGTCTGTATTTTTATCCACCTACAAACTTAGTCTCTTTGTTGTTTGTCTTTAATGAACTTTACTTCTGTTTGATTTACACAATGTGCCCACATAAAAATTGTTGTGTGCTACACTGTTTTATTAAGTTTTCATGTACTCATGTGGAATGAGCAGTCTCAGGGTGAAGGCTGTGCAGTAAACACAAGTGAATAAGCTATGCGTAACTTTAACAATGGGCTTGCTGAAATGCTAATGAGATGAGCAGAGACTTTAACGTGCTTTTCACTGAAAGTAGCTGTTGGATGATGGTGTGATTCATTGAAGGGTTAGATGATGATGATTTATGACAAAAGCAAAGGATCTTTAACAACCAAAGTGTACTCTGCTTTGTGATATTACTCCTTGCTTTACATGATCTCAAAATATGTCTCATACATTCTTGCTATGTAACGATGAGATTGGGTAATGTATGCTTAGTAGATGTAGTGTCTTGATTGCCTACTGGATGCTGTGACTGATGAATGATAAAAAGATTTATTGATTCTTTATGAAAGAGTTGCCTTCCCCAACTAATTAAAAAGGTTAGAAAAACAGTAGGTCTTGAAATGTTCTGTCGTACAGTATATCATTGATACCATGAAAGAATGAGCAGCTCAATCAGTAATGTAAGATTAAATAAAGACAAGTTTGTTAGGAATTCTCCCATTAATTTTCCAGCCACTGATGTTCCCTCCTTTTCTCTTCCTTTTAGAATACCTGGCAGTATTTTCTCATCTCATTGCATTCCATGACCCTGAACTGAGCAATCATCTGGATGGAATTGGGTTTATACCGGATGTAGGTATATGCTAGCTTTGCCATAGACACATCAGTATTGTCAGTGAACAGTACCAGCATTCAGTATAGCATAGGTGAAATGCTATACTACTTATTAGTTTGTTGTGCTACCAGTGCTGGCTCAGATGACTAGTCTAGAAAAAGTGCATGGTGCAATCTGAAATCTTGTAATCTATCTGAACATCTTACATCACTGATTCATGAAGCGAGAATACAAACTTTGTGATCTAGTTAATTTTGAAGGATCTAAAAATTGAAAGTAGCAACATTATAATAAAATTGGTAAAGGCACAGTCTTCTTCAAGTTGTCATTACTCACCAAAATCCATTAAACTGACAATGAATCTGTGTAAAATGATGAAGTGAAAATGTAAAATAAGTACCCTAATGATTTTGAAAGAATAGAAGAATCTGAAAATTCATAATGGCAACATTTTGACAAGCTTAGATATCTTGTCACATCACACTGGTCACAGCTGTAACTATTTTACTGAATGCTCTTACTCCACAATGTCCATCCTCAGTGTAGTTCAGTATCTGAAAAAGATTGTTAAACATTTTGACAAGAATGGTGCAAAGGGGCTAGCAACAAGCCATATGCTGTGTTTTGGTTGTAAGGTGGGGCATGATGTGATATGGAGAGATCCTTGCAGACCATCGGTGTCATTACTTTTCAAAATCTATAAAAACTAACTAAAAAGTCATGAAGCTTCAGTGTAAGAATGCAAAATATGGATTCTAGTGCTTTGCAAAGGATTGGGAAATTAATAGTGGCAACATTTCAGTATACCCAGCAGTACGTCCAGGATTGTCACTGATGGCCGAAATCCACAAAACGACTGAAAGTCTTTACATGGTATGAATTTAAGTTGCAGAATGTAAATTCTAGTGACTTTTTGAAGAGTTCAAATGTTGATAGCAGCAACATATAGTATGTTTGAATATGTTTGAGATTTGTACTGAAACTGGTAATGTTTACAGGACTAAAATCAAAAGTGGCCTCTAAGCTAGATACATTCTGTACTAGCACAAAGATCAACATAGCATCTGGTCAGTTGAATGCCTACTGAGATTGCTATTATGTCTATTTGTATGAGTATTTTAAAAGTAAGAATATTTGATAGATTTATGGTATGCACAATTTGATTTTTCATAGACTAACATAATATTCTAATGCATGAAGACCAGACACAAGACACACCACATTCAGTTGACAATTCGTCGGCTGTATGGTAAACTGGCTTTTCGCGAATACCTCACTTTTGAGATATGGCTGTTTAACCCATGTGCTGGTGATCGACTTCAGTTACGAACACCAGTGATTGGGTCTGTTATGACGTGATCACTCGCATAGAGCCACTGGTGATCGGGTCTTATAAAATCCAAGTGTGTTGTCTACAAAACTTTATGTTGAGCACACACTGTAATTATTTCAAGCCTTTTAGACTACTTGGTAAAATTATGGCTGCATCCAGATTGGAAAAGTTTGATTTTTTCCTTCTTTGGAGGAAGAAGATGGAGTACTCTTTAGATTACTTTTCATTTATCATACTGTAAGCTTAAGTTAATGTAGGTAGGCCCATGTTTTGTTCTCAGTTGATAGTTTACGCCGGGGGCCGACCTGGAGGATGCTTACAAAAGAGTGGACTTCGAGACGTAGATATATCCTTGATGAACTGCAATATCAACATGTGTGGATACATGGCTTGTGAACTGGGTCGCAGTTGCTCTGATGGAGAGAAAAGTCCCCCTTCTATTGGAATCATGGACGCCTGAATCCATATATATGTATGTCCAAGATTGCCTCAGGGATATCCTCTTTCACCTGTGCTATTCCACATCTACACTGCCAAGGTAGATTCAGTGTGATGGTCCGGGAAGGACATTAACGTTTGTCGACAATATCCTCATATATAAGACTGACCCAGATAGGCAGGAAATGGTCACAAGCATTCACGAAACGATGCAAGCCATTGCTTATTGGAATGATGAATCCAGCTCACAAGACAACCACCAAAAGGTCAGCGTATTGTGGTGCTCTTTAACCTTCACTGGCTGTCAATAAAAACTTCCTATTATGTCCATCGTGAGGCATACAGTGCCCCATACTTCCTTTATAGCAGAAAATAGAAAACCTGCGTTATGGCTATCATAGGGCATACAATGCCCCATACTCATTATATAACAGAAAATGGGAAACCTGTATTACCGCTTTCATGGGACATACAGTGCCCCATACTTTTTATATAGTAAAAACACACATCCTCTTGTAAGACTCTCGTGAAGCATGGAAATACCCATGGAAATTATAAAGGGGAAAAGAGAAAATCATAATATAGGCGCGATAATAACTCAGCATTGCTTTCATATCAATTGATTTCATAATGGAGGAACTAAAGGAAGCATAAGCATGTCTGTAGTAAGTAATTATTTCATGTGTGCAGTATTCAAGTGCACCTGTTTATTGTCACCAACCATCATCATTCATTCATAGTCGTCATGAAAGCTGAATTGACTTATGATGTGCTTAAGAATGAACTGAAAGTCACATTAGATTATTAAAATTACATAGCTGAGACTCCAATAGAACTTTAAGAAAAAATAGATTTTTGACGCATTAGTCAGTTCACAGTCATATCTCTGAGAAAGGAACTTACATAAAGAGACAAATGAAAATTACCATGTTTGAAAGTATTGTGAATGATTTACAACATTAATCATTGCTTACTGTCTTTCTGCCGGTATTCCTGGTATACATGTACAGGTTGACACAGAAAAAAATGATACCAGTGTCATTTGTAGTGAACAGTTCTAATCCTCAAATTACACTGGTCAACACCTGAGTCATAGGTCTATCAACTCAATGAATTTGGTTGACCTAATGATATCTATTTAAAATTTAAAACTGTAAGTATGTCAAAATTGAATTCCGTGTTTTACACTCTCGTTATAGAAGCTCTTGGAGTGATTGTATCCGCATTTATAGTTACTTATATGTTTGTACCATACACATTCTTAAACGGGTATTGAAACCAAAAATTTGTGTACTAAAATGCCAGTAATTTTGTTTTCTGTTCAAAGATGCCTTGGCCTAATCAGTCGAAAGCTTTTGCTGTTGAAGAACCTAACAATAAGGTCATTAAAGCAGACAAATGGTAATGTTAACACCAGGTTTGGGCTTCACGATCGAAAAGGTCTGAAAAATGACTGAAAAACTTTGGGTCTGAGACGCGCTAGGTCCGAGCAAAACATCAAGCTTATGAATGAGTTTGCAGAATACATGCCTGGAAATGTCAGTGAGGCGAGGAGTGCAGGTCACCCCTGTAAACACCACTAGTGAGAGTCTAATTCTGTTGCATGATTTAGAGTTATCGCTTACAACAATAAAATTAAAGATGGATATGCATGTCAAAAATAATTTTGTTTTCCAGTACTTTTTCTTTCTGAAAATTATCTATGGGGCAAACTGAGCCACCTTCCTGAAGAGTGAACATCGTTCTGTTACCATGCACATATGGAATATAGCGCACTAAGGAGAGCTAGAGTGACTGGAATTTGCTCTTGCTCTAGAGTTATTCCCCTTCCCATCATTGAAGTTCCAGCAGCTACAGACATCTTTCTCTGACAATGTAGTATTCTGCTTTAAATTAAGGTTCTGGTTATCCATATTCAAAAGTAAAGTTTGACAGTGTAAGCCAAGTAAAGTTTTCCGCATTTCTATTGCCTCAGCATGATTTTGTTTGACACAGCTGCTGTTTACAGTGGAATTACAAGATTCACATGAATTTTCATGGTCTGTATGACAATTCAGCTTTCCTTTAAACATAAACTCAATGATCTTGACATTAGTGCCAATCTTGACATTGATGCCAGGGTGCTAATATGTAATTGATTTCAGATCAAAATGGAAAGTGAACCAGGGCGGTTTGATGCTGTCCAGTTTTCAGATGAAGCGCATTGCTTGGTATCAACATCAAATAAAAAAAAAAACGACTTTATCTCTTGGGCCGGTCAGCAACCACCGTGCATATTTGAAAGGCCTTTACAATCACAGAAATACAGAGCCTAGATGGTCTTTAGTGACCGTGACCTGGCTCCAGGATGACGGTGACCAAAGAATGTTACATTGCCATTCTCAAGCAGTTATGGATAGCATAAGGACAGAGCCATTTTCATCGTGATTGCCAGTGGTTTCAGCAGGATGGGGCTACACCTCACACTGCAAATGTCACTCTTGTGTGATTGAAGACTAAGTCCGGACAACGTCTCATCAGCAGACTTTTGGACATTAAGTTGGTGCCCCATTTACCTGATTTCAATGCTCCTATCACCCCCCACCCCAACCCTCCGAGCTACATAAAGGACAGGCTTTATTCAAGTAGCTTCAGAGAGCACCAAGATTTGCAGCACAACACATAGAATGAGATCCACAACATGTTGGCTTGTTTTTCGGAACTTTGAAACGAGCGTGCGGTTATGCCTTAGAAGCTTGAGAGAGAAAGACAGAACATAGCCTAACATTCCTTACAAAGGCTTATGGCAGTCTTTTGTATTTGTAGGATGGTCATGTACGAAATAATTCATGCTCTCATCAAAAACTAATTTCTTATTTGTAAAACAGATTTAGGAAAACATGCAGTACTATTTTTTATTGAAATATATATTTGAATGATGAAATTTGTTGTGTTCAAATTGAGCACATATTTACTGCAAAAAAAAAATAATTTGGAATGCGTTTTATTTGACTTTTTTTTAATATATATTAGATAGGTCATATTTTTATTCCACAATATAGACTCATAGTTAGATATTTTGCATGTGAATATTTTCAGCATTTGATTGATCATCGAAAAGTAATTACGTCAGATGTCTTTTAGTTCTATAGAAGATGTTTTGCTAATTAGAAGTATCTAACCGTCCTTTGTTCTGACTCAAAACTTCAGTCTTGAACCTAACCTTCTATCCATAAGCATCATATTATTTTATACTGTCGTATAATATTGCCACTTTTATCAGTAAACATCACATCTGGTAATTTTAGCGTCTTAAGTAAATTAAATTAAATAAAGAACCCACAGACATAACACCAAAACTTGTTGTTCTGGTGGCATGCTAAGCCCGTATGACTGCTGAAACACCACTAGTTATCACACTGATATAGAAACGGTATGGACAGTTGCCTGTCCCACAACGGCCGACTCGTTACATTGAAAAATCTGTATATGAAAGTATGGGTACCACCAGTACCTGTATGCCCCACAACATACGATTATTCTTTTATTTTTTGAAAAATGCCAAATGTATCAAAGTGAAGCTAATTAGGAACTTGAGAAGTACATGAAATATGGAGGCAAAATAACCTTCCGTTAAAAAATTATAGGAATTTGAAAAACCTCTCCGGAGCATAAAATACCCACGACAATCGGTGAAGGTTAAATAATCACATAGTCTTGGCTGATCTCCCCGTCATCACCTTCCAGGGGCAGAACACAGAAGATGCAACAGAATTTAATATCTCGGGGATGGCCTTTGATTGCAGCCTGTTTGTGTAGGCACCGTGGGGAGTGAATAATTCAGAGATGCAAGCGAGGTATGACAACATTGAAATTAATAGCAGCTGTGAACCTGAACCTGGAATAGCGACGACTGACTTCTCTGCACCATCAGTTGGTCTTAGCTTTGGTCAGTTATGGCCTTGGAATCCTCACGCTGTCACCACCACAGTGTGATCGATTGGAATATATCTAGAATGAAGGTATGCACATCATTTGGGGTGCATTAGAGACACTCTTATTGCGACAGTGAGACACATACTGGGATTCATGTCAATAAAATCTAGACACACTTGCCAAGGTCAAGGTTAATTGTGAGTAGTGGAGGACAAGAGACAACCACTACATGAAAACCTTGCTGACATCATGATTTAAGAGAAGATGTCATGGATGAAATATACCACTGCTCTGGTCCCCTCAGCGAAGGACTTAGTCAAGGGAGAAGACTAGGTTAACTCTGGATAGCACATGACTGACTTCCAGAAAGTAATTATCATCCTTGGCAGGGAATGTAGCGAGTGGTTCCCTGGGCAAGTCAACTTCGAGATTAAGCATCTCTTTGCTGATAACTCGAGAGCAGATGATGCTGTCATGTTCACTGATGGGTCTGTGCTGCCTGGCAAGAAATCAGGATGGGGCTTCACAGTGGGAGGCAGGATCATCACCGAGTAGAGTGGAGAGTAATCTACAACTTCTTCTAAAATGAGAATGAAGGTGGAGGCAGTCACTGCGGCTATGATGTGGTTCTCTGGAACCATAGTAGCAAAGGCAGTCATTAAGACAGACTCACAATTCATGCTCCTATTGGTCTTAAACGGATGGTTGCAGCATGAGTGGATGGACTATCTGCTGACCTCCAGGTTTCATGGAACTACAAGGATATAATGTCCAGGACATGCTGGGGTCCATGATAATGTAAGAACTGATTTGCTCGCGGCTGATGCCCCTGTGGTGGGGACATTACGGATGGATAAGGCAGACATAATAAAGTCACTGAAAGATCGCCTGTTATCCACAGACAAATCGGTCGAAGATACTGTGGCCCTCAAACTGCAAGAGTTTGTGATTACAAGAAGGCCAGGTCAAAAGGAATGGCTACAGTGAGAAAGGGACAAGAGGGTACACACAGGGCGACCGACACACATAGGGCGGCCGGCATCATCGGCATCTACACCATAAGTCGATTGCTGCTGAAGACTGAGCACGTATGGTTCTGCCCAGATGCAAACTTGTCAGTTCTGCAACTCAGAATCCTATCTATACGATGACAGTTAGGATGTAGCCAAAATGAACTTGCGACTATACGCCCGAACCTAGTATTTGAATACAGTGGAACCCGCTTAAGCGGGACACGCATGAGCGGGATGCCCGCTTAAGTGAGACGAATGCCTGGGGAACGGAATTTTTGTTATTTAAATCTATACATGTGAGCGGAATGGCAACCCGCTTAAGCGAGACGACTTGGAGCCAGATTTCCATAATATACACGCTGTTTTTGACAAGAATGCTGCAAATTGTCACTATCGTACTGTGTCTCGTAACTTTGCCCATCAGCTGAAAACCTGAGAGCTACAAAGTAGCCTGTACCGACGGCCCTGATCACCCCCCTTACGTTACGTGAGAAGGGATTGACACAACCTCCCCATAGCCTTCTATCGGGCAGTTGACCCTTCGGCGCACGCATGGACGAATCAGAGCGGAGATCCTAGCCGCTGGTCATTTAACCCGCGCAAGCATCAACGGATCAGGATTAAGTAAGCCCCGCCCCCTGTAAGCCACACTTTATCCTTTCTTCAGCTTACGCAGTGATTGACACTTACGAGCCTTACCTGCGCTATTGCACAACACTCAGCCAGGGTGTCGGTCACATAGGCATGACCATCATTCGCATTGCGTAAAGGCCTTTTGACACACGCCGCTCGCGTCGCGCTGGCCAGATATGGAGCGAGAAGTGTGACGCTTATCTTTGCCGGTGTTTACGATCATGCAAATTTGATCCCAAATTATTTTTGATCACTTGAATGCGGGTGTACCCTGGCAACAGGTCCTAACCATCAGGCAGTATGGGCTGATCCGCTATAACATTGGTAAAACTAGGTCACATAGCCAGCAAGCTACATAGTGAGTGGTCAGCTAGCGCTACTAGTGTTAAGATTCCCAGTCCTTATTTGTGGGGATGAGATTTGAGTAGTTTGATGGGTATACATCATTTGTAGTAGATCTATGATCATACATTGCTTATGTTGCTGGAGCAACTGCTCTGTGTCCTGGCCATAAAATAATTTTTTTCCTCACCTTCGATTTCATCCGATTTTCCTAATACAGTCGAGTCCATGTATGTCGAAACCGGATACCTCCAATTATTTATTAGTCGAAATAAAAAGAAATAATAGTTTTTTTTCCTTCTTTGTGTCTATTAATTATCCTTGCATAAGACGAAGTAATTAATGCCCATTTCTGATTAGTCCAACTGCTCAGCGCTGCCACAGAGGCAAAATCACCTCCTGGCATCTTCCCCGCGTGGTACTAAACAACGCCAACGGCTTGAAAAACAAACCAGACGGTGCCGCGGATAGAGAGAGGCAATAAAACTGGACACTGCGAGTGCCATTAACCGCAGCACAATAAGTAGGGCGTGTGTATTACACTACCGCTGATAAGACAGTAGGGGGGAGAGAATACGGGAGGGCTCGGCGGTGCTGAAAAATCGATCGATAATTTAAACATCTCGGTAGCAGTGTATACATACAATGCGCTGGTCCATTGCTCTGTGACAGTAAATAAACAAGAGGCTGCCCTCGTGACCTCCCCAGTGTGCTTGCTCGCTCGCGTACGGTTGACTCATCTTTATCATTTTCAACTTGAATTAAATTGAATTTGTCCTCTAAATAATGGCTTCCTCTAATCCTGTAAAGAGAAACCTCAAGACTCTTTCCATTGAGTCGAATATTAACATGCTCCAGGAAATCGACAGAGGTGCGATGTCGAAGAATGTCATAACTGAGAAATATGGCGTTCCCGTTAGCACGCTTTCTACGATCTTGACAAACCGAGAACAAGTGGAAAAAGCGGCGGCCTCTTCATCTATTAAGCTACTACTTAGAGCGAATTTTAGAAAAAGAAATACAATCCCATTTAAAATACTTCCCCAATATGCCATCTTTAGTTACATGCCCTGTTGAATTACCCTCGTGACCTCCCCAGGGTGCTCGCTCGCTCGCATACGGTTGACCCGCCTTGGAAATCGTTAGTCGAATCCTGATTTCTCCAACTCATTGGGGTGGTCCCAGTGAATTGGAGTTAAGCGGACTCGACTGTAACTGTTAAAATAATTTCTCTTCTGTCAGTACCCTCCATTGTGCGAATCAAAACTTTGAGGCCAACAATTTTGCCAGGACAAGAAGCAGCACTTTACTAACACATAACTTAAACCCTCAAATGCCTTGAACCTTATGGTTTATAAGAATGAACAAGATACTGAAACTATGGTGGTCTCTTCTGGTTCATGAACATCTCTTCAAGTGACAAATCTTCTATTACAGTATCTCATCTTTGCCTACTTTGCTCTGTGTCTTGGCCATAAAATAATTTTTTTCGTCACCTTCGATTTCATCCGATTTTCCTAATAACTGTTAAAATAATTTCTCTTCTGTCAATACCCTCCATTGTGCGAATCAAAACTTTGAGGCCAACAATTTTGCCAATCCTGATGTTGTTAGGTAGCTCATTAATAATGCGTATTAAAAGCTAAAATAACATTAGAACCCCTGAAGTGGAAATGATTATGTAGGCCCTCACCTATGTCTTATAATAGTCAGAGGTATGGAATTTTCTGTATTTGCTATTAAACGTTTAGCAGCAACAAGAAGACAATCCCAACCACCAGTGGCTCTTAAAAGTGATTGGATCTTATACAAACGTTCATCAGAGCCTCTATAGTGGTGATCGAGTCATATATGACCCGACTACCAATAAGGGGGGTTGTGGTCAGAAAGTGATGGTCACTCATTAACTTATGGGTGGAATTGTAGATCATGAGGAAACTGATTTTTAGGAAGAGTCACAAAATTTCAGATCTGAGAAGTGATTTTTAACAGAATTACTCCTATTTAAAGATGCCCCCAGGTCGTAAAAGACCCAATCACCACTGCATGGGTTAAAACTTTCGGACTGTTTTGAACTGAAATATCTTACACATTTTATGCACCTGCCTCAGCTTAATTCATATGTCTGTAAAGCCTGTTCATTTTCTATCAGAATCCAATAACTTTGAGGTCTTTGTGATATTATGTATTTGAATAAATCTTGTTTTTATACGGTTACACCCTGTTAAGCTTCACCGCACTCTATCAGCCAATAGGCTGCTTCGCGATCTATAGGCCAGTTTGTCAAACAAAGATATCCACCACCTAGGTCTGGTAGGCCAAGCGGACCAGGCAAACTCCCTTTTAAATTCTAGTTTAGTGCTTTCTGATCGGCATTTATTACACTCCCATTTAAACAAAACCTTTTCCTTCATCATTACATTAAGCTTGGCAGTCCCACTGTCAAAACGAATCAGTAGTGTTTCAAGTCTGAGTGCTACTTTTTTTTTGCAAATTATTGTTTTCATATATATGAAATGCACATATACGGATCCAGTATCAAATTATCCTCATACCTGTATCCCCATAAAGAAAAAAATTTTGGGCGTGGGGTTTAGAAAATGACTCCATTTAATGTAGTGTCTCAATGATTGATTAGCATGAGTTAAAAGCAATTGCGAAAACACAAATTATTCAGAAAAGAAACACAAAGAGAGAGAAGATCACTTATATGTCAACTTATTCTATTTTAGTTCATCACATTTTTTTTCATACAGATAGTGAAATATGATGTTAATACATATATGAACCACAGGAAAAAAAATTTTAAAAAAGGTACTCGATATTGAAACTGAGAATAAACATTTAAGTGATGATTTCCAATTTCTGGTTTTACATGTAGTGAACTCTTGTCAGAGGGAAGCTAACACTAGCCATTAGGTTAAATCGCTGTTCTCAGATTACAATTATGTGTAATATCAATCACTTTATGTAGGTACTCACAGCGTCAACTCACAATACTACGGTTTCTTTTCTTTACACTTACAAACAGCACAGCATGTCAGAAGCACTTAGTGCTTTCTCTCTCATTCCTTCGCTAGCTGTTTCTACTCCTCTCTCTCTCTCTCTCTTAAGCATGTGTGCGCGCGCGCGCGCACACACACACACACACACACACACACACACACACACACACACACACACATGTACATACATATGTGTTAGCTTTCAAATTCTCCATTAAGCGGACACTACATTTGTACAGATATCTTGGTTAATTAATGGAGTTGTATAATACAGATTTACACATGACCTATGTGTATGGTGTGGATTGATTATCAGGCCATAAATATTTATTCTAGTCATGTTTAACCCGTGCGGCGATGATCGGGTCTTATACGACCCGGGGGTATCTTCAAATAGGTGTAATTCTGTTAAAAATCACTTCTCGGATCTGAAATTTCGTGACTTTCCTAAAAATCATTTTCCTCATTAGCTACCAAAAATCAATCAATTCCACCCATAAGTTAATGAGTGACCACCACTTTCTGACCACAACCCCCCCATAATGATGATCGGGTCATATAAGACCCAATCACCATTATAAAGACAGTGATGATCGGGTCGTATAAGACCCGATGACTTTTAAGAGCAATTGATGGTTGGGATTTTCTTCTTGTTGCTGCTAAAGTTGTTTAATAGCAAATACCGAAAATTCCACACCTCTGATTATTATGAGCTGTAGGTGAGGGCTTCCATTATTATTTTTACTTCAGTGGTTCTAATATTATTTTGGCTTTTAATACTGTACGCATTGTTAATGCGCTACTTAACAACATCAGGTTTAACTGCTTGTTATTCTGGCACATTTGTTGGCCTCGAAGCTTTGATTCACGCAATGGAGGGAGATGACAGAAGAGAAAACATTTTAACAGTTATCAGGAAAGTCATATCATAGACGAAATCGATAGCGAGGAAAACAATCATGTTACGGCCAGGTCACAGAGTTCGAAGTAGACTAAGATGAGATGCTGTACGTAATGGAAGATATGCCACTTAAAAAGGTGTTCGTGAACCAGAGAGGACCACAGTAGTTTCAATAGCTTGTTCATTCTTATAAATGCCATAAGGTTCAAGGGATTTGAAGGTTTAAGTAATGTGTTAGTTAAGTGTTGTGTTGTCCTCCAGCAACATAATTAATGTATCATCATAGATCTATTGCAAAAAACGTATACCCATCAAACCACTCAAATCTCACCCACACGAATAAGGACTGGGGATCTTAAAATCCACAGATAAATCTTACATTATTAAAGTATTCGAACACCAGAATCGGGGGTATAGTCCCAAGTTCATGTAGGCTACATGCTAACTGTCATCGTATTGACAGATGGCATAAACTGGTTACGGAGTTGCAGAACTGACATCTTTTGCACTCTGGGCAGAACCATATGTGCTCAGTCCTCGGCAGCAAACGACTTATGGTGATGATAAGGGTGCCGGTCAACCTGTGTGTATGTACCCTCCTGTGCCTTTTTCGCTGTAGCCTTTCCTTTTGACCTGGTCCTTTTGTAATCACAAACTCTTGCAGTCTGAGGGCCACAGCCTCCTCGACTGATATGTCTGAGGATAACAGGCGATCTTTCAGTAACTTTTCTATGTCTGCCTTATCCATCCGTAATGTCCCCACCATAGGGGCATCAGCCGCCAGCCGATCAGTTCTTTCATTATCATGGACCCCAGCATGTCCTGGACAATAGATCCTTGTGGCTCCGTGAAACCTGGAGGTCAGCAGATAGTCCATCCACTCATGCTGCAACCATCCGTTTAGGACCTATAGGAGCATGGATTGTGAGTCTGTCACAATGACTGCTTTTGCTACTGTGGTCCCAAAGAACCACTTCAGAGCTGCGGTGACTGCCTTCACCTTCGTTCTCAAATCGGAAAAAGTCATTGATTACTCTCCACTCTACTCAGTGATGACGCTGTCTCAATGAGAGGTCCTTTCCTGATTTCTAGCCACACAGTACGGACCCATCAGTGAACACGATAGCATCGTCTTCTCTCCAGTTATCAGCAATGAGTTACTTAATCTCGAGGTCGATTCTCCCAGGGACCTACTTCCTGCATTTCCTGCCAAGGATGATGATTACTTTCTGGAAGTAAGTCATGCGCTATTTAGAGTTGACCTAGTTTTTTCCCTCGACTAAGTCTTTCGCTGAGGAGACCAGAACAGTAGTATATTTTTGCTCGTTGGTATTTTTTTACTTGTGCCATCCATGACATCATCTCTTAAATCCTGTGCTGTGGATGTCAGTAGTGTTTTCATGTAGTGGATGTCTCTTGTCCTCCACTACTCACAATTAGCCTTGACAAGGACCTTGGCAAGCATATCTGGGTTTTATTGACACGAGTCCCAGTATATGTCTTATTGTCGCAATAAGGACTTCTCTAATGCACCCCAAACGATGTGCATACCTTCATTCTGGATATATTCCAGTCTATCACACTGGGGTGGTGATAGCGTGAGGATTCCAAGACCATAACTGACCAATGCTAAGACCAACTGATGGTGCAGAAGAGCCAGTCAACTCTATTCCAGGTTCTCGGCTGCTGTTGATTTCAGCTTTGCCATATCTCGTTTGCATCTCTGAATTATTCGCTCCCCATGAAGCCTATACAAACAGGCTGCAACCAAAGGTCACCCTGGGACATTTAATTCTATGCATTTTCTATGTTATGTTTCTGGAAGGTGATGATGGGGAGGTCAGCCAAGACTATGGGATTATTTAAAGAGCTGACCTCTTGTGGGTTGTCTTGTGAGCTAGATTCATCACTCCACTAAGCGATGGCTTGCATCATTTCGTGAATGCTTATGACCATCTGCAGCCTATCTGGACCAGTCTATGAGGATATCGTCTACAAACGTTAATGTCCTTTCTGGACCATTACATTTAATCCTTGTCACCCTAGCAGTGTGGATGTGGAATAGTACAGATGAAAGAGGATATCCCTGAGGCAATCTTGGACATAAATACATGGATTCAGACATTCATAAACCCAATAGAAGGGGAACTTTTCTCTCCATCAGAGCAGCTGTGACCCAGTTCACAAGCCATGCATCCCTGTCCATATATATTGATATTGCAGTCTATCAAGGGATCACGAAGTCCACTTTTTTTTCTAAGTATCCTCCAGGTCGATGGCCTCAGGCGTAAACAGTTAACTGAGAACAAAACTTGGGCCAACCCATATTAATTTAAGCTTACAGTAGGACAAAAAAATTACTCAACATTCTTCCTCCAAAAAATGACAGATTAAGAGTAAACTTTGCTAATCTGGATGCAGTACCCAATAGTATAAAAGGCTCAAAATAACTACAATGTGTGCTCAGCTTACAGTTTTGTAGGCAATACACTCGGATTTTATAAGACCACGGGAGTGAGTAACTAGTAAAGTTGATCACCCCCGCACAGGTTAAAAGGTCATAAGCTCACCTAGGCTACATGCTAACCGTCACTTTATTGATAGAATGCGTAAACTTGAACGGAGAAACAAACCATGGACCTATCCACCTTAATGTAAGCCTACAATGTGATTTATAAACAATAAGTAATCTAAAGAGTACTCATCCCTCTTCCTCAAAAAAAAAGGACAAAATGACATCAAACTTTGTTAGCCTCGATGCAGCCATCTTTCTACACAGTCATCTAAAAGGCACAAAATAACCACTATGGGTGCTCAGCTTAAAGTTATGTAGACAATACACGGGGGTCTTATCAGACCCAATCATCATTTCCTCAAAAAAGTCATCGGGTCATATAAGACCCGATCATCACTGGCTCTAAGCGGGTGATCGAGTCTTTTAAGACCCGATCATCACCGCATTTAACTAAAATTGATCATCGCCGCACGGGTTCATTGGGTGCTTTTTCCAACTAACATTGAACGGACATGTCATAATCCGGTTGTTTGTGTTTAGTTCTATTTTAATAGATTACTGCATTGTATGGACAATGTTTGTTTTTGATTCTGACTTAACTGTAAACAATTCTTGGAACGAAAGAAGCACATTTGGAGTAAGATTGGGTTGAATTTATATGTTGTAGGGAAGACATGAAGGGGGCAGATTGTTATTTCCTTGTCGCAGTCGAAGTAGGAACATGGGCATTTAAAGTTTATGGGGAACGGGAAAATAATTATGATGCAAAAGAAATTAGCACCATAAGTCTCAAAGGTGACTGTTTTCTGAGTGAAATTGATGGGATCATCAGTGCCTTTCACCCCTAGCAGGGTATAGGCCACGTACAAGCGAATTCCATCTTTCCCTGTCTTGGGCCATCCTTCCAAGCTCGTTCCAAGTGAGCTTCTTTTCTCTCATGACCCTTTCCGTGCATCGTTTCCATGTCTCCCGTGGCCTACCCCTGCCTCGTGTTCCTTGTGGGTTCCATTGCAGTGATTGCCTGGTGATGTTTCCACTAGGTTTTCTGAGGGTGTGTCCAATCCAGCGCCATTTACGGAGTCCAATTTCTACCTCAATTTCCTTTTGTCCGGTTCTAGCCCATAGCTCTTCGTTTCGTATCTTGTCTTGCCACTTCGTTTTTAGAATACTCCTCAAGCATCTGTTGATGAATGTCTGGACTTTGTTCATTACTGTCTTTGTTGTCTTCCAGGTTTCACAGCCATAGAGGAGCACTGATTTGACATTTGAATTGAAAAGCCGGATCTTGGTACGCAGTGAGATGTTGCTTGCCTTCCAGACCTTTGATAGTTGATTAAATGCATTCTTTGCTTTGGCAGTCCTTGCTTTTACATCCGCTTCCGTACCACCTTTTTTGTCAATGATACTTCCCAGGTAGGTGAATGAGTCAACTTCTTCGAGGGATGTGTTTTCTACCATGACAGCAGAGCTTGAGACTGTGCCTAGTTTTAACACTTTAGATTTCCCAGGATGTATACGTAAGCCGACACTCTTTGATAGCCTGTTGAGTTCCTGGGTTTTTTCTTGCATCTGAGAGTGTGTGTGTGACAGCAGTGCAAGATCATCTGCAAAGTCCAAGTCGTCCAACTGTTGCCACGGTGTCCACTGTATTCCATTTCGAGTGCCTTTTGTGGCTTCCTTCATGACCCAGTCAATTGCCAAGATGAAGAGGAAAGGTGAGAGTAGGCATCCTTGTCGCACCCCTGTTTGTACCTGAAATGTCCTGAGAGCTGTCCTTCATGAAAGACTTGGCAGCTTGTTCCATCGTAGGTGGCCTTCACAAGCTTGACGAGTTTGTCAGGTATTCCGTAGTGTCTCATGAGTTTCCACAGAGTTTCCCTGTCAACGCTGTCGAATGCCTTTTCAAAGTCGATGAAGTTACTAAAAGGGGTGATTTCCATTCCAGAGACTGCTCAACAATGATGCGCAGGGTAGCTATCTGGTCAACACATGATCGGTTCTTGTGAAATCCTGCTTGGTTTCCTCTGAGTTTGTCGTCTGCTGCCAGTTTGATTCTCTCCAAGAGTATTCTGTTAAAGATCTTCCCTGGTATGGACAAGAGTGATATGCCTCGGTAGTTGTTACAGTTGCTGAGGTCGCCCTTCTTTGGTATCTTGATCAGGTGTCCTTCCTTCCATTCTGTGGGTATTTCCTCCACCTGCCAAACCTTTTCAAATAGAGCGTTCAGCATTTCCACTGATGTCTCCATATCTGCTTTAAGGGCTTCAGGTGGTATATGGTCGGGACCTGCAGCCTTGTGTGACTTCAGGGATTTTATAGCTGCCGCTATTTCCTCTCTCGTGGGTGGTTCTTTATTTATTGGGAGATCCTTTCTAGCTGGAAGAATGTCTGGCTGATCGTCTGGCGGTGGTCTGTTCAGGAGTTTGTCAAAGTGTTCCCGCCATCGGTTGAGTTGTCCTGCTGAGTCAAAGATGGTGTTTCCTTCCTTGTCCTTCACTGGTAGGGTGGGCTTGCTAAATTTCCCTGAAAGAGTTTTGGTTGTCAGGTACACAATTCTCAAGTGTCCGTCTGCTGCTGCCTTCTCTGCTTTTTCTGCCAGGCCATCCAGGTAGGTATTCTTGTCCTTCTTGATGGAGTTCTTTACCTCCCGGTTCATTCTGGAGTACTCTTCTTGTGCAGTGAGTTTCTCAGTTCTGGTACGGCAGTCGTTGACTTTCGCTTTCAGCTCTCATCTTCTCTTGATCTTGTCTAGGGAGTCCTGTGAGATCCATTCCTTCCTGGTGTTGTCCTTTGGTCCAAGGGTACTTTGGCAGGTTGCATTTACTGCCTCCTTTATCTTGTCCCAGTGATCATTTACCTCACATTTTTCCAGATCTTGGAGGGCTTGAAATCTGTTCTTGAGTTCCAGTTTGAATTCTTTCTTCTTAACAGGGTCCTTCAGAACACTGATTTGGTACTTTTGGCGACTTCTGGTTGTGGCTTGTGCATACCTTCTCAGTTTCAGCCTCATCTTTCCAAGGATCAGATGGTGGTCCGACCCAACATCTGCTCCTCGCAGAGCTCTGACATCTTTCAGTGAGCGTCTAAACTTTCGAGAAATGCAGAAGTGGTCTATCTGGTTCTCCGTCCTTCCATCTGGGGAGACCCAAGTTGCTTTGTGGATCCTCTTGTGTGGGAAGATTGTTCCTCCGATGACTAGGCTGTTGAATGCACAGAAGTTCTGAAACCTTTCCCCATTGTCGTTCGCTTCTCCTAGTCCTTGTCTGCCCATGATTTCCTCGTAGTGACTTTTATCAGAGCCTACCTTGGCGTTCATGTCTCCCATGACAATGTTGATGTCCTTACTTGGAAGCTTGTCTATCACACTCTGGAGGCGGTTGTAGAAGTTTGTCTTTGTCCTCCTCTTCAGCATCGTTGGTTGGGGCATATACTTGTATGATGTTCATGTTTATGACCTTCTTACCTTCCTTTTGATTGACTTCTTTCTTTGTTCCGAATGAGGCCATGATGATTCTTGGACCATGTGCTTCCCAACCTCTGAATGTTTTCTGTGTTGCCTTGTTTATGAACATTCCTACTCCTTCTCTATGAGGTCCATCTCTGTCACTTCCAGAATAGATAAAAAGTTCTCCTTCTTTCATTCGTTTCTGTCCAGACTGGTTCAAGTGGGTCTCGCTGATTCCTAGTATGTTTAGACGGTACCTGTGCATCTCTTGAAGAACCTGTGCAGTTTTTCCAGTCTCATACAAGGTCCTAACGTTCCACGATCCAATCTGGAGAGACTTGGATGATGGTGGAGGCGTCCGCCTAACAGCTTCCTTTCGGATTTGACTGTCACGCATCATGAGCTCTCCATTTGGAGAAATTCCACAATCAGCCAAGCAGAGATTCAGGTTTTCGTTTGTATGTGTTTCTGTAACAGTGTTTTGTTTTAAGGGAGGGGTTGTTAGCCCCGTGACCCAACCCCCAACCTGGAGGACCAGGTGACTCTGTGTCGGGAGTCACTACCTGTTTTTTTTCGCCATTTAGTCGCCTCGCACGACACGCTAGCACCACGTCATTCCTATTCTTCGCGAAGCCGGGAACTGATCGGCAAGAAATTGATGGGATACATTCAAGAATTGAACAAAGCTATAAAGATGTGAATGTGTACAACATATAGTGGGCTGCGTGTATTTGAAATTCCAGGAGGAAACCCCTCCACATGAGGTATATGAAGAGGCTCTGTGCGACTTTTGTCTTGAGTAAAAAATAACTGTTCTCATTCATTTGTATTGATTATTCCTACAATGAAACTTTAAAAGATTTGTGTACAAAGTTTCAGTGCTGTTCCACTGCATTTACCCTAATGTACAGTATTTTCCACAACACCTGTAGGAGGAGTCAGCATTATGTGGACACTAACAAGTATAGATACATAAATGACCTGTTTGTGTAAGGCCTTATGGAGACACACAATTAAGCGATTAACAATAACAACAACAAAGAAAAGTTTACTTTTTTTTTTTTATTAAACCTGAAATTCAAATGAAGTTACTCAATCTTATTCTGCAGGAATAAGTGGGGATGAGTCAATTACAATCATGAACAAAAAATTTTTAACATTAACAAAAGAATAGAAATAAGCATACTATGCTTAACAGAAGCTGCTTTTACTTTTATGATGATTTCAATTCAATTTAATTCAATTCAGTTCAATAGTTTATTCAATATTAGGCCACACGCCTCCAATTACAAAAATAAGGAACAACGAAATAGTGTCAAAAATAATGAATAATACACAATATGATTAAATATGTCTTGCATAACTTAAGGACTTCCGTGTTACTGATAACAGCGCTGATACTTATTGTAGTAAATAGTATACATCTTGCAGCACTAAGGCTTTTCATTTAGATTTCCATAGCATCAAAATATGTCCAGGTATCCTGTTATTAAATTAAGTCGGTAATCCCACGCTTCTTTATAACTTTGGCAATGGTTAGTGTAATAGTTTCATTAGTGTTTGTCATTAGAATAAGAAATTTTAAGTCCATTTGTGTTATTTATAACGTATTTTGGAGGTATGTATTTTGAAATGCTGGACAGGTCATTAAAAAGTGATATTCATTTTCAGTAGAATTTTCAGAATAAAATGTACAAAGACATTTTTCTCGTGGTAAACCTTTTGTTCTACCCCTGTTCACTTCAAAGTCATGAACTCCAAGTCGAATTGCTGCCTGATGATGTCTTAAATTCCTATGACTGATGAGGTGTAAATAATACTCAGTGGAGAAAGACTGCTTCATTCTTACATACAAATTTCCTGAAGAACTTGTATTTAAAAATGCATACATGCCTTGTTGTTCAGTATTCGCTAACCTTGCTTCAAGAATACTTTTGACTGGCCAATTAATACTATCTATCCAAGCATATCCAAATCCTGACTCGAGCAAAGTTTTCCATACATACGTCATAAAATTTACATTACCTCTCTCATCCATATTTGCTAAATTTCCATGCATTTTTTAGGGTAACGTCTTTCACCCCTCTTTAGTACACGCAACCAATATTTAATCCGTTTTAACAATAAAGTAACTTGTAGTGTAGCACAAAACTTGGGCTCTTCAAGTCATTCGACAATGTAGGTCTCCTAACTACTACTGTTACTACGACTATAAGATCTATTTCTACTAACTACTACTGCAACTTCTACATTTTTCTATGACACTATTAGAGAATATTTAATATTCCTCTCCAACATATTTTGTGTTTGTAGTCTAAGACTAGTCACATGATAATTAAAGAAGAATCGAATAATTCAGTAACAAAAAGTGCAAGATTTACATCATCTACTACTCTATTTTTGATAAATCAATAATATTAACCAAGAACTAATTTTAATTCAGCAGTGGAAGCAAGAATAAATAAAGTTACTACAAATGTAAACACATCTATCTACAAATTTACCGCATAAACTGGACTCCCTCCGCTTTCCATTGCTCAGAAAACTCAATGTACACAGATGCTTTGTTTCACCGCACTTATCCGGTCCTTTTTCTGGCATACACACACTGCTCGTGTGTATTCAAACCACACAAATTTGCTATGAATAGCGACGTAAGATGTCCAGACATCAATTCCCAAGAAAAACATGTCACATGATGTAAAAAAGTGGGGGAACACGAAAATGAGGCTAGAACATTATCCGGTCGGTCGGATAGCGTAGAGTGACTGGATAACCTTGGTGTGTATTCACAAAAATGTCCACATAACGTTGCCCCCCACACCCCCCCCCCCCNCCCCCCCCCCCCCACACACACACACACACAATTTTCAAGCGGGTGTTACTTTTGACTCATCCATCACTTGATTCAAAATCAAATATTGCCTTTAATAAAATAACTAAACTGTAAACACACAATCTTTATTTACATACAGAGGTACTTAGTGCACTTAAAATTTTCGTTTAAGCATGCTAGATCCCAGATATGGTAGTGACAAACTGCATGATTTAATTAACTCTAGTCATAATTTAGACATTTAATAACTGTCGGTATATTAAATTAATGCTTTCAAATTAAAACTGTGACATCATTTTTCTGGGGAAAAAATCAATTATTATTATCTTTTACAAAACAACAAACACATACAAAAGATGTGATAAAACAGTTTAAAAGTACTTAAAGGATAAGTGTTGTACATGTCCTGACTAATATAAATCAGTTTATATAGGAGCTCAAAGAGTCAACTCACAGTACTACCCGTCTCCACATTCTACATCATCCCCTTTCTCTCTCTCTCTCTCTCTCTCTCTCTCTCTCTCTCTCTCTCTCTCTCTCTCTCACACACACACACCCACCCATCCACACGCGCACTAAAAGCATCAGTGATAAGCTGAAGTTTGCTCATCCTTTTCATCCTCTGTCAGAATTTTATGATGGGATCTAACATCAAAGGCAAATGTCCCTGTTATCTTCATGGGGAGTTTCAATGAATAAATCTAATGTGACGTACGTAACAGCTTCACTATACTATACTAGCTCTTGTCTTGCAATTAAATGCTGAGGATAATCACTTTTTTTTCAATTAGAAACAGCAAAATGATAATGATAGAGACGTTTGCACGAAGGCATTCAGAGTCGTGCTTAAACATTTTTGTTGATGTGCATATATCTGATATGTATAAACTGACAATTGAAACAAACCACTCCAATGAGGAAATTTCATGAAATTGTTTACATCAGTGTGTAAAGTGACTGCTGTGATTTCCGTGCACAGTGTTTTGAGGTCTGCATATTTGTTGTAGGTTTTGGAAAAATCAAGAACATTGTTCACATTTCTCTTTTGAGAGAGAAAAATTTCCTCATAGGACGTTTTGGCAATGTGATGTAATTAATAATTATTTAAGCGCTAGTAATCAATGCCATTGTTTTTATGGTACTAACGCTGTAAATAAGATGTTCTCGTAAGCTTCTTTGTTTTAGAAGTAGCAGTATTATGGCATAGAGAGTTCATATTCACCTTCTTTTTTTAGATTAAGGCACAAGGCAGTCATAATAATGGTTAATTTCAGGCTATTTCAATGGATAATATTCCATATAATATTAACTTATAGCGAAGATGGCAAGAGTCTGGGATAATAGTGATGTAACTGTTTGCAAAATGTTAGCCCCGCCTTCATGGGGGATTATCTTTTACAGCAAATTGCTCATTTTAACGCAATCGGCCTCTACACCAGACAGCCAAGATCCTCATTTGGGGAGTGGTCTGTACAGCGTTCTGATAAGCCGCTTCGCCATACATCCAGGTAGGGAAAAGTGGTGATAGGCCAGTTGATCAAACTTGTGTTTTACAAAAACTGCTTCAAATTTTCCTATATCCTTTACAGGATAGTAAGTTTACGATATAAACACTCAAAATCCGCCAAAAAAAAACCTGTGTTACTAATTTTATCGATAGGCCAGTTTGCCAGACAGTCGACAAATTGTACTTTCTGTTCTATGTATTGGAAATCATAAACTGAAACATAAATCATATAGCCATAATAAATGCAATTGAAAATCCGTGGATCAAGAAACATATTATTCAGAGGATAGTGCATGATCACTGACATCTTCCTCTGGTGAGTCCTTTTTCACTGGAGCACTGGCAGGGGGATGCAATCTCCCATCACTCACCTCCATGTATGCTTTCTCTGAGCTGTTTTCAGTAGAAAATGCTGAAACATTCTCACATTTTCCGGAATTCTCAGAAAAATGACGCCATTGATTTTATCTTTTGACTTCATGCAATATCATGCATGTCAGATAGAATATATTTGCATTGTGATGTTGTCAGTCTTATTGCTGATGCACATGTTATTGACCTCATTTTTTTTTTTAATCTTTGTGGGATATTCCAGCTGTATGCTATCCCTTGGTTCCTGACAATGTATGCACGTAAGTATGGATCTTTTTGTATGTTTTTTCTTTTTTGATGCATCTTTTAATTTTGATATTAAAGTTTATCATTTCAAGTATTTTGTGTACCTATATCATTTTTTAAATATTATTCTTATATTTTCTTTAATATTGGCGGTGCTATTCAGTGTATTTATTAAAGATGGGCAAAAACTCAAGATTCATGAACTCATTAATCTGAATTCAGCTGGCCAGATCTACAATTATACAGTAGATCTTGAATACGAACCTTATGAGATTGTTGAACCTGTGGAATCAAGGAAAACTATGGTCCTAGAATCTTCCAGTATAAAGTCTGACCTACTTATAATGAATTTCTTCAAAACTGACCAAATGGATTGTTATAAACAGAGGATTCTTGGAACAAGATGTTACACTTTTGGTACTCTTGGTGCACCCAATTATACATGATTGCATGTGTATTCATAGCTGTTAAAACACAAAAGACAAAATACATGGATGTGTGTAATGTTTTTGCGATGACAGTTTATTAAAAAGCATCTTTCTGTGTATGCCATATTGACCAGTTGCCAGTCTCCATTTGGCAGAAGATTCCTTATTATGTATCCAGCTTGCCCACTGCATACTGAGGTACACATCATGCCCATTAAGTTGCCAAGCCCATATATCAAAAGAACGTTGACATGGTGAACCCTGGCATAGATTGACTCAAAAGGGCTCAGGTGGGTGGTTCATCCTATAAAAAGAATAAGGTTTAGGTGTCCTTTCTTCTCCTTGGTACTTAGGGCTGAGTGCAAAGGCTGTCTTTCCAGTGCAAAGGCTGTCTTTCCAGTGCAAAGGCTGTCTTTTATGGATCTTGCTCATATGGCTTCTTTGTAGGAGGTAGTGAACCTGAGATGGATAGAGGACCACCCATCCTAAAACAGTGACTCTACAAACTGCCCCCTTTTTGCATCTATATTCTATGTCCCAGGCTGCGAAGGTGCAAACTGAAACTCAGAGCAACCAAGATGTTTGAAAGCTCTACCAGAAGTTTTATTCACCAGTGTCAGTGTGTGACTTTATGGCTCAAGTGATTCTTGGACAAAGAAAAAAACTAAATAGAACCCTCATGTGGACCAGTTTGCTATTTCAGGTGGGCAAAGACAGGACACACTCTGGACTTATGCCCACTTCATTTTTAAGCGGCATGCAGCCAACAGTCTAGGTGCCTCCTGTTCATCATGTTTTTGTGGTCCATTATTCTTGACACCTGACTTGCCTTTTAGACATGTACATGAGGTGCCCCTGAGAAGCAGAAATCCATCCATCTTGGTGCAGCCAGACCATCTAGGACATCACTTGCCTAACTAAAACAGGATGGGATGGAATAGGTTGCTACCCCAAGTGCAATCTAATATATGACATGGGCTGTTGTGCCTTCAAGAATTTAAGCCCTAACTTAATGGATACCTGTGGCCTTACTATGCTGTTGCCCCCAACTCCAAGAAGATTTACTCATGTCTGCCACAGGTGAGGGAGGGACCTAGTTCATCTGTGCCAACAATATAGAGCCTCCCTCTACTTTACTGATTATTAATCCACCATTGCTGATAGTGGATCATTGCTACCAGGTTGTGGTGAAAGTGGAGATCATAGCCTATGCCATATTATAAAAGAGTCATCCCCTGTAGTAATTCTTAGTCCTGCATCTGTTGCCAAATTGGGGTATGTGACTAACAGTATGGCAAGGTCATTGAAGCAATGATGCATCCAGCATTGTTTTCACGCCATGGGGAAATGTCGTAATCAAACATGATGACAACTGGTCTTATTGTGCGCAGTTGACTGATCTAGGACTATTTTGTATAGTGTTCCATTAGAGGTCATATTGTTCAGGCGCTGGGATCCACTTGGCCAAGGATGATGAAAGGAATTGCTGCACTGAATGTGACCAGTTTTGTTAACACTTGTTGACATAAGGAAGTCTCTCAATCAAAAGTGATGACAACTAGTCTTACTTCGTGTGGCTGACTACTCCAGGACAAATTCTGTATACACACAAGCACAGTGTTTCTACCATTCTTTGGATTTTTGCTTACTGTTGACATAAAATGATCATTTTGATTGTACAAACTGGGTTATCTTTTTAGGCTGGGGTGCAATAAGGAGGTCAGATTATAGATTCAAATTGAGGGCAACAGGCAACACTGATGAAATTGAAGGAATGTACAGTTCTCCATTCATCTCAAAATAAGAATCATGTCATGTAGATGCCTTTGATCCCCAGGTTATAGAGAATCCTGGAAGTGCCTCTAATTTGTAATGCAGAATTTCATTGATGAATTTGATGTAGCTTGAAGCTTTGGAATTTATTGTGATCAATACTTTATTGATGCTGCAACGTACCTAATATGTGAATAGTGTGATCCAGACATTCCATAGCTGTTGACTTGCTGTGATGCCTTTCTAAAATTATCGGTGATGGAAATTTTCTGATTGAATCTCTGGTCATATGTTGAATCATAAATGATAGCTATGAGCATGCCCATCTCTTCTATGTATAGTAGATGGTAGACTTATTAGTAGGCCTTGTTGCTATATAGTAATGGAGTAACAAATATTGCAGACTCAACACCTTATACCTAATGAACCAAGGCATGACATGTATAATCTTTGGCATATCACCTTCTCTTAAAGTCATGACCCAAGATAAATGTCTTGAATTTGTATTTATTTTCTCTCATGTTTACCTGAAATTTTCCTTAGATGTGTTCCCTTTGCACAAGATCGTCCACCTTTGGGATACACTGTTACTAGGCAACTCATCCTTTCCTCTGTGCATTGGGGTAGCCATCCTCAAACAGCTGCGAGACAGGCTTCTTTCATTTGGATTCAATGAGTGCATATTGCTCTTTTCTGATATGCCAGGTATGGTACTTCAGGCCAGTAGTAAAGCTGCATTTTAGGTCTAAAGAGGTAAATTTTTACCTTTGTGATCAAATGACATATTGTAGAGTAACATGTAATCTGAAATTGACATTTTGGTTTTAAAAAAATCACCAAATAATGTTTAATTTTCAGTATAAATTTTTTATACTGAGGAATAGTGAACTACAGGCTGGATCAAATACACAAAATCGCCAAAATAGACGTTCACATGAAAGAATTTCATCTTGTTTCACATGTAAAAATTTGGAATGAGGCTCAGCTGTTATGCTGTCTTTCCTCAAGGGATTGGATTCGTTTTTATGCATTGATATCAAGTTGTGAGCATCCAGTTGATGCTCATGCATGTCTAAAGAAATGCTTCTCCCACAGTGTGATTAGTTAAACAGCACATATTTGTTTTGGCCTCAGACACATACAAGTAATAGGTATGCTTGATGCAAACATCAGAATGTGACATGAGGGCCTTGTATGTGGACAAGATCATCTGAACCACTTTTCTTTCAACAATTTTGAACAATAATGTATAGAAGCAGGTTTAGGGTGAAAGTAATACGGTTGCAATACAAGGCTTTAAAGGCTGTAAGAATCATTCAATTATACTTGATCAGGCATCTCTTACAGCATGGGGCAGACTTCCTTTACATGGTATTCCAGAAAGCTCATAATTTTTGTTGAGGCCTTAATTCTACCTTATATTTTGTGGTTTGTCATTAAGGGTGCTTCAGACATAGACCCAAGAATGCTGAAATTTGTAATTTCAATCAGTAGTTTTGCAAAAGCTGAAAATTTCTCTAGGCACTTGCTTCAAGCCAGAAATTGTGACATCTACATGAAAAAAGTATAGAGCAATGGCATCTGTTAATCATTCTGTGTATGTTTTCACAATTTCTGGTAATGGATGTGTTACACCACTTTCGGAGTACCCTTATTTTACTAATACGAGGTATACCTTTTATATGCTCGGGCTAACCATGTTCTACTGGTCCTAGAGAGCTGAAACTTTTACAACTTCTCGAAGTACTCTCCATTAGCTTTGATGCACGACTGCATCCTCTGAAACCAAGAGACAAAGGAATGGCTCCACTCCTCAGCAGGTATCCCCTCGATTATTTTGTTGAACGTAAAAAGCGCTTCTTCATTGTCACTGAATCGCTTCCCTCTCATTTGATCTTTGACTGACGGGAATAAGAAAAAGTCACAAGGAGCTCGGTCCGATGAGTAAGGCGGGTGTGGGAGAGAGTTTGTTTTCTCTTTCCAAATACTCCAAAGTCACATGTGCCTTGTGAGCACTTATGTTATCATGGTGCAGCTTAAGCCCTCAAGTGCCCATCCTTGGATGCTTTTGTGCCCACTGGTGGAAGGCCTTTGGTAAACAGTTATTGATATACCATAGGGCAGTAACAGTCCTTTGTTCAATTACAGGAATTGTCATAATATGGCCTCATTTTCCTATAAAAAAAATGCCACCATCATTTTACCAGTGCTCTGAGATTGCTTAAATTTCACAGTTGGAGCACCCACCCAACACACGCTTTGCCGCTTGCTTTCAGGATTGTAATTGTACACCCATGTCTCGTCTCCAGTCCGACCTTCATCATAATTATTTTCTAAGCATGGTTTGACAAAACTCAACCCTAGCCCTTTTCTGATCATCAGTCAACATATGAGGCACCCACCAGGCACAGACTTTCCTTAGCTTTAAGTGTCCATGTAATATTTTATTGACAGTAGTGGATGAAAAGCCAAGTTATTCTCATGTCTCTATCCACAACTTTTCGCACAGCTGCTATGTTTTCATTCGTAGTGACAGAGACGGGTCTTCCAAGGGAGGGGTCTACTTTGGTGGTCTTTCTGCCTCATGAAAATTCCTGATACCATTTGTAAACAGTTCATTTGGAAGGGGCAGAGTCCCCAAATGTTGTTGTTAGCTGATCCAGACATTCCATAGCTGTTAAAGCCCTTCTGTAGTCATACAAAATCATTGCTTGAAAATCACGAGTGTCTTAATCCATTTTGACGTTCGAAGACAGCCTTACCTCACCTCACACTTCTGGTCATAAAACATGCCATTTTTGTTGAAAAATTATGAAAAAAATTTTCACGATCTTATAATGCATTTATGCACACTTCTGTCAAATTTGAAGCCAGTAGAAATGATGGACCAGTAGAAATAGGTTAGTCTGAGCATATAAAAGGTATATCTTGTATCTGATTTGCAAAGATAATTACTATAGTGACTAATGTAAGAGAAATTTAATAAAGAAAAGGAATTCAATGGGTTCCTAAATCCAGAGATAAGATCAGATAGCAGTGTTGTTAAGCATGCTTAGGTCACCTATTGGCACATTCAAGACTTGCCTAGCAAGTTGTTATTTACTGCAGCTCACTATCCTTTTGGGTGGCATCTCCCATATGAAACAGAAGATTGTTTAGCTTACCACAGAGCAAGCAGGATTATTTAATATTTTTTGTGTAATGACTTTACAAACATTTTGATTTTTCAGTATATTTCTTCTTTCAGTCTTTAAGGAAAAAAAAAAGGTAGTTTGGGAAAATCAACTTGCAACTGTTCGATAGTTTTAGTGCAGAATGACTTTTCACTGATTTTATTTGTACTCTTTTCTCATGACATTTCAAGTCTTTCATCTCCACTTGACTCTTAGCATGGCTTTAGCAGCTGTTGCACTTAACATGAGCACACCAAGGTCTATTTGATAGGAAATAGAGCCTGTGAGAAGAACTGCAATAAGCATTTTTTTTATTTTTATACATTGGTATCAAACATGAAAGTTGAAATTGAATGAAATAAAAAGCAAAGAAAGGTAATAAGATACCTTTTCATAGTTTGTTTTTTCACATAACCTTAGTATTTATAAATTATTGTATTCAAGTTAAGGTTCAAATTTATTACCACACACTCAAAAAAAATGGTTTGAAATTTATACAGTCCCATTTTTAATATTTGTAAATTTAATTTGCACTGTGAAAACAGAAAGATGAGAGTTTAAAAGCTTTGAAGTTGCATGTTGGCACCAATGTCACAAAGCAGACAGTGTGATGGATATCTTCAAATGATGGATGTGGTAAAAGAGACCTCCATCAGGCTTTTGTGACTTAATTACAAGTTACCAACTGGTTCACGCATTTTTTTTCTTTCCCTCGTCATGTATTATTAATCTCATTCGAAAAGAGGAGTCACATATCAGAAATGCAGCATACATGTATGTACTTCCATTATTTCTTAGTCTAAAAATGTTGATTCAAGTTTTAGGCATTCTTCCCCAATCATTAATTTTGGAAATCCACAGACATTATTATACTTGAACTTGTTTGTTATGAAAATCCCTCTTGATAAACTAGCAGTATGAAACATAACATTTTCCAAGTCCCAATACTGTTACATATTTTATTATGCTTATTACAAAACGTGACGGCATTAATCTGAAAAACATGTCTAAACAAAATGTGACAGCGTTAATCTGAAACATATGTCTAATGCAAAGCAGGTCAGAATCCCCTTCCACTCCCCTTTCAGATTAAACCCATTAGAAACAAACTCTATCCCTGACTACCATTAGGGATATTGTTATCATTGTCTTCTCTTACATTCCCCACCTCTGTATGTCTGCAAGTCCCTTCAATCAACAAAAACTTGTGATATAGATGTAGTACAAGGTGGAAACAGAGCACTTCCTAACAGACCAATCATGTTTGAATGCATGTGCCTTTCCATTACTTTCTAAATGTTGCAATTAATTTTAGGATTTATATTTTGGTTGTTATGATTTGCATGTTAAGAAGAAAATAACGGACAGAAAGAATGGAAAACTAGAAACTCTTAAATTCTTTTTTCTTTCTTAAACCAATTTTGATTATATATCTGTAGTATGATATTCTGTTGTAATTTGAGACTTCTGCACCCCCTCAGTCCCTTATCATGGGTTTTTTTTCATTCTTTCTCTCCATAAAATCAGAAATTGACATTGAGAAAGTTGTTCAGGAGTCCATCAAAATTTTCTGCTCAACACCAAAAAGTGCCACCTACAGACAGCATGCACGGCCAGTTAAGTCAAGAACTTCAGAAGAGAGGCCAAACTTGTCTTACTACAGTAGGGACTATCATGACCAGCCACAGACTGACTTGGTAAGATTTTTGGTGACAGATGAAGTCTACAGAAATTGAAAAGGCAGTGTTTTTGTCACCAATCAGTATGAGATGCAATCCAAAAGTCCCCAAACTGTATCTATAGAAGACCTATATTTTAGGTGTTGCTACCTTCATCACTTTTAAAGTGACTGGAGTCAGTATTGGAATCCCAAGCTGCTGGCAAGCCAAGGAGCATCCTGACAGTATTTAAGTATCAGATAGTCAGTCACCATCTGTGACTCAGCTCATATCCCCTCTCTGATCTCAAAAATCCTTCCTTTCAGCTGTATTCCATCATTTGGAAATGGTGCAATGGAGTTAAATGCAGGTCAGGCAGTTAGTGCTGATTTTTTTATGTGGTTGGATAAAAGTATGAGAAAGAAATGATCAACAAAGTGGTGCAACTCCAACTAACCACTTCACATCATAATGTGCCAGTGTACTTCATCTCAGAATCCAGCGACTTCTGGTCTCAAACAAAATGCATGTCATAACACCTCCTCTGTTGCCAGACTTTACCTCATGGGACTTCTTGCTCTTCCCATAGATGAAGATTCAACTAAAAGGAAAGAGGATTTAAGTTGGTACAGTTGAACACACTTAAACCGAACACGGCTGAACCGAAACCACAGCCAAGCCGAAAGAAAAATACATCCCCGACTTTTCTCCCTCTTTACGCAAGTAACAGAAGAAGCGATGAACTGAAACCGCAAGATGCAGTAACACGGCTGAACCAAAATCTCCGATCTCTCAGCCAGCCCGCTCATCCCATTATCAAGTCGGCATCAACACTGAGATTGTTACATTTCGCTGTCTTTGTCTGGCGAAAAGAAATAGCCACGTGAGGAGTAGGTCTAAGGAGAGCGGGTGGGCCCTGCGGTGTCTAATAACGCTTCCCCCCCCCCAATCTCTTAGCTCTCTTCGCTAGCTTGCGACCAAAAAGAGTTGAGGCGGCTGTCAAGAATGATTGGTCATGACATGGGCTAGATGAAATAAATAATGCTGGATGAAAGGCCGTGGGAGGTTCGTAACATTGACAACACTCATGCGCATTTGATAAAACCTCTCTTCATTCCTGACCTTCATATTGATTACACGTGAGCCACTGAACTGCCGAAAAATGTCGAAAAGAAAACAAGCATACTCATTGGAATTCAAGTTAAAACTTATTGATGAAGTTAATGAGAAGAAGCTGTCGAAAAGTGAAATTTGCCGCAAGTACGGAATTCCCAATTCCACTCTCTCCACCATAGTGGCCTGCCAAGACCAATTTCAGAAAATCAGCGATGGTGGTTACTTCCCTTGATTTTGCACTGGAACATCTAAACCGAAATAGCGCTAAGACGAAATCATATACGCGGGCCCAGTGATTACGGTTTAAGCGTGTTCGACTGTAGAAGAAATCCATACCAAACAGCAGATGGTGTTAAACAGGTGGACACGTAAACATTTTCAGGGGTGCTTCTAGACTCGACAATGGGACTTGGATCATTGTGCTGATTCCCATAGGGACAACTTCGAAGGTGAAAGATAAATATAAAATCTAAACTAAATGTCTGTGAGTTTTTATAAACACAGTCCGGGAACTTCTGGATCATGCCTTGTATAACTCCTTTTCACAACATAGCAAAACTGTGCATGTTGGTAGTCTGTTAAGACTGCATTTGTATTATGTGTGTATGAAATTGTCTCTCGTGACCGTGTGAGTGCATGCTTGTATGCCTGCATGCGGGCACATGTGGGTGCATGTATGTATGCGTGCATATGTGGGTGTGTTTATATGTGTGTGTTTTTGTCCAGATCTGGTAACAAATTTGTATACCTTATTTGATATTTCCACTGTACTAAAACAGTTTTTCCTCTGCGAATAAATACAGTTATCGTCATATGAGCAATCTGAAATATTCATTCTAATTTAAAACATGTAAGCAGAAACTTTACCAACTTGCATTTATTTTGGCATAACCACACTGATACCTGAAGACTATGGACAAGACAGGCTAACACACTGTGTCATGGGCAGGCAAAGATGACCAGAACATAGGCAGCAAGATTGAGTAATAGGGTGATAAAAGAGCAGTCTCAGGATAATAAATTGTACATGTCCAAGGAGGAATGCAGAGGCAGCCAAGCCCATTTCATTACTGTCCATAATAGTATTGAGGAAAGAAAGAAAAATGAAAGAGAGACAGTATAAATAATTTTTTGTAAAGAACTGTTTTAGTCAATTCAAACCCATAATTATCGGGGCTTCTCAAGAAATCTGTGTCCAGAGGCCCTCTGTAAATCTTCGTCCACAGTCACTTGGTAACATAAACAGTTAAATAGTGCTATGAGACAAACTCTGCTGAAACAGCTTGTTTAAACTTTGATAAAAATCAATAACCCTTCTCACTCACTTCTCACTCGAATTTTATCTTCTCTGTGTTTCTCTTCAGAAACATTTTCCTTGTCCTCCATTCAGGGCCCCCTAAAAGTGCTAAGCCTTAGACCAAGGTGCATTTCACTCAATCTAAATCTTCCTCTGCATGTTTTGTCTGTTTGATAAAAATGTGTATGCTAACCCATAAATCTGTTGTACAGTAAAACACTGATAATAAGTACACCCAGCGCCACGGAAGAGAAAAGGGCATGAATACATGTGTACTTATTACGCAATAAAGCGCAGTTGGGCCTAGAAATATTACTTCTATAACTCTATGCCTCCAGTATGGCTAAGTGCCAGGTCATGTGATGTCTTGTGCTTGTTGCTGCGACCATTCTGCTATAAAACAAGCTTGACCTGCCTGCACTTCTTGGTTGGGTATGGAATGTCAAGTTAATGTGACAACAGCATCACACTTAAGTAGTAAATAGAGTGACTAGAATGTGCTTCAAAGCTACAAGGACTAAGCATTTACGAAAATCTGAGGAAGGCATATTTAACATGAAATTATAAACAAGATAGAACCTTCACTAATCATGCCAATACACATTCAAAGGTCTAAAACTATAATTTTCATTAAGTCTGTGTAAATACTGATTCAAGACACGTAACAGTTTCCAAGACAATCATATATTTTACAGCACTATATCACTCTGGGATCTCATCCTCTTTCACACTCTTGTAATGGCTCTAACTTTCTTTTGAGTGATAGGTTGTTTCTTTTCATTGATGGTGAAGGAACAAGAGTATCTTGCTCCCATGGCCAAAGAAAAGATTGCCCCACTCTCACTCATCTTTCTCTTCTTTCCTTCCCATTTCTTTGTCTCTGTCCTTGAAATTGTGTCTCCTCGCAAGCTTATGTTCCATGGATGGTACCTCTACATGCTTCCTTATCCTGCCTCTCCTCCTCCACATACAATATTAATGTAGGATATGGGTTTAATAAAGTGGGTTGTACAAAAAAATATTTAAAAAAGTATAAAACAACTACAACACACAATAGATGGAGTTTTTTTAATTAATAAATAATATAATCATAATCATAAAGTAATGATCTGGCTGGAGCATTGGTTCAAATTCTATCTTGTCGGCACAACCCTCAGAAGCGCTGTGATATGACAATGTCTGCGGCCATGCATGTGAAGAGAGCTACTTTTTTCTCTTTAAACAGTCTGAGATAAGAGGCAAAGGACGAAAAGACTTTATGCATTCAATAATGTGTATGAATTACATTATATGTAATAAGGGCATCCTCGGTTAGTAGTAACAAAGAGTCGCCTGTGAGCGGACAGTGGGCACTGAGAAATATATGCATGCTCTTAGTAAGTGTGCTTTTCTGTATTTTTGCCTGAGGCTATGAGGCTTGTTTTTTTTATTTTTGATTGTCTCTCACAAGTTAAATGGTGTACACACCATAAGTCTGTTTATAGAGGGCTTACTGTTTAGGAGCCGGGTAACAACAGGTCAGCCAGCCTGAGATCTTGTCAGAAGTTTTGCATTGAAAATAAACAAGAATTCTGATTTCAGAAACTAACTTTTTCATTGGAATACCCTATACAGTAGAAAGCAGTCTTTTACACTGAATTTTTTCATTTTTCAGTCCATGGAGCCAATACCGCTTGAGGAACTTAAGGGAGAGAAGTGTCCTAGGATCTCAGCTGAAGACCTCATAGATCTAGGCGAGTTGACAGGTGCTGGATACTCACGTAGCCCTACCAAAAAGAGGCAGAACAGCAAACCCATGATTCTTATTGTTGATGTTCGCTTGTATGATGAGTATCCTTTGTTTTGATTGTCTTCTCCAGCTTGAATGAAATGCAGTTCTACATTTCAAGTTTGTATCAAGAACAATTTACTGTTGCTTCCACAACATCGGAAATCCCCAAACATCACCAGCAAATTTTAAAGTTCATTTTTTTCAGTCATGACACCTTCCTGCATTGTTTGTTATGAAGGTTGAAATAGGGAGACTTAAAAATTGTTGGTGATGTTAAGAAACTGCAATGTGAATGCAAATGGGTGGTGAATACAGGTTTGTGACACCTATTAGAAGGGCAAATCTCCGATTGTGTACAACCCAATTAATCCGTTAATATATAAAATCCCCTTTTTTGGGGCCTTGCCAGACAGTGTTAGGGTGTAGAAATATGTAACATGACCTTTGTTCTAAGTAAAGCATCCAATTTTAAAGTTTCGGGTACAATTTGAGCCTTCTAGATAAAAAAATAAAATGTGTAGACCTATGTATTCGCACGCGGTCAAAACCAGCCAAATGAAAATTTGGGGACCAAATCAGAATTTGAGGTGATCTTTTTCAAAAGACATTTGTGAAAAATTTTGGGCGTTGACCGCCCTTCTTCTTCCCGTCAAAAGATCGGGCAAAAGAAGTACTTTAACCTCCATGGAAGAAATTTCCCCAAATCACAGTGGTATATGTAGAATAACACAAAATGTTAATAAGGCCAACAGAAGGAAAAACAATAGGTGTCAAAGACCTACAAAAAGATGCATTGTCTATATTTCAGCACACATTCATCAAGATCATTATTTCTTCAGATTAAGGATGAATTGAACACACCTTCTGGGCTCAGTTTATTTGAATCCTGGGAGGACAGCACTTAATTTTTCAAGCTCTGGCCTAAGGGGAACTAATGGAACGTCAAATATAGGGATAATAATAAATTTCCCATGTCTATTCCTTCAAATTTTTTTTCTGTGGAAAGCTTTAGTAATGCTGTGTGTTTGCAGCTTTCAATTGTCTTTGCATACATTTGTCCTTTATTTACCATTTCTTTGTTTCATGGCAAGCAGTATCAAAAACACTCGGAAAACCCTTACTGGAACTCAGCAACATATAATAGAATCCACTTGATTTGAAACTGCATAATTTTATTTTCTCTTAGTTCAAACCAAACTGACGTTTCAAGGTATTTTTATAAAGATAGGAAAAAAAACATTGATAATTGAAAGTGGAAATTCTGTGAATCTTCCTGAATCTAGTGACTGAGAAAGTTACAAGAGGATTTACTTAGTGACCGTGTAGTCGTGGTGTGGAGTGAAAGTGCTCAGGTACAACGATTATTCACTTAATAGACACTAAAATTTTAACTGTGTGCAAGAGTAAGAATTTTAGGGGAGAGGAGTGCTGAGCGGATGGGTGGGCATAGGAGTAGCAAGGCAAAGGTGGCCATTGGTGCAAGTGGCATGTGATGAGAAACAGTAGTCCTGCTGCACAAGCTACTGTATTGCTCCAGCCTGAATAAAGTGAAAGAGGCACAATTAAAATTGTTTTATCAGAACTGCATGAGATCAGATAATAAGCAGGCAGTGCATTCTCAAAACACAACTGCCGTGACCAAGCATATTGTAAGAAATACAGTGGAACCTGTAAATGAAAACAAGATGATTCCAGAGGAAAGAATTTTACCATTCAATGTATATTGTAAGTAGGCATATTCAGAGAGAAATTTTCCATAACATTCACACAACTTTTAACTGGAAAATTGTTACCACAATGCTCAGAGAGGATTCCTATTTTGCTCTGCTCAACTAAGAAATATATATGCAAAATATGAAGGAAGATGTATCTTCGACAGTCATAACTGCCATCTCTTGTCACTTTCTTGTGTGCACTTATCATTGGTTAGTTACCTTTCTTTGATGCTATACCGCTGTTTTTAGAGAATATTTACAAACATCTAGATACACCTAGAAATTATGCACGGGTACTTTTCTTTGATTTTCCCTCGGCTTTTAACACTCTACAGCCTCACCTTATGATGAACAAGTTAAAAGGGTTAAACGTCACAGACAAGCTGCAAAATTGGATTCTTGAATTTTTAACATCACGTCCACAGTATGTAAAACTGAACCAGATAACATCTTCATTAATAACTGTAAACACAGGTGCGCCTCAAGGCTGCGTACTCTCACCTATTTTGTACACCACCTATACCAGTGACTGTCGCAGCTGTTTTAAGAACATCTCTTTGATTAAGTTCGCAGATGACACAACTATTGTTGGTCACCTTTCAGGAAATGAGGAAAACTATATTAATCAAATTGATAAATTCACTAAGTGGTGTGATGATAATTTTTTGCTACTAAATGTAAGCAAAACCAAGGAATTGTTGATAGACTATCGGATAAAGAGGACTCCCCTAACTCCCCTCAAGATCAATGATCAAGAAGTGGAAGTGGTTTCGAGCTATAAATACTTAGGCATAACCATTGATAACAGACTATCATGGCACAATCACACGCACGAAATCTACAAGAAAGCAAATCAACGTCTCTATTTCATTCGCAAGCTCAAATCTTTCAATGTGCAAAACGACCGTATTCGCCTTTTCTACGGGTCAACACTCCAGAGTATTATTACTTCTGGTCTAACTTGCTGGGGTGGTAACATCACACAAAATGATAAGATCAAACTGAATCGTATTATTAAAAAAGTGGAAAAAATAATTGGAGACAACTTACCATCGATGGAGCAACTTTATGTCACAGCAGTAACAAAAAAAGTAACAAAAATCCTCTCAGAAAATGAACATCCTCTATTTAACAAATATAAACCATCCATTAGAGGTGGAAGACTACTGTCACATTCCTCAAAAACAGAGGGGTACCGAAACTCATTCGTTCCACACTCAGTGCGAATAATCCGGGACTCCTCTTTTCCATAGGTTAGGGCCATTAGAGTGTTTCTAAAGTGCACAGTGAACTGCAGTGTGTAAGTTGTGTGAGCAGTGAAGGGTGAAGACGAGAGCGTGACAGCGTGAGTGACTGGGGCGGCGCATGTATCATGTAATATGTGTGAGAGTGTGTGAGTCTGTGTCTGTTAATGTATGTATAATTGTATGCATCACTGTAACAAAGAAAAATTTCCCCACCTTATCTTATCTTATCTATCTTGCTAAGCTTGCCATGAAGTGACTGATGCTGTGAGGCACACTGGGTATATTTCCAGACTTGTATAAAAAGAATAGAGCTAGAAACTTTATTTTCACACATTCAAGAATGATTTATAATGCCATAGGTATACTAGTTCACACTTTATAAATGGGAAAAGATCACTAACTGAGGCAGGTGTGTGAAACCATCATGGTGCCCAAAAGTCATGATATTTCAGGCTAATTATGTTATATGATCACTTAAGAGGATTTTCTCCATCCAACTATCATCAGACTTTGTATGGTCTTGTTGTATCCCCTGTCCCAGAGACAGAAAGTTCCATCACTGTAGGCAGTCCTTGAAAGATGAATGTAGACCAGGGAGACCTGTCAGTGTTGTTACTGAAGAATTTGTTGCTGCTGTAGAGAAGCTAATAAAGTCAGATTCCAGAATTACCTATCAACAAATAGAGCAGTCACTGGCCTGTCATCACCTAGTGTCCATTCAATCTTGCATGAACATCTTAATGTCAGGAAGGTTTCAGCCAGATGGATGCCCTGCCAGGTGACTGAACGACAGAAAGATCAGCAAGTGGAATTTAGCCAGTATATGTTATGACACTTTAACATAACAGAGCAGTAGAAAACATTACAGGTGACCACACATGGATATACCAGTATGATCCCAAAACAAAGGAATAGTCCAAAGTGTAGCTCTCTCCTGGAGAGAAGCCCCCTGCCCTCCCTCCCTGTGCAGAAGTGCTGAAAAAGAGATGTTGTCCTCTTTTTTTTACAGCTGAAGGGATATGTCGACACTTTCCCTTGAGAACAGACACACAGTTACTACAGACTGGTAGGCACATTATTGGATTCCCTTGGTGTTTGAAAAGTCGACACAGTGCTGCCTGAAAACTAGTTTCTGAGGATTAATGTGATTTCAGACCATGGCAGTACACACATTGCAACAGCCGCACTTGAAGTTTTGACAGAGAATAATATCCAGCTGTTACCCCATCCCCCATATTCACTCGACCTAGCATCGTGTGACATCTTTCATTTCCCCACTGTGAAAGACAAACAGTGGAAAAAAATGTTGTATAACTGAAGAGGCATGGGTGATGTTTGAAATTGAAATTTTGATCTTGACCTCTGCAATGTCGAAAAACTGTTTTGATTCTTGGTTCAAGAGCATAAAATTTTGTGTACAGAGTGGAGGAAAGTACTTCTAAAAACTGAAAAATGAGTTTTCTAGCTCTATTCTTTTTGTACAATCCAGAAATATATCTAGTTTGCCTAGTATTACACTAGTTTTCATCACAGCCAGTTAAGTAGTTAGAATTACTTGAATGTTCTTTGAAATATTCTGCCATTGTTTGCTTTGACCAGGTCTGCTAACTGCACTAGGGGTATGTTGTCTTAACTTGAAACCAACAATTACGATTTTATGTGCACAGATTCATTATTCAGTCATTTCATTAATTATTCATTAATAATACTTTTTCCCTACATTACGTTGCCCCTACCTAGGACACCAAACAAACAGGTAACCTGTAACTTGTTAAAGGATAAGTTACATAAATAAGCTTCTGAGGAGGCAAGTCAAAAAGTAATCAAAGCACCATTTTGCAACTTTCTTTTTTTGTAGCGTAAAGGAGTAGATTAGCCTTTTCTGTTTGTTCTTTCCTCTTCGTTCTCTAGCCTGTTACTTCTCATTCATTCATTCATTCATTCATTCATTCATTCATTCATTCATTGGCAATGGTGGCATTCAGTGGTGGTCGAGAGCAAACACAAAGGAGTGCAGAGACATGGTCATCCAAGAAATCAGAGGTACAGAGGATGAGACACGAGTCCAGAAAGCAGTGCAACAGATCCAGCAAAGTCAATGGACTACATGGGAGAATGCGCTACGAAGATCTCTGACTTGAAATGACATATCGATGGTGTCGGGCACAAACCGTCTAAGTCCGAAATCGGGGCCCAGACCTTTTTTTCGATAAATAGCTAAAGCATACCATTGCGCATCATGTCTATAAATATTTCTGCAAAAAAATCACAAGAAGTATGAAAATTATTAAAATTATCAAACCGTCTAACTCCGCCAGCTCTCTCTGTTATCGGCTCAAACCATCTAAGCCGGCCGTTTCTTTAGCCGTGTAGTGGAGTCTCGTTCCGTGCAGGAAAAAACTACATTTCTTATGATGCGTAAATGTTTTTGTCCAAACCCTATGCTAATACATTAAACGATCTAACAGGCTATACGGGTGTGTGTTTTTTGTATATTTTGAGTAGCCTTGTTTAGAAAAATTAATCAAAATTTGTTGTGCAACCGAGTTAGACGTTTTGTGCAATGTTAACTATGGAGAGGAGCGACCGTTGTCTGTTAGTGGAAATGAGGCGGGCGTTTTGTGCCCAGAGTTGGACGTTTTGTGC
>JAWQUT010000568.1:396535-419077 GCA_033807755.1 Ellobium chinense | reverse complement strand
TTTTAATTTTCTTATTACTTTCATTATGTTTAATATCATTAATCATTAGGTACTGTTATCATTATTTACTGACAGACAGACACACACACACACACACACACACACACACACACACACACACACACACACACAGACACACGGACAAAGAAATAGAAAAAAATGACCTCCACGTGATGAGCGAGGAAAAAGGGTCTAAAAGACATCAGTGTGGTTCTCGTTGTTAGGCTACATGAAGGATATGTGTATCATTTTAGTTCATAAACAACGCCACTGCTTCTTAAAATTACAGAAGATCGTCGCGAATTCATAAAGTTTTACCGCACAGGAGGATTAAAGTTAAAAGCATAAAGAAAGGAAGGAAAAGAGACTAAGAAGGAAATGATAAAACAATGGCAAATGAGAGAAAATATGGAGGGACATTTTGTCACCAGCTACAATGTAGTTCCGTTTAACTATACCGTGGGCACCGTAAACTACGTTCTTCTCTCTCTCTCTCTCTCTCTCTCTCTCTCTCTCTCTCTCTCNTCTCTCTCTCTCTCTCTCTCTCTCTCTCTCTCTCTCTCTCTCTCCTTGAATGAGAATGTGATAAGTGATCGTCCTCAATCATGGAGGAATCGCAAGACAATTCTCTATCACTGAATTTGACAGAGGTGGCTTTTTTTCCTCACGTTTTTTTACCAGTGTTTTGTTGTTGTTGTTTTTTTTTTTCGGGTGTCTGGCATCATCATTAATACATTCAGTAATACGAGATATATCAATATAAGTCTTACTATTACAGTTCTGTCTTATATTTTGATGCAGGGTAAATTCGTAAAGTACTGTGACGTAACGAGAAGAACTCGCCCCTCTCATACTTGCATGCCAGCGTGGTTTCATCACAGACTTTGAAAACCTTCTCAGGCAAGGAGAAGATGTGAATGCGGCATCAATAGACGGAACTACAGCGTTACTATTCGCGTCAACAAATGGCCAAACTAGCTTTGTCAAAATGCTCTTAGAACATAATGCAGACATTGAACAATGTGATAGAGATTGATTCTCACCTTTGATGAGGGCATCTCAGAATGGATGGACAGATACTGTCAAAATTCTAGTAGAGAGAAAAGGACGAACAAAAGTATGTAACAACGAAAGACAGACTGCTCTAATGTTAGCATCTAACAGGGATCACAGAAGTTGTTAACGAACTGATAAAAACAGGAACCCATATTGATGACACTGATAGGAATAGATAGTCTACTCTTCTGATAGCATCACAAAAAGGACACCTTGATATTGTAAAGGTGCTGTTAGAGAGAGGAGCAGAAGTAGATCAATGTGACAAGGATGGATTAACTGCTCAATATGGGCATTTAAATATGGACACCTAGTCGTTGTAAAGGTGTTACTAGAGAGAGGAGGTGAAGTAGATAAATATAGTAAGGATGGATGGACTGCTCTCATAAAGGCATGTGAAAATGGACACCTTGAGACTGTAAAGATACTACTAGAGAGAGGAGCAGAGGTAGATAAATTAGCATGGATGGATGGACTGCTCTCATGATAGCATCTCAAAATGGACATATTGAGGATTTAAAGATGCTACTAGAAAGAGGAGCAGAAGTAGATAAATGTAACAAGGATGGAGGGACTGCTCTCATGAAAGCATGTCAAAATGGACACCTTGAGATTGTACAGATACTACTGGAGAGAGGAGTAGAAGTAGATAAATGTAACAAGGATGGATGGACTGCTCTCATGATAGCATGTCGAAATGGACACCTTGAGATTGTAAAGATACTACTAGAAAGAGGAACAGAGGTAGATAAATGTACACATGATGCTCTGATGGCAGCACCTTTAAATGGACATACTGAGATTGTAAAGATACTACTAGAGAGAGGAGCAGAAGTAGATAAATGTAACAAGGGTGAAGGGACCGCTCTAATGATAGCATGTCAAAATGGACACCTTGAGATTGTAAAGATACTACTAGAGAGAGGAGCAGAAGTAGATAAATGTAACAAGGGTGAAGGGACCGCTCTAATGATAGCATCTCAAAATGGACACCTTGAGATTGTAAAGATACTACTAGAGAGAGGAGCAGAGATAGATAAATGTACACAGAATGGATGGACTGCTCTGATGGCAGCATCTCTAGATGGACATATTGAGATTGTACAGATACTACTAGAGAGAAGAGCAGAGATAGATAAATGTAACAAGAATGAATGGACTGCTCTGATGTCAGCATCTCTAGATGGACATATTGAGATTGTAAAGATGCTACTAGAGAGAGGAGCAGAAGTAGATAAATGTAACAAGGATGGAGGGACCGCTCTCATGATAGCATCTCTAAATGGACATATTGAGATTGTACAGATGCTACTAGAGAGAGGAGCAGAGATAGATAAATGTAACAAGAATGGATGGACTGCTCTGATGTCAGCATCTCTAGATGGACATATTGAGATTGTAAAGATGCTACTAGAGAGAGGAGCAGAGGTAGATAAATGTAACAAGGATGGAGGGACCGCTCTCATGATAGCATCTCTAAATGGACATATTGAGATTGTACAGATACTACTAGAGAGAGAAGTAGAGATAGATAAATGTACACAGGATGGAGGGACTGCTCTGATGTCAGCATCTCTAAATGGACATATTGAGATTGTACAGATACTACTACAGAGAGGAGCAGAGATAGATAAATGTACACATGATGGAGGGACTGCTCTGATGTCAGCATCTGTAAATGGACATATTGAGATTGTACAGATACTACTAGAGAGAGGAGCAGAGACAGATAAATGTACACAAAATGGAGGGACTGCTCTGATGTTAGCATCTCTAAATGGACATATTGAGATTGTAAAGATACTACTAGAGAGAGGAGCTGAGATAGATAAATGTATACAGGATGGAGGCCCTGCTCTGATGTTAGCATCTCTAAATGGACATATTGAGATTGTAAAGATACTACTAGAGAGAGGAGCAGAGGTAGATAAATGTAGCAAGGGTGGAGGGACCGCTCTAATGCTAGCATCTCTAAATGGACATATTGAGATTGTAAAGATACTACTAGACAGAGGAGCAGAAGTAGATAAATGTATCAAGGGTGGAAGGACCGCTCTAATGCTAGCATCTCTAAATGGACATATTGAGATTGTAAAGGTACTACTAGAGAGAGGAGCAGAAGTAGATAAATGTCTACAGGATGGAGCGACTGCTCTGATGTCTTCATCTAAAAGAGGACACCTTGAGATTGTAAAGATACTACTAGAGAGAGGAGCAGAAGTAGATAAATGTCTACAGGATGGAGCGACTGCTCTGATGTCTTCATCTAAAAGGGGACACCTTGAGATTGTAATGATACTGCTAGAGAGAGGAGCAAATGTAGATAAATGTAACAATAATGGATGGACTGCTCTGATAATAGCATCTCTAAATGGACACCTTGAGATTGTAAAGATATTACTAGAAAGAGGAGCAAAGGTAGATAAATGTAACAAGAATGGATGGACTGCTCTGATGTGGGCATCTCAAAATGGAAAATTTGAGGTAGTGAAGGTACTGGCAGAGAGAGGAGCAGAAGTAGATAAATGTACCAAGAATGGATGCACTGCTTTGATGATAGCATCTTATTATGGACATCCTTTAGTCGTCGATGCGCTGAGAAAGACAGGAGCTGACGTGAACAGGTGTCAGAATGATGGATGGACTGCTCTTATGGTAGCATCCTACAGATCCCACACTCCGGTTATCGCAACATTAACTAAGGAAGGAGCAGAGACTAACGCATTTAACAATAGGGGCTGGACTGCACTAATGATCGCCTGCAAATTCGGTTTGGTCAGTGTTGTGAAGCTGTTACTTGAACACGGTGCAGATGTACACATTCAGGAAGAGACAGGATTGAGTGCTTTATCCATTGCATCTTTTAACGGCTACGTAGAGGCTGCCAAGCTTTTGATTAAGCACGCAAAAAGTGAATTTACTTCTGAGGAGAGACTGGCTGCTCTTAAAATGGCTTCACTAAACGGTCAGATGTCTATCGCAGACCTGCTGCACGAACAAGATACAGAAGATGAATGTGATAAGACTACACGGTGTGCTCACGATCTGATACTATCGTCATTCAACGGTCACTGTACTTTTGCAAAACGCCTGATTGAGTTGGGTTATGACGTAAACGCCTGTGGAGTTGATGGGAAGACTGCCCTGATGGCTGCATGTCTCACAAACCAGTTGGATGTCGCAGAAATGCTGATAGATCAAGGCGCAGACATAAACAAAGGTAAAGATGATGGGTGCACTGCTCTTATTCTGGCATCTCAGTGTGGCCATACTGATGTCGTAAAAGCACTGGTGGAAAATGGAGCAGAGTTAAATCCCAGGGAAAACAGAGGAATGACTGCTCTTATGTCTGCCTGTCAGAAAGGTCACATCGACATCATTAAGCTGCTGCTTACAAAAGGGGCTGACACCAGTCCACGTGACAATCGAGGAAGAGATGCTCTGATGATAGCATCAGAGAGAGGTCATCTTGAGGTCTTGAAGTCACTGCATGAATATGTTCTTGATTTATTTGACAGCTCAAGCAGATTACAACAAGCCTTGATGCTTGCATCTGAGAACGGTCATTGTAGTGTAGTAAAAGAACTGATTGACTGGGGAGCTGACCAACACAAAGTAGATGAAAATGGAAACACACCGCTCTTGGCTGCAAAACGAGAAAGTCATTATGACGTGGTGATGACAATGGTCAGTCACATTCAGTCTAAAGTAATACAGAGGATCAATAACACCGTACCAGTGTCCGTGCAAGAGATAGGTATCAAACCTGAAAGCTCACAAATTACAGTAAAAGCACAAGATGACGGAGGAGATGGAAATTCACAAGGCAAACAGGAAACCCACATCTCGGCCTCACCTGGAGAGAAACTGGAAGAGGAAGGACTCGACCAGCTGCGCATCCACAACATCTCATTGCGAACTGCCAATCGTGAGTCGGCTTTTGCCGTTAATGTTATTGTTATTTTTGCTGATGCTGCTGTTATTGTTGTTTTGTTATTATTGCTGTTGCGTTTGCCGCATTTTATGTTTAGTTTTCGAGGAATCCCGCTATGAAACCAACAAATATGCAGACTTACATGCATATTATGAATGAAAGAAAGAAAATTTCCTTGGCCATGATGAAATTCCAGTGATATGTAAGACTTATAAAGAGACTTCAATGAATAAATTACCAAGCAGATCTAACCAAGTAGATGATATAAAGATTGTATAATTTTAGTCCTAATTGAGCCATAATCTAGGCCCATTGTTGAGACGTGAACAATCAGCCACATCGACGTTTGTAATATTCTGTAGCTTTTTCCCTTCCTTTACTAAATGATCCTTTCGCAATAGAGGGATCCTTCTGCACAAGGCACGTCAGCCCTTCCGGCAACCAGCGTGAATAAATTCAAGGTGTCTATCAACCTCTAAGACTTTGTTTACCAAATTCACCGACTTCAGGGGTTCGAGTCCGGCCCTAAGGCCCTAACCATCAGCATAGGTCTTTGGAAGAGTGTCATGCACAAAGCTAAATTTTAACTTAAAACATACCTACGCTGCCTGACAGTATTTGACTTGTTTCACAGACAATATTACAGAATTTTCATTCCTATAACTTGGTTTAGGATTAGGGGCAGGATTAGAGAAAGCGAAAGCACACATGAGAGAGTTCTTACACAATGAAAGTGTGTGAGGACTGTCCCAAGTTTTTCTTTTTTTTTATTATTTTGCCTGGCATGAGCACGCTTCTTCCGTTCACTAAAAAATAAGTAAACGTTTGTATTTTATTAGGAAATTGAAATCTTTCAATGTAGATAACACCCTGATATGCATGTTCTATAGAGCCATAGTGGAAAGTGTTACAGTATTTTGTATTGCAGCCTGGGCTGGAAATGCACGAGAACAAGACAAATGTAAAATAAACAGATGTATTAAGAAAGTAAATAAACTTACGGGAGGTGAAAATGATCTAATCGAAGACCTGTACCAACAGTCTTGTAAAGCCAAATTGTGCAGTTCTAAAAGACTCTACCCACCCACTCTTCAATCAAATAAAATTTTCGCAAAGAAATGGGCGATTACTGTTCTTAAGAACAAATCGTGAAAGATACAGAAATTCGTTTCTTCCATCAGCCATACGGTTTTCCAGTTGCAGCAGTCTCTCTTGAGTTGTCAAGTTTCCAGTACAGTCCATATAGTCTATATCGTTATATATTTCACTCTGGTATGTGTCAACGGTTGTGTGGGTATGTGTGAAGGTGTGGTTGCGTGTGCGGTCAGGTAATGTGTATGACCTGAAATGAAATTTAATGTTGAATGTGAAATGTAATTTATTGTTGAATGTGTATCAACTGTAAACGGAATTTCCCTCCTGGATATTAAAGTTTATCTTATCTTATCTATCTTATCTTAACCTGACCTCTAGTTCTGCCTCTAATCCTAAATAAAGCCATAGGCGGCAGTGTCCTATTTGTTATTACCTAATTGTGGCTTATATTTAGAAAATGTTGAAGAAAATTTTGTTATTGACCGCATGACACTCAGAATCGTAATCATATCCCTAAATGTTTGCATACTCTTTCAACAGAAAGCGAATGCAAGACCAGAACACATCAGCACTTAAGTCTAGATCTTGACTGTACATACCCCAGAAAGTTATGTTTCCATCGTTTCTCTTAGAATCTTATATGCTTCCATCTTCTCTCTCTGTCTCTCTCTCTGTCTCTCTCTCTCTCTCTCTCTCTCTCTCTCTCTCTCTCTCTCTCTCTCTCTCTCTCTCTCTTTTCCTCCTCTTTCTCTCTGCATTTCTGTAGACACAGCAGTAGGTTTGGTATCATTCGTCAAAGTAAACGTCCTCATAACAATAAATGTCTGCATTATAATAAAATAATAACAATAATATGTTTTCTTCTTACAGCAATACGAAGGTCTGATGAGTACAGTAATAGAGCTCCAGCCATTTCAAAAGCAAGGTTAGCTCGGTTGTTAACTTGATAACTGGTTGCATCTTTCGCCTAGTTCACTTTACAAATTACAAATACTGTATATTATATTCTTTGGCCTTGTTCATCGATTGTTCTTTCTTTTTCAGTCCTTTTCTGCTTTCTTTATGTGCACTTTTATTTGCTTCGTTTTTCTTTTTTTTTTTTTCGTCCTCGGTATCAACTATAAAGATTTTATTTGCAATAGAATGAAGGTAGGTCGTTAAAATAGAACTCTACTTGCGCTAGGATTCCACCATTTTGCTTTCCTTTGGCCTAATGTCGATCTTGCACGCGCATACAAAAGTTGAAAACTGTTGTTGAATTTTCCTCCGCTAAGCAGGCTACAAAAAGGCCAAGTAAGTGACCACTGGCGCAAGCAGAGCCCTATCGCAACAACCTTCTTTAACTCTACACATCCCAAATGTGTTTCTTGAGGCAAATATTAAAGAACCGAGTCTTGGTAAAATCATTTGCTGTTTATGCTTCTACACTGAATTAGAAAGAGATATGAAGTTCCGCACTAATTCTGAATCAAATAGTCGAGTCGACAGAATGCTACGATATGAATAAAATAATCTGTAAGACGTGCGCTTGTATCGAAATATGCCTAACCCTACTTTTATTTAAAAGAGACTGAATGCAGCAAACGCCAAACTCACTAAAATCTTTTGCCGGATATATATTTGGCACCTTTGGCACTTTTGGTTAAGAATGCGCTTTTTATTTGAAGGTATGGTGTGACTACGATCTACAACGCCAGAGGGGTAGGGCTGTGAAAGATCTTATCGATGTACAATGCGCAATATAGCACACTCATATAGAGACTATCTGTTATAGTATCATACAGATCATTCTGAAACACAACATTCGCAAGAAAAAGTGTTTGGTATGACTGCCGGCTGCAAAAGCGTAAGCTAGTTGAATTGTGTTATTTACATAAAAGTCTCTAGCAAACTTTTTATCAAAGACTATAGAACTTTTTTACCTTTTTATTTCACTCTTAAAGTGGCAAATCTACTTAATCTGTCCACAGGCATGTTTACCATGGCCCAGTATTGCATCTGCACGTACGCCAGGCAGATTTCCTACAAGCAGGATGTATTACTAAATTCATATCGACAACAAAGAAGATAAAAGGGAATCACAAGAAGAAAAAGAAACGAAGCGGCAAAGATGATGGGAACAATGTAGAAGATGAAAATAATTATGGCGAGGACGATGATGCTAATGATGATGACAGCGGCAGCAAGGACAGCAGTGACGCTTTTGATGATGATGAAAGGGACCATGAGAGTGATAAAGTCGATAACAAGAATGTTAACAGTGATAACTTTGCTTGCAGCGGGGCTGGCGGTGGTGGTAGAGGAGAGAAGAATGCTAATATCTTCTGATAAAAGGTCTTCTGTTGGTTTTCGCTCCAGAATTGCTTTTTTGCATTTTCATTATATCAAAACTCATCTTCAAACTTTTTTTATTGGTTAGGTTACGAATGCCGGTGAAGTATTTAAAGAAACAAGACAAGACTTTTATGGAAGCAAAAGGCTAATTTCAAACAGAACTACTCAATTTTCTCAAAAACAGTTTTTGCAAATATAAGTCCTTTTGTCAGACGATGTTAGAATAGTGGAAAAGGAAAGGAAGGGACATAATCAGTTTTGATAACTTATTTTGTTGTTGTAGATACAGGTAGTGATGGATAGAATGAGAGGTAAGATATTGTTTTGTTGTCCTTCAGTTGCAATAAGTATGGTTGTATAAAATTTGGTATTTTCGAACTCAAGGTTGTGGGTTAATAAAGGCCTACAATAGACGATTAACCATTCCCTTATTATATAACTACACATGCACGCCATGGGTAGACTCAATTAGAGTACTGCGAACAGAATGAAGAACGAAACCTTATAGTCGTTTTACCTATATTGTCTCTTGGGTTTACCTATATTGTCGCCTGGTCGTACAATCTTTTGAATTCTAACTTAAATGTTTTGAATTCTAACTTTCATGTTTCAAATTATATTTATTTTAAGAAAATTGTTATTAATCACATAATTTTCACTTATTTTCATCAAAGTAAACATTAAAACGGACACGCCCTATTGTTTGCTTTCTTGCCCTCTGTTATCTCGGCAGCATTCCAGAACGCTTGAAATCAGTAAAATCGCCGCCTCCTTTAGTATTAAGTATAGACACGAGTGCACAGTCTATAGGGGTCTGCTATATTAGACATATACATGTAATATTATCCAAAGCTATGAGTGTCTATTGCCTAGTGTACAGCGATGGCTTTGTGTGATGGTACAGGCAATACATTTATTGTTGTAGGCATGACGCAAAAACACGCATCTAACCAATCAAATCATGCACTGGTTACAAAGGACTTGCAAGAGTGTGTTACAAATTTCAAGCGAGCTGAACTATGAACTTGTCAATTCCATCTAAGTGGACTAGATCTAGACTACGTGAACAAGCATCTCTATGAGTGCCAGTATTAGAATGTATTTAGTGCAGTGATGCATTTTTATAGTGTGTACGACCATGTAGTTAGTGGAACTAGAACTCCTCCGTGTTCGTCAGGCTTGTGTGAGTGGAGTGATCTCTAGACTAGTTGTTTTAGGTCTGTCTTTCTTCAGATGGATAACAAGTAAGTATCACTAAGGATTGCTATTTTTTTACCCATTTTGAATGGCCTGGTTAGGATTGGGTAGTAAGATTTTAGTACATCTAGCCTAACGTGCCATTGGTTTTGCAGCAGCTGCTGTTGGTTTAGGCGGTTTAGCTCAGTTCGATCGTAGTCAAGTTTAGGTTTGATATAGACTATGCATGCTCCAGTTGCCATGATCTTTTTTTACAATATCTCCGGATGTCCTTGGATTTCAGTGAATAGTTAAGCTAAAGAGCTAACTAGATCTCGGCGCTATGTTATCCTATGTTTTTTTAAGTGTTTTATTGAGTGTGTGTTTTTGGTGTGCCCCTAAGTTGGAAAAAGAAAGGGGAGTGTCCGAGTGAATGCACACTCGTCTGAGATCTGGACAATGTTGCGTTGATTATTCAAGTTTTATTTGTATGTTTGTAGTCTATATTTTCTGAAAGCAACTTATCTGAAGCAATAGTTTTCATACTATTATTTGGAGGGTTGTCGTGACTGGATCTAGGTGGAGGTTGATTGGGCATAGCTTGCTCTTTAATCGATCCGTTGTAATGCGATCTCATGCTACTTAACTTTCATGCAAGTTGTATTTTCTGTTGCAATGGTGGAAGGTGAAAGTGAATTATCAATTAGATAAGACTCTAAGAGTTTTTACAAGTGGAATAAGGTATCAATGATGTTTTCAAAGGGAACTTATGGTAAATAAGCAAGTTTCCTGCCCGATTTGCCTCTACAAGAAAACTAGGCCTACTTATTGATGCGGACTTTTTAATGTGATGAAACAGGTGGCGGTCATCTGGGCCTTTGAGGGTTGGCGTTTGTCGAATGGTCATGACCGTTACTGCTGTGGGCTGGGTAAAACTTGGGCCATGACTTCTGTCGTGTGCGAAGTCTGCACTCAGATAGAAATTTTAATGTATTGTCACATGTTATGTGGACCTGTAGAAGAAAGGTTGATGGAATAAGCCACATTATGTATAATGTTTTTAATTGATGCGTTGTAGCTTTTTAGCGTGGTTTGGAGAAGTAAACTGTTTAATTGGAGATGAAAGAAAGAGGACTACAAGGTGCAGTTGTTAAAGGTATTCGTGACAAAGTTGACTATGTTTCAGAGAGACTAATGTCGCTGATTCATTAGTCGTGTGTACTAGTCTAAGACTGTTGCATGGGTATGACCGCGAAGGTGTAAGATGTATGTCCGTCAGTGTGGGTGCCGCTGACTTATGTTGCATTACTTTCACTGCAGATGGTAGAAACTGCCCGGGTAATGTCCGTACTACAGGCCCGGCTTAGAGTGCCGGTGCGGTAACATGCTGTCATTAACTTGCATGTAATTTATATTGACATGTGAGTGGAACCCTTCCTTTGATTACCTAAAGAGTGTCTTTCTATAAACAATGCCATTATTGTATAAGCTGATATGAAACTTGATTTTGTCAACCTTTATTTGTATGGGTTGGATGATTTTGGTTCCGATGACGGATCACTGGGTGCAGAATATGAGTTTACAGGCGTTTTGGAATTTTAATGTCTGTGCAATGACTTGCATTATTACTAAATGCTTTAATAGTGGATGTTGACTTTGTAAATTTAGGTGTATCTTTCGCTCGAGCTTAAGGGTTTTTGTTATTTTTCTTTTCCTGTCTTCCATTACGGTGGTGCGACAGACTGTAAGTGATGTGTGTTGCTGTCCGTCAGTGTGATGTGCTGCTGACGTGTATGATGTAAATGTTACTTTCCCTTTAGGCAGTCATACTGTAGATTGAGAAAATACGGAGTAGACAAGAGAGGGTTGCCTCCGTCTTACGGGCCCGACCTGGAGGATTGGTGGAATAGTTGTCACTGTTAAGTTCGCATAGTTAGAGCAAGGGGAACTCTACCTTTGAATCATGCATTATGATGAGTGTCAGTTATTGAGATGTGGACAGAAATGGTATGATCGTTACAGCTGATGCAATCTGACATTTTTGAGTCATGAACCCTGTTAGTATGGGTTGGCAATTTTTTTTTCATGTTTTTTTTATGCATTCGATTCGGAATTGTTGGTGCCCGATGAAACCTGCTGAATTTTCGTTTTTACAAATCGTATGTGTTGTAAAGCTTGTATCAGCGATTGCCATGTTTTTGTTTTGCCTGGAGCATTGACTTAAATGTTTTTATCGGATGCCATGACATTGGTGTCTATTTCACGCTAGACGCGGAGCTGTACAGTGTATTTTCTTTTCATTTTCATGAATTTATGTATTGGTGTTGTTAACTGATGCTGTAACTTGATATCGCTAATCATGGGCAAATCTGAAACTATAATTTCTTGTAATGAATATTACACGTCATGTTTATATATGATTTTAATGCCGGTTAGGATGAACGAGTGGCTGGAGGCGAGTGACGCTTGTTTGTTGCGCGGTCAACCAGTTTCTATGTTAGCCTTTTGGTTAGTTGGGAAGTCGAGGACGACTTCCATTTTGAGGAGAGATTTAAGTTAAGACTTTCATCCCAATGCCATGACTGTGTTGGCCCAGCCACCAGAAGCTAAGTATTCCCCTGATGGACTTGTGTATTTTTGTTTATTTGATGTGTGTAAGCTATTTATTGCTTTGCCATTGTGTGTATCTATAGGAAATTAACAGCCCTATTTGTTTCACTTGTCGTAAGACAATAATTGGTTATTGAATTGTAATTGGAAAGCTTATTTATTTTCATGTGAGCATTGACATGTGTCATCCTGTTCAATGTGTAACTACAATGCAGGATATGGTTGCTCGTAACTGAGGTGTTAATTGAACAGTATGTTTTAAGGTTTATTTTAAGTTGTGTCTTTAGGGGACCGTAAAGACAAAAGTGGTGTGAATTGTGAGGTGGGCTTGCAGGTTTCTGCACTGGTTATGTACAGTAATGTAAACTTCCTCTACTCCCCCCCCCCCNCCCCTCCCGCTTTATTGTCGATGTCGGTTATTATGAGTATCTCTATGATGTTTTCTATACTTTGTGTTGACCGTTGACGTAACTTGCAAGCTTCGTCGCTCGTGTCCAGCCTTGTACTGTAGTTCATCGGCGTCAGAAAGTCTGGCGTACTTTTTTTGTTCTGTGGCCATCTGGCGTAGCTGTTGATGTAATAGGGCCAGGTGTCCATTTCCGCGCTGACCTACTGACTGGTCAGTAAAATTGAAATGTATTGTTGTGCATTATTTGGGGTAACCGGAGATCTTTTTGGCGAGTGTACCATATAAACAAGTTATGATTGTTATTGGTTGGTTGTGTTCCTGTCTGAACTGAATTGATCTTTGACTTTGAGCCTGGTCAGTTCTTGAACTGGAGAGAGACACGCGCCAACTCTCAGCGATGTAAGATCTTTTAACTGTTTCTCTTAGAAACATCTCGCCACTCATAACAGTTTCAAGTCTGCAGTCATTGTTTTCTTATATTGGATACTAATAATATATATTATGTACCAGCAATACCTATCGACGTTTAATAAATTTCGTGATCATCAATGTAAGAGCTTCATTCCTATTATCATCATCATCATCATCATTGTTGTCCTCGTAACTCGTTGTCTTATNGCAGCTGCTGTTGGTTTAGGCGGTTTAGCTCAGTTCGATCGTAGTCAAGTTTAGGTTTGATATAGACTATGCATGCTCCAGTTGCCATGATCTTTTTTTACAATATCTCCGGATGTCCTTGGATTTCAGTGAATAGTTAAGCTAAAGAGCTAACTAGATCTCGGCGCTATGTTATCCTATGTTTTTTTAAGTGTTTTATTGAGTGTGTGTTTTTGGTGTGCCCCTAAGTTGGAAAAAGAAAGGGGAGTGTCCGAGTGAATGCACACTCGTCTGAGATCTGGACAATGTTGTGTTGATTATTCAAGTTTTACTTGTATGTTTGTAGTCTATATTTTCTGAAATCAACATATCTGAAGCAATAGTTTGCATACTATTATATGGAGGGTTGTCATGACTGGATCTAGGTGGAGGTTGATTGGGCATAGCTTGTTGCAATGGTGGAAGGTGAAAGTGAATTATCAATTAGATAAGACTCTAAGAGCTCTTACAAGTGGAATAAGGTATCAATGATGTTTTCAAAGGAAACTTATGGTAAATAAGCAAGTTTCCTGCCCGATTTGCCTCTACAAGAAAACTAGGCCTACTTATTGATGCGGAATTTTTAATGTGATGAAACAGGTGGCGGTCATCTGGGCCTTTGAGAGTTGGCGCTTGTCGAATGGTCATGACCTTTACTGCTGTTTTGTTAATTGCCCTGCGTGGGCTGGATAAAACTTAGGCCATGACTTCTGTCGTGTGCGAAGTCCGCACTCAGATAAAAATTTGAATGTATTGTCACATGTTATGTGGACCTGTAGAAGAAAGGTTGATGGAATAAGCCACATTATGTATAATGTTATTAATTGATGCGTTGTAGCTTTTTAGCGTGGTTTGGAGGAGTAAACTGTTTAATTGGAGATGAAAGAAAGATGACTACAAGACAAGGTGCAGTTGTTAAAAGTATGGACTCGTTCTAAATCTCGGGAAGGTCACGTGATCCGGGAAGTCGCAGCGTTTGTTTTCATGTGGAAAGCACTGGTCGGTGAAAGAAAACAGACACAATGGCTCGCTAGTGTGCCGCTTGTGGGTGTAATAAAGTAATAACAGTGACATGGGGGCAAGAAGAAAGCTGGTGTTACGTTGCATGACCAAAGAATTAAAAAAACAACAAATATCTAGCCGATTCCCTCTTCATCAGTTATTATAGCAACATGACCTGAAATACTAGGATGGTATGCAGTAATAAGTCTAGATTAACTTATTAGACTAGCTTGGGTGGCATGTATACTAGAAGTTGTGAAGAGGGGAAGGGGACTTTGTAAAATAGTAATATGCTAACGTTGTTAATGATCTTATTCGGCTCTGTCACCCCCCCCCCCCCCCCCCCCCCCCCCCCCCNGCCCGCTTTTCATTCACACTCGGCCATATAGATCCATACATCTTTAAGGGGTTCAGCCACAGGAATTTCCAAATTCCATAGGTTTAAATTTGTTTGCATGGAACTTTCTGATAAAAATGAGTATGATGAGAAATGAAGATTTTTAGGTCTCATCTCTTTAAAAAAAAAAATTGGTTGCGAAGGAAACGGCGACCATATTGAAAAATAACCATATATCAAACGGTTCAAAATTTTCAAAGATATGAAAAATTTTGGTGAAATAATGGTGGATACTACATACAGTACTTAGATGTAACTCTAGGTAATACGGTAGTTTATTTAAAGTTTTTCCCTTAAAACAATCGATTTTCAGGAGTTTGAAATTTTGATAGTTAAAAATATAACATTTTTGCGCACAAAATCACATTAAAACCTTCATAGGAATAAAATGATACAGTACTTAATTTAGGAGTATAAACTACCTTATAACCTAGTATAGAAGTATCATAGTTTATATTCCATGCCAAATTTCAAGGCTGTAGAAGCAATAGAATTTGAGATTTTAAAATTCTAATGTCTTGCGTGATGTAAAAATGCACATTTCAAGAAAATCACCAATAAAGTTGTATTTATGTACCTATACCAAACAGCATCACATTTAGACATTTTCCGTGAAGTTTTGCAGCTTATAGATGTAAAAAATCGATTCTCAGATAATTCAAATAGTTTAAAACGATGAGACCTAAAGTTCAATAAACAATTTTTTCATATATATAGACTAATAGGTAAATTGATATAATTGGATACACTGAGATGATAGCTGGCATTATATGGTATGTTGGTTCAGTGAGGAATTATGTTTCTATTATGGTTTATCTTCATAATGTACGGGCACTCCGAATTCTTTGTGAAATATAGCACCATAGCTCGTATGGGGTAAAATAATGTATGTTCTTTAATATGTGTTAGAAGTGTAGGTATTTTCGATGGCATAAGCATGATTTAAGGACTCTGCGTACTCCAAAATCCTCGCATTGGAAATTTTTTTTCAGCACCATTAGTGCTCTCTGAATAGAAACATACGCCGGTTCCATGATCTACGGCGAATTAGGAAAGCTACCTCTTATCTGCGAAATTAAGAAAAGAATGATTTCTTTTTGGGGGAAATTAATAACAGGTAGAAAGGAGAAACTTTCTTATATATTGTATAGAATAATGTATAGAGAAGAAATCATGCTTAACAATAATAATTCTAAATGGCTGAACTATATACATAGTATTCTGCAAGACAGTGGGTTTAATTATATGTGGATCACTCAAGAAAACATATTTACATTTAACGACCAGCAAATTAAAGACAGAATAGCAGACCAGTATATCCAAAAATGTAGAGCAGACGCGAGTAACAGCAATAATGGGAAAAATTACATAGTATTTAAAACACTGTGGAAGCAAGAAGTCTATCTGAACTTGCTAGACCCACCAGAACTTTATACTGTAATTAAATACCGCACCAGTAACCACAGCTTACCTATTGAAACGGGGAGATATAGGGATATCGATTATAAAGACAGAATTTGTCAAAAATGCTTTCAAGACATAGGGGATGAATACCACTACATATTGAATTGCCCATGTTTTGATAGTGAAAGGAAATTGTATGTGCCTAAACATTATCGAACTCGTCCAAGTATGACTAAATATAAGGAGTTGATTAATACACACAGCATCTACACTGCTTAAAAAATTTGAGTAAGTTTATAAGGATTATTTTAAGCACTGTAAAATCCTGAATTGCGAGATTATTGCTCCATTGCATTCTGTTAGGTAAATAAGACCGCTTTTCTTCAAATAGCAGTGCCGTCATGCCGCCAGCATGCTTCTTAATATATTGTATACTTCATTAACTGTGTGAGTGAGCATACCTGTTAGTGGGTCTATGTGCGTGTGTGTGTGTGTGTGTGTGTGTGTGTGTGTGTGTGTGTGTGTGTGTGTGTGTCTGTCTGTCTGTCTGTCTGTCTGTCTGTCTGTCCGGGTGCGCGACTGAATGGTTGAGTTAGAGTTATTATATGAATAATGTACGAATGGCTGTCGATAAATTAGGTATGGGTGAGAGAGTGAACATACTGCTTACAATTGTTACTGTTCTGTTTGCTCATATACAGCAGACGCTGTTTGAGCTCAATAAAATTATTATTATTGTTGTTGTTATTGTTGTCCACCATAATTGTTTACATTCTGACTTCCCGCATCACGTGACCAATCGCTGCGCGCGGGGGAGATTTAGAACGAGTGGTGACAAAGTTGACTATGTTTCAGAGAGACTAATGTCGCTGATTCATTAGTCGTGTGTACTAGTCTAAGACTGTTGCATGGCTATGACCGCCATGGTGTAAGATGTATGTCCGTCAGTGTGGGTGCCGCTGACTTATGTTGCATTACTTTCACTGCAGATGGTAGAAACTGCCCGGGTAATGTCCGTACTACAGGCCCGGCTTAGAGTGCCGGTGCGGTAACATGCTGTCATTAACTTGCATGTAATTTATATTGACATGTGAGTGGAACCCTTCCTTTGATTACCTAAAGAGTGTCTTTCTATAAACAATGCCATTATTGTATGAGCTGATATGAAACTTGATTTTGTCAACCTTTATTTGTATGGGTTGGATGATTTTGGTTCCGATGACGGATCACTGGGTGCAGAATATGAGTTTACAGGCGTTTTGGGAATTTTAATGTCTGTAGATGGACTTGCGTTATCACTGAATGTTTTAATCGTGGATGTTGACTGTTGTAAGACTGGGTGTCTTTCGCTCGAGCTTAAGTTTTCTTTTCTTTTCCTGTCTTCGTTTACGGTGACATTTTTGAGTCATGAACCCTGTTATAGTATGGGATGGAATTTTTTTTTTTAAATACATTCGATTCGGAATTTTTGATGCCCGATGAAACCTACTGAGTTTTCGTTTTTACAAATCGTATGTGTTGTAAAACTTGTATCAGCGATTATCATGTTTTTGTTTTATCTGGAGCATTGACTTAAATGTTTTTATTGGATGCCAAGGCATTGATGTCTATTTCACTCCCGACGCGGAGCTGTACAGTGTATTTTCTTTTCATTTTCATGAATTTATGTACTGGTGTTGTTACTTGATGTTGTAACTTAATATCACTGATCAGGGCAATCTGAAAGTATAATTTCTTGTAATGAATATTACATGTCATGTTTATATGATTTTAATGCCGGTTAGGATGAACTAGTGGCTGGAGGCGAGTGACGCTTGCTTGTTGCGCGGTCAACCAGTTTTTACGTTAGCCCATTGGTGTGTTAGGAAGTCGAGGACGGCTTCCATTTTAAGGAGAGAATTAAGTTAAGACTTTCATCCCAATGCCATGACTGTGTTGGCCCAGCCACCAGAAGCTAAGTATTCCCCTGATGGACTTGTGTATTTTTGTTTATTTGATGTGTGTAAGCTATTTATTGCTTTGCCATTGTGTGTATCTATAGGAAATTAACAGCCCTATTTGTTTCACTTGTCGTAAGACAATAATTGGTTATTGAATTGTAATTGGAAAGCTTATTTATTTTCATGTGAGCATTGACATGTGTCATCCTGTTCAATGTGTAACTACAATGCAGGATATGGTTGTTCGTAACTGAGGTGTTAATTGCACAGTATGTTTTAAGGTTTATTTTAAGTTGTGTCTTTAGGGGACCGTAAAGACAAAAGTAAGGTGAATTGTGAGGTGGGCTTGCAGGCTCCTGCACTGGTTATGTACAGTAATGTAAACTTCCTCTACCCTCCCCCCCTGCTTTATTGTCGATATTTCTATACTTTGTGTTGGCCGTTGACGTAACTTGCAAGCTTCGTCGCTCGTGCCCAGCCTTGTAGTTCATCGGCGTCAGAAAGTCTGGCGTACTTTTTTTTGTTCTGTGGCTATCTGGCATAGCTGTTGATGTAATAGGGCCAGGTGTCCATTTCCGCGCTGACCTACTGACTGGTCAGTAAAATTGAAATGTATTGTGCATTATTTGGGGTAACCGGAGATCTTTTTGGCGAGTGTACCATAAACAAGTTATGATTGTTATTGGTTGGTTGTGTGCCTGTATGAACTGAATTGATCTTTGACTTTGAGCCTGGACCAGTTCTTGAACAGGTGAGAGACACGCGCCAACTCTCAGCGATGTAAGATCTTTTAACTGTTTCTCCTAGAAACATCTCGCCAGTCAGAACAGTTTCAAGTCTGCGGTCATTGTTTTCTTATATTGGATACTAATAATACATGTACCAGCAATACCTATCGACGTTTAATAAATTTCGTGATCATCAATGTAAGAGCTTCATTCCTATTATCATCATCATCATCATCATTGTTGTCCTCGTAACTCGTTGTCTTATTTACCCTCACACTTACCCACGTGTTCAGAAGTGTCATCGCCCACTGCACCGTGGCCGTGCGGTTTGTGAGTCGTACTCAGAAACTGAAAACTTTCAAGTCTAAAGTTTATGTGTTTGACTCGCGAGCTGGGTGGTTTACGTTGTAGTATCCTTAGGAAAGACACTTCGCTTCCATTTCCTCACTCGACTCAGGTGTAAATGAATACCTGTCTTTAGAGCTGGGGGGACCAGCAATGACTTTGTTATATATTTCATTTGTAATACGCTGTATTATGTGTTCACATATTTCATGTGTATTGTTATATGTGTTTGTATGAGATATGTAACACTGTATGACATTGTAAAACAATTTCCCTACGGGGTAAATAAAGTCCTATTTTCATTTTCATTTTCAAACAACCAACAGGGCTTCAGACAAGTTTGGTGTCAGAGAGTATGGTTTCTTGTCAGGGCCCTAGCGACCACCACTTACTGGGCCTGCCTAAATGATTTAATGGGCACTATCGAGTTACCCCGCCCGTATTTACCACCAATCGGCAACTCTTTACATTAATGTAGACCGGATTTTCTTACATTAATTGATACATTCTCATTAACAAAAAAATATGAAGCCAGGTTACTTTTAACATAGCTGACTTCAGGATGGCTTTGACACTGACGATTATTGAAAAGATGAAGCGCCTCATGTGCTTAATATTTCATTTGTTGTAATTGCATCATGTTATTTTCATATGTACTATGATCTTGATTTTCGTAACTGTCACTTTTATATCATGTTTTTGGTAATTTTGTTGCATTGATTAAACATAAATGTGGACTACTATGTCTCTAAATTTAACCTGGGCTATTCAGATTTTCTGCTTGGGTGAGTGGAGTTGAGTTGAGTTGAGAGTCCTGGGTATCACTAGTTCTAGTTTCTGCAATAACGAGCAACTAATACTATGACCTACTTCGTACAGGAAAGACATCTCAGAGAGCCAGCATTAGTGCATGGAGGGGTGTAAATCATTTCATATTGCACAAAAGCTTTGCACATTACTGAATTACTATTCCTTCGAACATTACAGTAAAGAAAATTAATGTAATTGAGAACTTGCACAATGGGGTCTCTTACTATCAAAAGAATTATGTAACTATATCAGTGATGGATGCATGCTTAGCAGCGTTCAATATGCAGAGTTAATGTAATATTTACGATGGTAAGGGATCCTTTTGTAAATACGCAAGCTCTCAAAATATTAGCCAAGGCCGTGGACACGGCCAATAATATTTGTAGGCAAGATTTGCAAACAGATGAGTATGGTCGGATGGTGCAGCTTCAAGCGTACACATTTTTCAGATATAATAAAATTCTGGACCGTGTTTTCTCTAGAAATTTCACTGAAGAGTCATATCTCCTTTTAATCACACTTTTTCAATACTCCTGAGTAGTTTCTTTAGGTGAAATCGACTGGGTTCTAAGCTGCACTACTTTTCCCTTCCGAAGCACCCATCTCCCCCCTTTCCATACACACATACCAAATTCCTTTTCACATCTACAATGTTTAATAGCAGAGCAAAGCAACAGAACCATGTCATGTCGGATCAGTTCGGCTTAGAGAATTCCATAATTCCGTGAACCTAGATTATTTAAGACAATATCAAGTTTCGGCCATTATCAAACCCTTCAATCGTATTACTGATGTATCCACTGACTGATCCAAAGCTTTCAGACTCAGCATATAAATGGTTGCAGGAGCCAAATTGTAAAAGCTTCTTTGAGCCATTTAATAAAAATTTCTTCTTTAACCCCAGGAACTTTCCGAGATGGCCAAGACTAGTCTGCAGGTCTGGTGCCACCACTGTGCTCAAATTATATACTGTTTATGGTGGGGATCCTTCGGTTAGATTTTTCACAGTTTTAAATTACATGAAAAGGGGTTAAACATTTGGCCTTCTTTTGCAGATCTCAGGTCCGCACAAATGAAATCCGCTGAAACCATTGGGAAACACTACCTGCAACAATTATTTTTTACAAATTCAAAACTGAATTTCACCACTTTTGCGGTGTGGTTTCATGGACAGATTTTATACTCTGCTACTATCGACTCGGATAGTCCAATTTTTTTGACCAATTAGGCTCCTGCAACCTTAATTAAGTGTTTGTGTTACAGTGAAAGTCAAAGTAACATGGGTGCATTTTCAGCACATTGCATGAGACCTAAACAAAATAAGGCAGATAGTCTTCAACATTCGGCTCCATCCATTCATATGCGAGGCCATTAGAGGATAAGAGGTCTTTAACCAATGTTGCCCACAACATGATCTCTGGATATGAAGTTGACATTTTATGTACGTAAATCTTTGCATTCCATTTTCATTGGGTCATTTTCATCAAAGCTCTCCCCGGAAAAATTTTGGACTTGTCTCTCGATAATCAGAGGAAATGCCTACGAATCCCCTCATACGGAACAATAAGTGCCCCTCCTCACACCAAGAACAGATTTCAAGAAATTCAGGTGGAATTTTTCCAAGGTGTCTGCTTTACAGCTGAATTGGGATATCCGCTGAAATAATAACAGATTTTTTGTTGTTGTTATAACTTATTTTAACCCAAATGATGCCCAATGCGCCGAACCGACCAGTACCATTCTGCCTTGAGAGATAGACTCGTAGCTAGACAAGGTAAATCCCAAGTATCTGAAACAGCTCACAGTTTCTAGCTCTACGGTCTTATTTATGCAAAAGTCGGTTTTTCTCTTTCTCCTACCCTTCCTAAATACTGTACCACTAGTCTTATTGGTACTGATAACCAGACCCCACTTTTAGCATTTTTTTTTTTTATCATATCAAGCGCTCTTTGTAATCAATCCATAGTCTCACTTACCAACGTACTGTAATATCGTCTGCAAACATGAGAAGTTTCACTAGACATTCTGTCAGTATAATTTCAAGTTAATCATTACTGTATATTTTCTTTTCACTTTGTTATCCCAAATTTATCATTACTATTTCTTCCATTTTTAAACCATAAATTCATCTTTGCTGTCTTGTTTCTCCACGTTTTAATCCTAAATTCATTATTACTTTCTATTTCTTCCACTTTGTTGTCCCAAATTCATCATAACTATGTTTTTCCACATTAACTTATAAAAGCGAAAAGGAAGGGTAAGGAACTCTCTCCCTGTGAAAGGCCAGTTCTCAACAAAAAAAAATCTACTCCCTCTTTACCACCCTCCCGTCCAGCCCCTCCACATGCAATTTAAAGTATACATTTTGTAGGAGACAATTTTTTAGTTAACTGTTTGCTCCGCTATCTTATACCACATTGCTGTAGACTCCAGGTAATCGTAAGTCTTTTCGTGATCACGGAAGGAAATCTGATTTCTCCACGTTGACAATGTACTAGAGAAGTGAAGTGTTTGCACTATTATAGATCAAGTGGCCGTGTATTTTCATGTTGAGCGTTCCTCCTGCCAGATTTATTATAGGCCTAGTACTTTAAAGGTTTTAGACAGCTTTTATGTCTGTGGTGAAACAAGGATGCCTGATACCAGTACTTAATGCACGTGATTCT
>JAWQUT010000568.1:356266-379439 GCA_033807755.1 Ellobium chinense | reverse complement strand
TGTTTGGTTGGCTTTATTATGCAGATTTTACATGCGATACCTGGCAGTGAAGAGGTTAATATATCTTATTATAGAGCTCTATACTTAAGAGAAATGATAGGACTCTATGATGCCCAGTCTTTTAAAAAAAAAAAGGATCTTCTATTGCACACGGTTTAAAATATACTTTTGGGGCATCGTGAATTCTGAATATTCTAATATGCTATGCGTTACGGTGAGTTGACAGGTGCATCCAACACAATCAGACCGAGCTCACCTCTAAGTTGGAAACACTGTGTTCGGTTATGAGTGTGCCAGTCGTAGGCAGCTTAGCGCAATTCGTCTTGTCGGGGTATCTAAGATGCACCCATGGGTAGATCCTTATTATGGTTTAAGTTTATTGTTTACGTGTATTGTTTGCAAGCTCCAACGAGCCGTCCATCTATCATGGATGTATACTGTTATACTCTCTTTTCGTCTGAATAGGGAATTCTGTTAAATGGAATGTCGATTTCAAGGTCAACTTTGGCCATTTCACCGACAATCTCGTTTTCTTCAATACCAGTACGGCGTGGTATCCAACTAAACCAGACGTCGTTTCCGGTTTCTTTGAGATAAGTGTGAAGCATGTGAAGTGTAGGCATGCATTGCAAAATGGGATGGGGTGGGAGGAGGTTGTCCTAAAATGGTGTTGTGAAAATATGCTTTACTGGATACCATGTTTTGAAGCTCAGCATAGACTATCAAAAACTATAAGATGTGTCGACTGACATGCAGTTTTGTTGCTGTTGTTGTTGTTGTTTTTGTTTGGTCTTGCTTTTGGCAATCGGTTAAACAATATATTTTAAGGTTCAGGTGCTATATTATACTTAGTGATTATTAGTAAATGCTCTGGAAAAGCATTTCTTTCATCGACTCGTCCGTATGGTGAGTAGCTGGCCACAGGCGGTAAATTCTATTCTCGAAAGCTAGAAATATGGGTCTGGAGATAGGCAGTGCACTGTCTGCCCATTAAGACTTTCAGAAAGTTGACTACGATCAATCCGACCTGCCGAAAGCAGTAACAATGTGAATGATATTGATGATATAGGAAAAAAGACACCCAGGAAAAAAGCACCTGGTAAAAAGCTACTCGGTAAAAGAGACATTTCAGTGCCAAAATAAAGACATGAATAATTATGATATTAATGGTAATGACTGCGAATAGAAGTAGCCAGGAGAGGTAGGGAAGGCATGGATGTCACAGAATATACAAGGGTGATCTTTTAACGTCCATATATGTGACCAGTTCTAACTGCGCTGGAAACACAAAAATTTTTGAGTATCTCAGGGTACATTTTTTGGCTCCACTTACAGTTTCATACTCCGAACAATATGTAAAAGCCGTTAGGTCACTCCGATGTACTGCGTACTAAACGCTCTAATAGTTTCGTCTAGACTATCAGATTACCTCCCCTTGAATGTTTATTTCAAAATAAGCAACGAGTAACAAATCATGAGGCATTTGGTTAAATAGAAGAAAGTAGAGGACTCAGAATTTTCACTCTTTTTCTGAAAAAAAAAAAAGTTTTCGTTTAGCGACTTTCAGCGGGTCGTATTGTTGTGATGCAACAGGCAGCGAGTTAGGGATGTACAAGATATTTTACCGTCCAGGTTTCTGAAAAATTTTGGTGCCGAATTCTTAATACAGTAATGATCACAGGTGACTATGTTTTTATTTTTGACGCCCGAAGATGATCTCAAAATTGACATTAACGAGGAGAGAGAAGTGATTTTTGATACACGCAAAAATATCGCAATTTTTGCGGCCGTGGTCGTCTTACTGCAATCAATGTGCTCAAACAAATTTCGGTTCCTAGATCAGATTAATAATGCATGCCCACTTTTAGTACTGTGTATGAATTTTAGGACGCCAGCTTCATATCTTCTAAACCCTTCTTTGCAAATTTCGATACTCTACCCTAATTGGGGATGTAAAAAAGAAAAAAACGATGACGGGATCCACTTTGCACGAACCAATCTGAGTCCGAGATAAAAGAGAAAAATGATTTAAACCCTCATGCCATATCCTTCATAACCGTCTTGATTTCTGCGCATGTGTAATATGACACTTTCCTCTGCGGACGTGGACATCGTGGTAACTAATCTGTCAGTTATTCATGATAACAGCGTTTCTTGGACGTGAACATTTCATGAAACTTCTTAACCACATATGAATTTCCTAAATTATTGAAAACATATAACCTCTCCATAAGCTCATGAGCTGTCCATGCATCTCAAAGGTTTATGGAAGTCCGTTTAGAATAAAATGTGATAGACGCCAGAGGAAATTGTAATTAAGAAAACTCGATTTTTAAGATCTGTTCTTAACACTTTAGCAGTGCTTATGCTTCTTGCTCTTAACCGTGTGTAAGTCAGTCCTTACTGAAGTTAGGACAGCTGGTCTTGGGGTATCGCCATAAAAATGTTGTAGCAGTTTGATGTGCAAATTTCGTTGTTTTAGCACTTTCAGAAGTGACCGAGGTTACAAAATAAAAAGGGACCTTATATTATGTTGAAATAAGCCCACCGAAGACGCCAGGTAAAGTTTATCAGAGATATATTTGAATTATAGATTAAGATTTATTACTGGATATATTGAAGTATTACATAAGACTATTGTTAATATTATCAACTATCTTAATTATTATCAATCTAATATAAATATACGTTATTGATTATTGAATTTTGTTATTGAATTTAATATTTTTTCTTAGTACTTTCATTATGTTTAATATCATTAATCACTGGATACTGTTATCATTAATACAGACAGACAGACAGACAGACAGACAGACAGACAGAGAGACAGACAGACAGACAGACAGACAGACAGACCGGCCTCCACGTCGTGATGAGCCAGGAAAAAGGATCTAAAAGACATCACTGTGTTTCTCGTTGTTAGGCTAAATTTAAGTATTACTTAAGATTATTGTTAATACATGTATTATCAACTATCATAATCATTATCAATCGAATATAAATATTCATTATTAATTATTGAAAATATTATTTAATATTTAATTTTCTTATTACTTTCATTATGTTTCATATATCTTTGTACACTGTTATCATTAATTNACGCACACACACACACACATACATATATATATATATATATATATATATATATATATATATATACACACACAAAAGGGCCTAATAAACATCAGTGTGTTTCTCTTTGTTAGGCTAACTGAAGAGCATGTGTATCATTTTATTTCATAAACAACATCACTGCTTCTTAAAATAGTAGATCGTCGCGAATTCATGCAGTGTTCCCGGACGGGATGATTAAACTTGGAAGTATAAAGGAAGGAAGAAAAAAGAAAATAAGGAGGAGATGATAAACCAATGGCAAATGAGAGAAGCCAGGGAGGGACGTTTTGTCACCAGCTACAACGTACTTCCGTTTACCTATACCTTAGGCACCGCGAACTACGCTTTCTCTCTCTCTCTCTCTCTCTGTCTCTCTCTCTCTCTCTCTCTCTATTTTTCTTTCTCTCTCTCTCTTTCTCTCTCTCTCTCTCTCTCTCTCTCTCTCTCTCTCTCTCTCTCTCTCTCTCTCACCTTCTCCTTGGATAAGAATGTGATAAGTGATCATCGTCAATCATGGAGGAATCACAAGACAATTCTCTATCACTGAATTTCACAGAGGTGGCGTTTTCCCCCCATATTTTTTCGCGGGTTTTTTTTGTTGTTTGTTTTCGGGTGTCTGGCACCATCATTAATACATTCAGTGATTCGAGCTATATAAGTCTTGCTATCACTGTTTTGTCTTATATTTTGATACAGGGTAAATTCGTAAAGTACTATGACGTCACAAGAAGAACTCAGCCCTCTCATACTTGCATGCCAGCGTTGTTCAACTGAAGACTTTGAAAACCTTCTCAGGCAAGGAGAAGATGTAAATGCGGCATCAACAGACGGCACTACAGCGTTACTTTTCACATCAACAAATGGCCAAACTAGCTTTGTCAAAATGCTCTTAGAAAATAATGCAGACATTGAACAATGTGATAGAAATGGATTCTCTCCTTTAATGAAGGCATCTCAGAATGGATGGACACATACTGTCAAAATTCTAGTAGAGAGAAAAGGACGAACAGATGTTTGTAACAACGAAGGACAGACTGCTTTAATGTTAGCATCTGAAAGAGGGCACTCAGAGGTTGTTAATGAGTTGACAAAAACAGAAACCCATATAGATGACACTGATAAAAACGGAAGGACTGCTCTTCTGATAGCGTCTCAAAACGGACATCTTGATGTTGTCAAGGTGCTGTTGGAGAGAGTAGCAGAGGTAGATAAATGTAACAAAGATGGAGAGACTGCCCTGATAAAAGCATCTCAAAATGGGCACCTTGACGTTGTCAAGGTGCTGTTGGAGAGAGGAGCAGAAGTAGATAAATGTAACAAAGATGGACAGACTGCCCTGATTACAGCATCTCAAAATGGACACCTTGAGGTGGTAAAGATACTACTAGAGAGAGCAGCAGAAGTAGATAAATATGACAAGGATGGATGGACTGCTCTAATATCGGAATGTCAAAATGGGCACCTTGAGATTGTAAAGTTGCTACTCGACAGAGGAGCAGAAGTAGATAAATGTACACAGGATGGATGGACTGCTCTGATTATAGCATCTCATAATGGGCACCTTGAGATTGTAAAGTTGCTACTAAATAGAGGAGCAGAAGTAGATAAATGTACACATAATGGATTGACTGCTCTGATTATAGCATCTCAAAATGGGCACCTTGACGTTGTCAAGGTGCTGTTGGAGAGAGGAGCAGAAGCAGATAAACGTAACAAAAATGGAGAGACTGCCCTCATAATAGCATCGCAAAATGGACACCTTGATGTGGTAAAGATACTACTAGAGAGAGAAGCAGAAGTAGATAAATATGACAAGTATGGATGGACTGCTCTAATATCAGCATGTCAAAATGGGCACCTTGGGATTGTAAAGTTGCTTCTCGACAGAGGAGCAGAAGTAGATAAATGTAGACAGGATGGATGGACTGCTCTGATTATAGCATCTCAAAATGGGCACCTTGAGATTGTAATGTTGCTACTCGACAGAGGAGCAGAAGTAGATAAATGTATGCAGAATGGATGGACTGCTCTGATTATAGCATCTCAAAATGGGCACCTTGAGATTGTAAAGTTGCTACTAGACAGAGGAGCAGAAGTAGATAAATATAAACAGGATGGATGGACTGCTCTGATTATAGCATCTCATAATGGATACCTTGCGATTGTAAAAATACTACTAGAAAGAGGAGCAGAAGTAGATAAATGTACACAGTATGGATTGACTGCTATGATGTCGGCATCTCAAAATGGGCACCTTCAGGTTCTAAAGATACTGCTAGAGAGAGGAGCAGAAGTAGATAAATGTACACAGGATGGAGAGACTGCTCTTAAAATAGCATCTCAAAATGGACACCCTGAAGTGGTAAAGATGCTACTAGAGAAAAGAGCAGAAGTAGATAAATGTACACATATTGGATGGACTGCTATGATGTCGGCATCTCAAAAAGGACACCTTCAGGTTGTAAAAATACTACTAGAAAGAGGAGCAGAAGTAGATAAATGTACACAGTATGGATTGACTCCTCTGATAATAGCATCTAGAAATGGACACCCTGAGGTTGTAAAGATACTTCTAGAGAGAGGAGCAGGAATAGATAAATATGTACAGCGTGGAGAGACTGCTCTAATAAATGCATCTAAACATGGACATCTTGAGATTGTTAAAATACTACTAGACAGAGGAGCGGAAGTAGATAAATGTAGACAGGATGGATGGACTGCTATGATGTCGGCATCTCAAAATGGGCACCTGCAGGTTGTAAAGATATTACTAGAGAGAGGAGCAGAAGTAGATAAATGTACACAGGATGGAGAGACTGCTCTTATAATAGCATCTCGAAATGGACACACTGAAGTTGTTAAGATGCTACTACAGAAAAGAGCAGAAGTAGATAAATGTACACAGCGCGGATGGACTGCTCTAATATCGGCATCTCAAAATGGACACCTTGAAGTTGTAAAGATACTGCTAGAGAGAGGAGCAGAAGTAGATAAATGTACACAGTATGGATTAACTGCTCTGATAACAGCATCTCGAAATGGACACCTTGAGGTTGTAAAAATACTTCTAGAGAAAAGAGCAGAAGTAGATAAATATACACATACTGGATGGACTGCTATGATGTCATCATCTCAAAATGGGCACCTTAAGGTTGTAAAAATACTACTTGAGAGAGGAGCAGAGGTGGATAATTGTACACGTGATGGATGGACTGCTATGATGTTTGCATCCCAAAATGGGCACCTTCAGGTTGTAAAAATATTACTAGAGAGAGGAGCAGAAGTAGATAAATGTACACAGGATGGAGAGAGTGCTCTTAAAATATCATCTCGAAATGGACATATTGAAGTTGTAAAGATGCTACTAGAGAAAAGAGCAGAAGTAGATAAATGTACACAGGATGGATGGACTGCTCTGATGTCAGCATCTCAAAATGGAAACGTTGAGATTTTAAAGGTGCTATTAGAGAGAGGAGCAGAAGTAGATAAATGTACACAGGATGGAACGACTGCTCTTATAATAACATCTTTAAATGGACACATTGAAGTTGTTAAGATGCTACTTCAGAAAAGAGCAGAAGTAGATAAATGTACACAGCATGGGTGGACTGCTCTAATGTCAGCATCTCGAAATGGACACCTTGAAGTTGTAAAGATACTGCTAGAAAGAGGAGCAGAAGTAGATAAATGTACACAGTACGGATTGACTGCTCTGATACTAGCATCTCGAAATGGTCACCTTGAGGTTGTAAAGATATTACTAGAGAGAGGAGCAGGAGTAGATAAATATGTACAGCATGGAGAGACTGCTCTGATAAATGCATCTAATCATGGACACCTTGAGATTGTTAAAATACTACTAGAGAGAGGAGCGGATGTAGACAGGATGGATGGACTGCTATGATGTCATCATCTCAAAATGGGCACCTTAAGGTTGTCAAAATACTACTTGAGAAAAAAAGCAGAAGTGGATAATTGTACACATGCTGGATGGACTGCTATGATGTCGGCATCTCAAAATGGGAACCTTAAGGTTGTAAAAATACTACTTGAGAGAGGAGCAGAAGTGGATAATTGTACACATGATGGATGGACTGCTATGATGTCGGCATCTCAAAATGGGAACCTTCAGGTTGTAAAGATATTACTAGAGAGAGGAGCAGAAGTAGATAAATGTACACAGGATGGAGAGACTGCTCTTATAATAGCATCTCAAAATGGACACACCGAAATTGTAAAGATACTACTAGAGAAAAGAGCAGAAGTTGATACATGTAACAAGAATGGATGCACTGCTCTTATGATAGCGTCTTTTCATGGACATCCTGTGGTTGTCGATATACTGAATAAAACAGGAGGTGACGTAAACAGGTGTCAGAATGATGAATGGATTGCCCTTATGGTAGCATCATACAGATTCCACATTGCGGTCATTGCAACATTAACTAAGGAAGGAGCAGAGACTAACGCATTTAACAATAGGGGCTGGACTGCACTAATGATCGCCTGCGAATTCGGTTTGGTCAGTGTTGTGAAGCTGTTACTTGAACACGGTGCAGATGTACACATTCAGGAAGAGACAGGATTGAGCGCTTTATCCATTGCATCTTTTAACGGCTATGTCGAGGTTGCCAAGCGTTTGATTACGCACGCAAAAACTGAATTTACTTCGGAGGAAAGACTGGCTGCTCTTAAAGCGGCCTCTCTAAACGGTCAGGTTTCTATCGCAGACCTGCTGTACAAACAAGGTACAGAAGATGAGTGTAAGAAGACTGCACGGTGTGCTCACGATCTGATACTATCGTCATTCAACGGTCACTGTGCTTTTGCAAAACGCCTGATTGAGCTGGGTTATGACGTAAACGCTTGTAGAGAGGATGGGAAGACTGTTCTGATGGCTGCATGTCTCACAAACAGTTGGATGTCACAGAAATGCTGATAGATCAAGGCGCAGACATAAACCAAGGCAAAGAGGATGGGTGCACTGCTCTTATTCTGACATCTCGGTGTGGCCATGCTGATGTAAAAGCACTGGTGGAAAATAGGCCCGGGCAATAAGTAATCGAGTACCCGGGTCCCGAAATACCTATTAGCCGCCGGGGCCCGAGATTACTTTTGAAAAGCCCGGGTTTAGTAATCGTGTAACCACCAGAGGAGACCTAGATAACCCTGGTTGTGTAGTCGTTTACTCACCAGGAGACACTGGATGAAGCCGCGCTTAGTAATCGTGTATTCATGGGAAAAGACGCTGGTAAAGTAAGCATGGCTTGAAACAACAGAATAATGTGTCATCTAATTAACGCACAGGTAAAAGCGTCTAGCGACCAGCAGTTCCTTCCTGAAGTCCCCTTCTCCCTCTCTTCCTCTATTCTCAGAATTTATTGCCGACGTTTGATGATCTCTGTATCCTTACCGTAAACAATTCGAAGTTTGCAATTGCGAATGGTTATTAGGCCTGTGCCAAACCCGGTCCAAAAAGTAATCTCGGGTAATAGTAATCGCCATATTCAAAACTCGGGTACCCGATTACTCACGATTACTACCTAGTTGGCGAGATACATTAGCAATTAATGACTTCTTCTATCACTATGAGTAAAGCTCGTTACCCGCCCACCCCAGGCATCGTACCCGCCCAGGTCCCTATCGTTACCCGCCCGGGCTTCGTCTGGGTTTCGGGTTTGAGGTTAGTCACAGTGTGCTTGCGACGCAATGTTGTTTATCGTCGAAACAGATCAACCCTTCCCCTCCCGGTGATGAGGACTAGCTTTTTATTCTTTGTTCCCCTACCCTAATGCGGTGATGAGGACTAGCTTTTTATTCTTTGTTCCTTTTATTTTATTTTCTTTCCATTCTCCAACAGTGAAAATGGATTTTTTTTTTTTTGTCTTCACAATAATGCCTTTTTTATTGTTGTTCTTGTTTTCTTTCAATGTTTCATCATCTTAGATATAATAGTAGGTAAAACGTTAGACTTCAAAATACACAGAGAAATTGTAAAAGAAATATTATGCGAAAGCAAGGCAATAAAAACCAAAGGAAATGATATAAACTACATGTAGTAATATAAATAGAAAAGACCATAAGCATTCGCAATTGCAAACTTCGAACTGTTTACGGTAAGGATACAGAGATCATCAAACGTCGGCAATAAATTCTGAGAACAGAGGAAGAGAGGGAGAAGGGGACTTGAGGAAGGAACTGGTGTCTATTACCTAATACGTCTAACCCCTTTGCCCTTTTATAGAAATAGCATCACTTCTAGAATGGTGCAGGAGCCCAGCCAATGACCAGCGTTGTAGCCAAGGGTATAAAAACTGCATGCACACCTTTGTAAAAAGATTATTATCAGATTATTATTGGACTATTGGATTATTACAAGATTATTATTATTGGATTATTATTGGATTTAAAGATTCTCTTGTACTCACTTCATTATAATTATGCGACTTCGACTTTCTTGTACAGTAATAGAACTTGTGTACATATCTCATTTGACGAGTAAGGTAGTACCTCTGTGTTCTGTACCCTAAAGTAACAATGTGGGGGATTTGTCCTTACGACACGCACTGTAAAACCAGATTGGAAAAGCAACGCAATAATTAGCAGAGCGGCAACGAAATAATTGGTGGAGCTGTCTATTCTTCTAGATCCCTCCAGATTTCTACAAGATGTGTTTTGTGTTGTTCTCTCCGGGAGTGGTGTCTCTACGGGGTTATTATCTTCATCATCCGCCAGCAACATATACCGTAGCTTAGTAATACTAGAAAATGAGTTGATGAGACAGGCTGCTTTTAGTCTAGTTAGAATAGGAAGGCTGCCATTAGAGTGATAAACAGAATGTCAGACAGCTGCAGCTAACAGATAAAAAGAATATTTTTCTCTTACACTTGAACGGTGCAGCACTTTGCTGGTACGACTCATAATCAGATGAAATAGTTAGCAATTGGGACCAATTAGAGGATACAATCACAAAACGATACACGGACACAGACAGTGATAGAAGGCTTGACCTTGAAACACATGAATGCAGGTACGCTGAACTGCAGAAAACACTATTTCGTGAACTCGTTGACTTATGCTTTGTGCAATCTTGGAAAAACTGAACTGACCCTGAGAAACAGTGCTGTGAACACTTGGAAGCCTTAGTACTTACATGAACCCTACTTATGAAAGCAATGAACGTTACTCTGGACCTAATCTAATGGAGGATGGAAGCCAAGCCAAGGTTATTGTATGCCTTGGACACAGGCTAGTATGACTGACATGAATGATTGTATTACACTAAATGAAATGCAATGTAGAGTGAATTATCGGTTTATCATTATTATTATTATTATTAATATTATCTGTTATCATGTAAAACTGATTTGAATACTCATGATATGCATTGCATACATCACATGTTTGTATGATACGCCTTGCTCATTGTAGCATCACTTCCTACCTACCCAGCATCCACCCCCTCCTCTTCCCTTTGTCGGCCATTTATCTGTTTATAATATTAAGTATTTTGCCTAATTCCATATTTTGGACTGTATCATTTTGAATAATGAAGTCAGTGATTTGATTCACTACTGTCATATATACGAAACAGAATATTATGAGAACGATACTATTTATCTCACTTTTTTCTAGTCAAAGTAGACAACATTACCCAGAAATCAAAAGATTGCGCTAATTAAGAGTGTCCTTGCATTAGTCACAGAACTCATCTGCAGATATTTTATGGCTCAAGCAAGGGCATCTCGCAATTGAATCGAATGCCACGATGGCAAAGACTCGATTCCCTGTGGTTGCCCCCAGTCCGACGTCCCCGGGCTGTGCTACTTTCCAGCTGTTATATTCTAAATGCATTCAATATCTCGGATGTCACCACATTGTTAGCACATTTCCTCTACACTGGTTACAGTCATACCTATCAGCGTTCGTTAAACTTTTGTACACGTATTTCGACTTTGTATTATGACGGGGGAAGTTCGCTGATCAGCTGTTTCTGAATATCATTGTGATTTCACATTTTGATGGTCTTCATACAACATTATATAACTGCTCAGGGATGTATACATAATTATATTTGTTACTTAACACATAGGGCCTACATATACACAAACAAACACGAAAATGTATTTGAAAAATATGCGTGTTCATGATTGCTGTTTTAAAGAATTTTGTTTCTAAGAATGTCTCCATTACACTGCAGAATATGAGCATTGTTTTGTACATACATATTTACGACCTCATGTGAAAAGTATAATGTGAAAAGTGTAATAATAACAATCATTTTCATGTCATTTTCTTGTATATAAAATCAATTTATTAATTAATGCTTTATGTAATGTATATCCCTATTTTGTAACTGATTCGTTCAGAAATTCCACTGGCACACTTGCCCGCCCTCTTTCATCTTCTTGTCTTCACCAAGACCTTCTCATGAACTGATTTATTACAATGTTACCTCCGTTGCACTGATTACTGCATCAGCATATTACTTGCTTGCTGGTTCCATCGCTCGGTAAATTTATGAGAGTCAGAGGGTCAGTCGACCTTGAGCAATCTCTTTGCTCCTTCTCCCTGACCTTCTTATCCTTTCCTATTCCTCTCTAGTCTCAGAACGTTCTCCATCGATCTGCTTTTTAACTCTCTTGTGTTCCTCTGTCTTTTTTACTCCATTGTTTTACCATGATCAATGTTTATTTATTATAATATTATAAGCTTCACTGTCATAAGAAGTGCTATTTCCGAAATGCTCGCGTGTTCTAGTTCTAGCATTACATAAAGTCATAACTCGGTCTGTGTACACCTAACGATTTTGTATATTAATTCTTTGGATTTNCCTTCTCCCTGACCTCTCTTAACCTTTCCTATTCCTCACTAGTCTCAGAACGTTCTTCATCGATCTGCTTTTTAACTCTCTTGTGTTCCTCTGTCTTTTTTACTCCATTGTTTTACCATGATCAATGTTCATTTATTATAATATTATGTGCATGTATTTTATCTGACATTATGGTTCATACTATGGTACGCTGATACCTTTGAATGAAGCATAATAAGGCTCGTCCAACACGTGAATGACACAGCTTGATTGATAAGAGACGATAACTGAGAGCACACATTTCATGATTGACCCTTCAGGGGAACTGATTACTGATGAAAAGCTTCATTGTCATTATAAGAAGTGCTATTTCCGAAATGCTCGCGTGTTCTAGTTCTAGCATTACATGAAGTCATAACTCGGTCTGTGTACACCTAACGATTTTGTATATTAATTCTTTGGATTTCACTTCTATTGTTATTAAAAGGTTCTAAGGACATTTTCCGAATGGCCAGCTACAATCTATATCTATAGATGATGAAATTCTGGGCTGAAATGTGTCTAAAAAGTGTAAACTTTCATTTGGTCTTACAATTTTAGAGGATGAATGTATGAAGTCCATGATTTGTTTTGAATGTTCGCATAATACATGTAGAACATTTATGCAGCTGATGTTATTGCCATCCATATACATTTTTGTTCACTATGATACTTTTGTTTAATGTTTCCATGCCTGGCTGGATTTGTGATCTTTCCATGAAGTATTTTTTTTTTGTTGGTACCATTCAAAAACAGCAGTTAGGTTTGCTCATATGGTAGGGCTTATTTTTGTTAATCTTGTGTCATAGCAGGAGCAATGACTTACGTATGTGTGCCAGGGGGTGATGTAATATTTAGGTTATTGGCTCGCTCTAAAAGATCAGCGTAAATGTAGTTGTCAGGTTAGTGGCTTGAGTCGGATCGACATAGCAGGGGGTTACATTAGCCCTACCGAGCATAGAGCGTCCCGCGTTGACGTCCAACCCCCTTTCTCTTTTACAGAAATAGCGTCACTTCCAGAATGGTGGAGTCCAGCAAATGACTAGCGTTGTAGCCAAGGGTATAAAAACTGCAAGCACATCCTTGTAAATAGATTATTATTAGATTACTACTGGATTACTGGATTATTATAAGATTATTATTCTTCGATTATTATTGGATTAGAAGATTCTCTTGTACTCACTTTATTATAATTGTGTGACTTAGACTTTCTTTACAGGAACAGAAATTGTGTATATCTCATTCGACGAGTCATGTAGTACCTCTGTGTTTTGTACTCTAAACTAACAATGTAGGGGAATTGTCTCTTCGACACGCACTACGACACCAGAAGAAGAGCTGCAACGCAACAATTGCATCATGCGTTAATTATGAAGGAGACAGGAGTTATTTCTCCCTTCTAACTTCCGTGGTAATCTATAGGCCTATTTCAAGGAAAATTACTGCGTTCTTACATTTATCTTTAAAGAGAGTCACGGTGCCTTCTCTTCACAGTGTCTAAAGATTGATCCCTTTGTAAATGCACAAACTCTCAAATTATATCCTTTCCTTTGCTCACCACTTAAGGCAGAAGTAAGAATTTAAAATGTAACATTCCTGTGTGCCAAAAATGTTAACGCACACAAATAGCATGAATCAAAACGTCATAGTTATGGGCATTTCGCCTATTTCATTTGGGTGAGTTTGCCAAGAAAGGGCAAAAAAAAACAACAACCAATATTAGATACAGATATAAGATTAATGTCCTGTGTTGGTTCTAAAGCAGGGAGGGACCCCTGAATTTGTGGTGATCAGTTGCGGTTCGGTGTTTACATTTTACATGTACCACCAATTTAATCGATTGCCTTATCTAGATCACAGATCTGTTTAAACATCTTCACATTTTGACAATCGCTGGCAGAATCCAAACATGGGAATCTTTTCAATAAGGAGATTAATAGAGTTGTACAAAATCAGTGATCTGAACTACTAATATTATGCCAAAGTCGTTATTTTTGATAAGTTGTGCTGTTACATTTTTTTTCATGCAGGGGTTAGACTCACCTGAACTTATCGTAGTGCCATAAGACAATGAGAAACTTTGACAATATTATATCCCCTAATAGCAACAGGCTACGCTTCAGGACATAGAATTTTGTTATTATCGAATAATTAAAAAATCTTAAACTAATCATTACATGATGACTTTGAAAGTTGAATACAGTACCCAAATTGTATCAAATCATACACAGAGATCTAATGTAGATACTAATTAATACTTTGATCATGTGGTGTTCACTGATTCATGGTTGTTCTTGCATTCAAACTCAGCGCGATGATAGGTCTATAAGTTTATTCCGAATGTAATATTATTGTGGTGTCTTAGAGCATCTATTACACGATTAAGATTTTCCGTTCCCCGAATCTGCAACTTGCGGTCCATGAAGAATATGGTGTTCATATAGATAAAGATTTCCTTCGCATTTCGCCTCCTAAATATTATAGCGCTTTGGTATGCAATTATATATATGCATCTCCCTTTTAACTCGAGGTGCAATGGATTGCATCGAACGAGAATTGGATCCTGAATGTGTACCACATTTCTTTCTGACATGTACATCGAAGGAGCTGTATATCTACAGCTGCAAGAAATGTCCACGTCATTTTAAGCATGCCCAAGTAATGATGTTTGCTACTTTATACTGTCATAGGCTTATCATTGGTGGTTTCTCCGTCCCAAATGACAAAGAGCTGCGTCGTTTTGATTACTACCCAGCACCGACGATTGCCGAAAAACGCCTTATAGATACGAGCGCCGCCTGCCGTATTATGTCCGTTGCAGTTTAGTTAAAAGTCCCTCATTTTCAACGGTATATCTAATAGACTTGAAAGTGTCATGTTAAGATTTCATTTTACGATCTTTAAATCCTTCACATTGCATGCTATTGTGTTATTCACTGTGCTGAGGCACAAATAAATAAAGGGGTCTACATAATTGTTTCCAACGTCTGACATGAACTAAGTAACGTGCCTGTTATTTGTTTTGCCTTGCACATACAGTAAGCTACAAAGTCGTGGGATGGATAAATAATCGTCGGAAGTATCGTTTCTGAATATCGATACTTTCAATACCTAGGACTCTCTATTCAGTATTGGGAGTATCGAAAATATCGGAAAAGCTGACTAAATCGGAAGTATCGAAAGTATTGGAAGTCGAACGTATTGAAATTAAAATCGACCCTCTTCCAATTCTCAGCGCTGGTCTAGACTAGCTATTGGTAACATCACTGCAAAGTATGGTGGTGTCTAAAGATATCGAAAACGTCAAATTTAATTTGATCTTTTATCGATCAGCAGGATCAAATTTGCTAAAGACAAATCTTACGGGATTAAAAGGTATCAAAATTATTAAAGTTGTGGGAAGAGTCAAAAGTATCCAAAGTACGGAATTGCCTTTCCGGAAATAGAATGGATTTTTCCGATATTTAGAGACTAAAGGCTGAGTGTTGCAACATTTAAAAATGCAGGTATTAGTCCATGACTATGGATATATCGGTCAGTCTGTACTCGGACACAGTTTGCTTTTTTTTTTTTTAATAAACCGACTCTGCCATGTCCTTCGATCTGGGTCGTCATATACATTGCCTACGTCTTGGCTTACAAATTGCACTTTAGAAACGATTTTTTCATTTCATTACCGTTAAGATCTGTGTATCCCATATTATATAGATTTTTGTGATATGATATATCCGCTGTTACACCGCTTGCATACAGATTTATTTGCCCATATTATAAACATATATTATTATGAGGATCCTAAATAATGTCATTCAAATTAATTGCCAATTTATTATGAAGGGGTTTGTTTGTTTTCTGTATAAAGAACTTTCCAGTGTATTAACGCAATGATGTACTTTTAGTCCAGAACCATGATTTAATATACAAGTACACTAATTTCACGATTTCATATTGCACTGACATATAATATAATAGTCCACATTTACCTCAACGAAGAGATCCACAATAAAGGAGAGTCAATCCAAAAAGTCGGTCAAACATTGTTTGTCCTGGATAGTTATTAATGTAACACACTGAAACTTCCACTTCCAAAAAGTCGGTCAAACATTGTTTGTCCTGGAAAGTTATTAATGTAACACACTGAAACTTCCACTTTTGCCAGGAAACCTGTATTTCCTTTCTTTATCTGTGCACATCATAATATAATATGAAGGGGACTGCTGTCCTCAGTGTAGCCAGAGAGGGTTTCCTTTCAATCAACTGCAGCTGCATTAAAACAGCTTTACTGTTTTTTCACGTGTTACCCTAACCATTTTCACGATATAAAGGGGGCACAGTGTTTTACTCATATTTTTAACCTTTGCACGAGAAAATCAAATTTTAGAGTGACAAAAATTTTATTAGCTTTATTGTTTATAGAATTTCATCCACTGCTCTTTAAATGGAGTTTAAAAAGTCTTGAAAGAATGCGTTCATGCTTTGGTTTCATTATTTTTCTCTTATAAGTGTTAAGAGAAACTTTTTGGAATGGAATAAGACTTTAGCTTTGATGTGACTGGGTGTGTGTTTTTCAAAGTCCTAACGATATCTGGTCTAAAATGTAAAATGGTCTCAAATGTAAAATGCAGTTGCACCTCATTCATTAACCAATCATTATGGAAATTCTGATTATTCCAGCTCTTGTGGGGACCTTAAAAAGCACAACCTGATTTGGAGGTAGTAGGCCTACTCGTAAATCTCTATTTTTGTTATAAATACTTGTACTGGTATGTATTTCCTTGTATGGGTTGTGTCTCTGTAGGCTACGCTTTTCGAAAACGTAGAAATACGTCTATGTACCTAGCATCAAAACACTGACAATCTCTAAAAGAGGAGCTGGCGGTACTCCATGGAGACTGGGTTGCAAAACTTTTGAAAAGCCGTTACAGGGATTCGAAATTACCAGTTAGCGGTCGTCTTATGAAGTGTGTTTTCCTATGATCTGAAATATTTCATACACTGGAGAGTGTGGTGATGTTGTGCTTATAGTCGTGATATTACGGGCAAATGATTATGTAGGATAAATGGATCACCAGAATCCTGCTGATCGGTGCAAATTCGACTTCGCCTCAAACTGCACCTCAAAATCACAAATTGCCTGTGGCCAAAAGTGTAATGTCGGGAGCCACTAAGCAGTGCAGAACTTTTGTACACGAGATATTTGATGAATTGTTAGTTTTGACTGTTTCATGTCTATCATAGATCAAAGAAGGGTACCGGAGAAAGTGTATTAATGTAGACCCGATTTTCTTAAACTAATTGATACATTCTCATCCAAAAAATATAAAGCCAGGTTACAGTTACCGTAGATGACTTCAGGATGGCTTTGACACTGATGATTATTGAAAAGATGAAGCGCCTCATGTGCTTAATATTTCATTTGTTGTATGCATCATTTTTATTTTCATATGTACTATGATCTTGATTTTCGTAACTGTCACTATTATCAGGGTTGGGCAGATCTGAGATCACATGAGCTTTAGATCACTTCACGTGAAGTTGATCTGAGCTGAAGAGCTATTTTAGATGAACTAATCTTGATCTGAACTTGAATGACTTTGGCTGTTTGATCTGAACTTGATCTAATCTGTAATTTTCTACCTACCTTTCAGCTCAGTTCACAACTTCAAGTCAACCTCAAAAATCAAAACCGAAAGTTTGTTGGTTTTTTTTATTCAGCGAAGCGAGTGAAAACAGAGCAGCTTTGCAGGTGTGGGCGGCGTTTTCCACCCATAAAGTCTTCGTCGGTCAAACTTCGACATTACAACATTTTGCTTTAGTGTGTAAAGCCGTAATCTCTCCCCGATTCAGTCCCGTTGCCTGTTACAGCTGTTACTCACATCGGCATAACCTTGCATGAGGTTACTTGTCCACCGCAATCTCTCTGAAAACGATTTCTGACATACAAAAGCCACGAAACATCGAAAGAAAATATTGCACGGAAATATCTATCTTGAGTGCCCATAAACAATGAAGTGATTTTCAACAGGATGTCTATTTGATTATTTGTTTATTTGTTTGTCAGTAGTGGTTAAAATTTATCACGTCTTGCTCTTCGAATATTTGACTTTGTATGTCAACAGTGTGACATGTTGTAATGAAATTTGTTGATAAAATTGATATTGTCATGTCCATTTTGGATATTCGGGCCTTTAAAATCTCCCCTCCGTGGCTTTTGGAAACGATCGATGAATAAAACCAAGTCCAAAAAACTTTGTTTTGGCATAACATTTTTTTTTTTTTTGTCTTTCATGTTTTTACAAGTTCTATTCAGAAAAAGCAGTTTTTCTGAGCTGCAGACAAAAAAAAATTTTCACTTGTGGTACCTAATTTTTCACTGGTCAACGCCAAACCCTTCCTCTTCCGCCTGAGCACACCCTTGACCTGGCAGTTCCAGCCCAGGGCTAAATAGTGCCTGGTAAAATAAAGTAAAATGGACACAGTATCCCATGATATCAAAATTTCCCCCCTGGAGCCCTTATTACTGGAAGCAGGGCATGCCAAAAGAGGGAAAAGGGGAAATGAAATATACCCCCTAAGTGGTAGGACCCAAAAGTGAAAGTACAACCCAAAAGTGAAAGTACAATTACAGGCCTGTAACCTACAGTCAATCGATGGACCCTGGAGGAACTATTGAGGAATGGGGCTGAGCAAATGTGGACTTGCTCGTTTTGCAATGATGCCAAACTGCTACCATTAACGTTTCTCACATACTTTCAAACATACGACTCAGAATCTCACTCCATCTCTGTTCACTGGCGGTTGTTGTAACGTGTAAAAAGTAATCGCGTTACGAGTACTCATTACAGGTTTTCGAGTAACAATTACTTACTCGTTACAAGCTTCAGCCAAAGTATTCGAAAATAGTTTTTTTTTATTAGAACCACCAAACTATATCTATTTCATTTCGTTTCACTCAACAGCCGGGCAACTTTGCCATGGATTTTGATTTATAAATACTACTATGTGTCAGCTATTATTTCACAATGTTTTAAACCATGTTGCTACTGTAATCTGCAGGGAGTTGTATTATATAGCGTTACCGTGATCTTTGATTACTACGCTTACATTGTCAGGGTGTTTGCCAGTTTCCCAATATCTTATATAAAAACATAATTACTGTAAAACAACACAGATGTAATCAGAGGTAGTGCCACTAGAACTGGTTAAATGGATGTATAAATTTCAAATGTAGGACTGTAGTGAAGAGAGAGCCACTGACTTGGAAGAGACCATTTGAGATGTACCTTATGTTGGAGCAATGTCCATATTGCATCCTAACCTTTTCTTAAATATCTAAGTACATGTATTAACTGTACAATAGTTTATATGTATTAAAGCTGTTTGTTTCAATTTGTTTAAGCTGATTCTGGCTTTGTTATAATTATGAAATTGCACTATCGACCTACCGGCTGTCCCCTGCTGCCGGTAGTGCTTATCCTCATGGAGTAATTTTCTATTCTGATGAGCTGAACTGATCTTAACAAAAACCAAGGTGAACTGAGCTGATCTGAAAAATTCGCAATATTCCCGGAACTGAGCTAAACGTGATCTGAGGACATTTTTGCCTTAGTAATAGTTAACTGATCTTGATCTGAACTGACTTTGTCGGTGAACTTGCCCAACCCCATTATATCTCGTTTTTGGTAATTTTGTTGCATTGATTAAACATACACGCAGATCCTATGTCTCTAAATTTAACCTGGGCTATTCAGATTTTCTGCTTGAGTGAGTGGAGTTCAGTTGAGAGTCCTGGGTATCACTAGTTCTAGTTTTTGCAATAACGAGCTTCTGCAATAAAGAGTAACTAATACTACGACCTACTTCGTACAGGAAAGGCATCCCATGGAGCCGACATTAGAGTGTGGAGAGGTGTAAGTACTTGTCGGACACAACTTTGTTCCCGTAGTTCAAAACAGATCTGAACTAATGATTTTTTAAAAAAATAATCTGGCCAACTTCACGCTAAGGTCTTCCTGAAAGCAGAAAGGGGATAAGCAATACAGATGTAGGCAGCTCACGACAGCACTTAGTGTGAAAGTATGCATTTGCTTCGCTAATTTGAATTAGGTCGCACGCTTCATATCGGAGTGCTATTTTTCGGAATTTTTATGAGTAGGCCCCTAAATCATTAAATTTCATATTGCACAAAAGATTTGCACATTGCTGATTTACTGTTCCTCCGAACATTACGGTAAAGAAAATTAATCTAAGTTGGGTCTCTTATTACTATTACAAAAAATTACAGCCGACTATTGTATTAGTGCATCGATGCTAGATGCACCTTTAATAGCATTCAACAGGCAGAGCTAATGTAAATCATACGGTGGTAAGAGAATCCCTTGTTAATGTGCAAGCTTTCAATAGCACATCCATATGAGCTACAGCATTGGGCATGGCCATAATTGTTGGTGGGGTTTGCCTTCCGACAGGTATGGTCAGATGACACAGTTTCACATTACAACAAAATTCTGGACAGTGTTTTCTTCAAAAACGTCACTGCATAATCACAGCTCTTAAATCACATGTTTTCCATGCTCCTGCGTAGTAACTTTTAAGCAAAATCGACTCCATTCTGAACTTCTCTACTCTTCCCTTCCCCGTTCCCCTTCCCCTCTCCCACCACCTCCCTTACCCCACCCCACCACCTTAATTTCCATCTGCATCTATTTACAATGTTAGTTCAGTAGCCCAACAAAGGAACTTCAGGTGACCCACTGATGATGGCGGTCGTGTTTTCCTGCGCTCTGGACAAGATCTGATTTTTCCTTAAGGATTAACTCTCACACAGCAGCCAGACTGCCAGTCGAGGGACTTCCTACAACTGTTGAAACTGTAATTCAAGCGTTATTAGTGTCCAGGGGCCTATTATCATTCAAGATTGCGGGAAACCCGAACTCTAAGGCCAGGCTCACATTAGGAAGAAACGAGAAACAGGAAACGCCGAAACCCGAAACGTCTCACGCCACACATCACCTGATCACATAGGCCTAGTCATGCTCTGTTCACCAGTTGACATTTGACAATATGGATTCCTCCGATAAAGACACATTACTGTTCTTGAGAAAGGGAAGGAAAAGGAGAAAACGCAGCTTATAAATGGTGTAGTGGGCATTTTCTATCCATAAACACAATGACGACATTGTTGGACCTGGTGTTCAAATGTTCATGTATAAGTGATAAATATTACTTCGGCAATGCAGAGAAAAGCTTCACTGTATAGTATACACTTGCCCCGAATCGCGACACGATAAGAGAACATGACCACTTTTCTTCCTCACGACGCCACACGAGTTTCGAGTTTCTAGCGTGTCGTTACTTCCTGTGTGAGACTATCGTTAAAATCGTTGTTACCACTTTTGTTAACACGCATGACGCATTTCGGGTTTCCCATTTCTCGTTTCTTCTATGTGAGCAATTCGCTGCAATGCGGACCACGGTGTGGCCTCACCCATAGCAGAGTGCAGTGATAAAGAGTTCTCTCCAATATACACACCGCACCCAAGCGTCGGTAAGTGGAGCCGAAAGTCCCCAAGCCAGCAATTAAGAGACCACAGACATTGGCCTATACAGTCTTTTCTTACAAGTTACATCCAAATCAAGTTGTGAACCATCATTCATTCATCAGACTTTCATCATCTTATCCGGGCCTTGAGAGTAGTCAGTTGCCTGAGAATACATCTGTTTGTGGTGACAGTGAGCTGTCTCACGAGATAACTGATCAAATGATCTCAGATCGTGATCTTTAGATCAGTTCACGTGAGCTTGATCTGAGCTAAACGAGTGAAGTGAAAAGAAAACCGCTTTAAGGGTGAGCGCGGCGTTTTCCACCCCTCTAAGTCTTCGTCGGTCAGATTTCGAAATTACAACGTTTTGTCTTAGTGTGTGAAACCGTTACTTTTCCCGAACCAGTTCCATGCCTGTTACGGCTGTTACTCATATCGATGTAACCTTGCGTTGTTTACTAGTCCTCTGCTAGGGGGTGCCAAAACTATCAATCAATGTCATTATCAAGTTTCATTGTTCTGTGACAATGTTTCGAATGGAAAAACAAAGCTACTCTTGGTAATAGCATAGATAAAAAATGTCCGATCTTTTCAGTAAGGAGGCCAGGTTTGCATGTTATTTTGTGAAAGTTGTATTAGTAACGCGAGTGCATGTTTCATTGCAATGCATGAGAATAAACAAAATACACAGAGGGAGGATTTCCATCCTACAAAATGGAGCAAGATTTTAAAACTACACTTTTCTTTCTTTGTGTATCCTCACAATGACAAACACAAAAAAAAAAACCCTCTCTTTTATACCAACCCCATTAAAATCATCCCTCTTTAGTCTCTTTAGTCAGGAGAATGTTGTAGGATGGCATATATATAATGATAATGGAAATTCTTCCAATAGAAATAGTCTCTAATAACTATGCAGACCATGTTTCACACCACTACACTGATGAACCATATTTTGGCCTGCACTTAGGCAACCCTGGCACATATAATATGGGCCTAAAAATATAAATGCACACCTACCTGACAAAAAAAAAACTCATGGCCTAGAATGTTCCCGGCAAAATGCCACGCCCACTAAGTTGAAGCGGTCAATTACAAGGGAAGTAATGACAAAATTTCCCTTGTGTAACACTGTCGTCAGTCTCATAAGATACAAGTCACAATCTTTGCACTAAATTGCTTTCAAATGTTGGTGATTTTTTTTCCTATTTTGTTTCCTTTGAGTAATTCCATTGATAAACCAATCAATAAACAAGCATAGTCAACAAAGAAGCATATCTTTCTGAATATTTATGAGGGAACTTTCTCTGGAAAATGAGGGAATGTCTAGGCTAATGTGGGAATTTGTATGTAAACAGCACTAAACCAAGAGATAGATCTATCTACATACTATGATACAATATGAATATAGGCCTAGGCCTAGTTATTGTAACTCACAAAGCTGCAGTCCTCTTCCTTTCTTCGCTGCTCAGAACCATTGGTATTGAAGTGAGTGCCAATAATATTTGAACTGTTTCACAGTTGGCACTGGGTAGCATGCTAGTCACTTTCACAAATCAGGTCTTCAGAGGAGATGGTTGGCTCCGATATCAGTTCTAGTCTTGATAGACTAACTAGACTAGACTAGATCTAGACTAGAGTCTAGGTCAGAAAATCAGATCTA
>JAWQUT010000568.1:332143-353278 GCA_033807755.1 Ellobium chinense | reverse complement strand
TCTAGTCTTCTTTGTCTGTTTGAGACTGTTTTTGGACATGACTAAACTATCTCCACTCTTGCCATTGTTCAGTTACTTTTAAGATTTCTGATAAGCAGACAAACATCAAACTCAAAGCTGTCTGGATCGCAAGATTCACTTCTCTATTCACATTAAAACAGACTCTAGACCTAACCGGCAGAAAAGTCTGTGCAGCAGACGTCATGCAACTGATAAACAATCCAGAGTGACTTCCCTTTAGACTACAGGACTCGTCATTCTTCGGAGTGGCTCTGTACGACATGACCGTGTATGGAGCAAGCTTTTTTTATGCATACAGAATATCAGTGGATTTGATATTGGAAGATGGCAAGTTGCGGGAAGTTTTACTGCTGTGGGTGGGCATGTCTGAGTCAAACAGGCAGAGAACATATTATAAACACACATCATTCTTGTTATGTTCTAATCCAATCATTTTATTGCCAATTATGAAAGAAACAAATCATAGGTCTGCAAGGTAACACATGTACATATCACTACAAGTAAAAACGAATCCAGTCACAGAGAATCGCATCATCTGCTCAAGCAAAGCCTTCCTACAGCTATAACTCATGTGGTTATAAGTTATTTGGTTGGTTGTCCCGCACTGCACTCAAACACACTTAATATGAAACTGAAAGAACCCACTTAATCATTTTAAGAAAATTTCAGAATATCCTTGATGAGGAAATTAAGGGTTGCCTGCCTCAGTCAAGTTTCCAGTACACAAACAACATATGCAGTGCGCTACAAAGGATTACATGGCGGGATTGTTTCTGTTTGGCTTGAGTTGAGTATGTCAGGGGTGGAATCACTTATCCTGGGAGCTGATTCATTGCAAGTGAAAGAGACTGTGGATTAACATTTAATATGAAATTTGGAGTGAAAGGTGATTTAGTAACAGTGTGTTATGATTTCAGATTAAGACTAGTCACTATTCCTAATAAGAATAATAAAATACCGATGGGACTTGCTAAACCTTTGTAGTATTATTAGTTTCATATCAGCACTGTCATAAAAATCATGTTAGCATATACAGTAGAACTCCGTTAACACAAAGTTGAATGGACCGGCCAAATCATGGCCGGTTAAATGCGTTTTGTGTTAACTGTTTACTACAGTGACTTTTTGGGGAAATGTCAAATGGCACTGTTTCTATGTGATGGCTTCGAAGGCCTTGACTGGTTATAATGTTGCCTAGTATTGGGGATTGCATATGTTGTCATCCCCTTTGATTGATGCAATATTTACCATGTTGCAAAATGCCAGGATGTTTGGTCTCTAAGCCAAGTCTCAATGCAGTGAGCCCTTATGCCGGAAGCAGTCAGAGAATAATAATATGGGTATGTAAAAAGTCAGTATGTACAAACCGAAATTTGTCTCCAACCTGAAGGTGATGAGGGACAAGACAGTACATCTAAACAACCATAGTATCACCGCCAACAGAGTCTGCTTTGTACATTTAGTCCCATCTCACTATCTGTCAACATGACACACTATGATAAAGTGAATCAATTTGGAAGCTACATTTTGGTGCACTGGGGCCTCCATGACTCACATTTGTGACATTTTACAGAAATAAAAGGACGGAGTAAACTCAAATTTTAACAAGAATGTTACACTGGCTCTATTTTCAACTTAAGTGGTCTGAAATTTTAGCATGTGATAGAGATGAGGTGGTAATATTATACAACCCTGAAGAGTCAGTTTAAACTAACTTTTAGTTGTGGAAATGTTGCACTAAGGCATCATTTTCAGATTCAAAGTACAAGATCAGACACTGCTGGCATAACCAATAGAATTTCAGACACATGTACTGATTAATCAGGGAAAACAAGATATAGAATTTACAAATAAAAGAAACAAATCAGATCCTCAAGATATGACTCTGTCAAGGTGTTTCAAAAATGGCCCAAATTCTTTTTGTGATAGGGGTACCATATTGTTTCTGAGATCAAAAAACCTCCCCACATGTTTTCTCAGAAGTGGGACATGGGCCTTTTTCAAGCACAGTAATGACTTAATGAAATATTTAAACAATACAGAGTGGCATATCTTCATTGGGATGTAGAACTAACAAAGTCAAAATTTACTGAACTTAAAATCACATTTTTATAACTTCCTCAGATGAGAAAATCAGAATGTGCTTAAAATGGAAAATTAAGGAACATCAATTAAAATCTTTTGGCTCAGAACAAAATCAACCATACTACACAGATTTTGCATAATCATATCAAACAAATAGGACTAAATACATGAAGCATGGTTTACAGTATTTCTCTCACATGACGTATTGTGTACCAATCCTTAAATAATTTTTTGCTCTCTTAAAATGTGGGTTTTGCTTTTGCTCAAGCAAAGATTGCCTATTATTCATTAATAAAAATAAAGAAACATATCACCAATTAAATCATTATATTATATGATGTATGACCCTAGACATGTCAACAAAGATAAACAAACTCTTGACACATCTGTACCGCATTATTAATGGCACAAACTATGCCCATAACAAATCTGTCGAAGCCCTTAAACATATACAAATCTGTCAGAGCCCATTGTAATTTATGCACAATTCTGTGCTTAAGAAGAATCACTAGTAGATACTAACTCAAATAAGACTTTGTTGGACACAAGGAGCCCAAGATGGCTCATGTACATAGAGAAACAATCAGCTAAGCAATTAAGACTATAATTATATGTAAGATCTGACAACACAATAAAGCCACACAGGCAGGTGCTACCTTGCTTCTGTCCTCTCCCCTGGTGGGTGAGAAATTAATACTGCCTCCTGTGCTCACAACACCCAGCGAAATTGACAGATTAGATACATATCCTCTATTATGTTATTTCCCACTAACAGCATATATGGACTTCCATAACAATTAACAAGTGAACTCAATCAGTAAACTTCCAATATCTTAAACATCACTCAACAAGATCAGAAATTTAAATGAAAAAAACCTTGATACCTTGACCTTCAGGACTGATCTGCAAATAATCATGTCAGATTAGCCTACAACTTTGTTCTTATAGGGTTCTACACAGAATACCGTACATATTGTAGACAAACAGGGAACCAGTTCAGAGAGAAAACAACAATATGCTCTCAGACGGAATATTATCTCTTCAACAAGAACTGTTTTTAATTTTCAAAGACAGCAACAGTTTTCACACTGTAATTCTATTTCACCGTCTTGTGCATAAGGATTTCATAAAAACAGATGATATAGTAATGTGTCATAAGTACCATGTTATTCTGGGAAACAGTAGTAACGGTAATGCTCCAATGTTAATTCACTGACTATATAAGCCACACCCACTAAATTTTCAAATTTCAGACTTTTTTTCTCTTGCATATTAATGAGTGCTATAAATATGCTCCATCAATACAGCATCATTCGAACCAGATGGACATGAGCAGTTTATCAGGTAACAGAAATCTTCCTCCTTATTTCCTTCCTTCTTCCCCAAAGTGCTGTCATTGTGCATTCTACCACTCTGCACAGAAAAATGCTTCGAAGACTGAAAGATCACTCTTAAGTGGACCTCTTCATTTTAGCCTATGAGAGCACAACCTTTCATCTTTTTTTTTTTGGAGTCTTTTTCTTGAATTGTTTCATCAATTTATTTTTTTTGTTTGGCATAAATCCAAGCAGTATAGATTTGAAAAAAAAATCGTACAAAATCAGAAAAATGAGGACATAACAAATTATTTCTCTATTAATTGTTTCTCAGATGAATGCTCTTAATTTCCTGTTTTTCTGTCAGTTATTTATGTCTCAGGGCATATTTCCCTTTATCTTAAAATGTTTGGTGTATATGAAATTTATTTTGGACACAAGGTTGGGAATCAGTGAGTTAATGATGCTGCAATATTTCAGGGCCAGAACTCCCTCCTTTTATCTTATGGCATGAAGGTCAGACTGTTAGATCTGACTCCAGCACTACATGATTTAACTCAGTATCAGTGCTATAGTCTGGGTGTATCTAGTCACTTCTTGTGGGTCTTGATGAAGTTGATGAGGCCGTTGGTGGAGCAATCATGAGTGGTGACATCAGCAGGAGAAGAGAGATCGGACAGGATGGCCTTGGCCAAAACCTTGCCCAGTTCAACTCTAATAATAAGAAGAAAAAATTGCAGAATGAATCAACATTTTGAACATGGATCTCAAAATAAATCAGGATACAATATGAAGAAGTAAAATTGTTAACTAGGCCCCAGACCTGAAAGCATATTTAAAAAAGAGACCAAAAAGAAACTTGTGCTTTCTAAAGGCTGATACACTAAATGAACAGTCATTTGATCTTCAAACAACAAATCCAAACCTTGCTGCAATCCTTCCGTCACTTGCATTTTCGAAATTTGCGGGAGATACAAAACTGCGATGGTGATTTGTTACACTTTCAAACAGAAATGTTGAGCTAATGCCATGATTTACTTCTGAGGTCTGAAATTTTAACACATGACAGAGCAGAAGTAATGTTCTGAACAGCTAAGAAGTGGTTTTGAGCTACATGACATGTCAGTTACAGGAGTGTAAGGAATAGTGCTGCCAGATTTTGAGATACGATTCTTCAAAAGAGTACAAGTTACTAAAGCATAAAAGATAAGGTAATAAACTAGGAGTAACTTATTTAAGGATTTTAAATTACCAAGTCCATGATGTTAAAATGCTGAAAAGCAAAATATATTATGTGATATTAGATATGCTTCTTCATGAGCAGTTATGGATCTGTATTTGTGTTTAGATGGTCGAAAGGCTAATAAAAATAATATTCTATCTCTATATGATGTCTTTTGAACTTCAACAATAGTTCCTGACACAGAAAATACCTTATCAATTTCTGCAACTCTGAAATATGACTAAGTCAAATTAGGTAGTTCTGTATATACACTAATGCCATAATTACATACTGCTTCAAAGACTGACAAAACTTGTGATGATCTTTTAGTAACTTTTTTTAAAATCTCAAAATAAAGAAAGCACTTACCCCCACTGATCAAAGGAGTTGATATCCCACACAATCCCCTGTATGAATATCTTCATCTCATACATGGCTGGAAAAAAATGGAATAAAGGTGAACACATGAGGCTCTTGAAAAGACTGTTACTTTTGCTGATGAAAATGAAAATCAATAACTAGCATGTGTTCATAATCAGACTATTTCTAAGTACTCTGCAAATCTATGTCAAGTATGTTCTGAAATACACAGAACTAATTTAGAGCAACAGACAATCAATTTTATTGATTTTAGGAGGGCAGCTCAAGGGAATAAAATTTCTGTGCACTCCAAAACATCAGTTGCTGAAAAAGTCAAATTTTCATCCTGAGTTTGTTTTGAATAAATGAAAAAGGAAGTTATTATTCAGTAAATTTAAAGATCTCACTGAATTCCAAAGCAAGAAAACTCACCCACAAGCATTCCTAGATTGAATGGTGTCAGTTTCTGAAACACAATGGAGTTACTCGGACGATTTCCTTCAAATACCTGGAAGAATCACATAAGAAAATGAATCCTTACATTATTTACTGCACATTATGATGCCATAATATGACTGCCTGTATACAGCTAACACTGGCATGGAAAGCCCTATATATAAATGACACAATATTTGACACTGTTGGAGCCATCTGTGATGACAGGAGAGAATGTGGCCCAAATACTTAATTGTCATCATGTCCTCTATCAAAACAAAATGAACCTGCTATAATTTCAATAACTTTTCCAGCCAAAACTTACCAGGCACCAAGCAAATTCCTATAGTCACTGGTGATCAGACCATGTCTAAGGCTGCACCATTCTTCATCTATTATAATAATGCTGAAAAACAGAAAGACTTACTTTATGTGGTTTGATAAGTTTGACCTGAGCGTCATTCATGCCAGAAGCCACAAGTTCTTTTTCTACCTCTGCTTCGGACTTGCCTCTCATAAGAGCCTCAGTCTGGGCCAGGAAGTTGGAGAGAAGTATCTAAAATGGAAAGAAAAGAAGGTCAGTTCCTAATCTTTATCTCACAAAAAAAACTTCATATGAACTGTGAATTGCACAAGTACGTGTAAACTCAAACAGGCTTATTATCTATATTCTTTACACAACAAAACTACACCATTCTAAAACTCTTTGGCAGCCTTGATGTGATACTGGGATTTATCAGTCCTATGGATGTTATGAAATATGCTTAATATGAAATCGTGTAAAGTTCCCTGGGTATTTTAGTTGAAACCTGTTAGAGTGTATTAGAAAAGGGATAAAGTGGAATGCACTGATAATGTTATGTTGGAGCAATTTCCATAGATATTGTCCTGTCAGTTACTGTAGCAACCGGCTAGGCTGAAATGAGACCAGTGTATTTTTCACACAGACCTGTTGCTATTGTCACAAACAATCAAGTAAAAGAAAGCTGGCCAACACTACACAGGATACAACATATTTTTTTGGTAACTGACTGGACAGATTACATGGAATTCCATGTTGAATGATTTACTCTTGACAAGACTGAACCAAGAAAGATAAAAAAAGGATGGAAACCATTAAAGAAATGATAGGTACCATAAGCCAGCCTCCTCAGCAATCGCTGTTGGCAACAAAAGCTGAGCAGGAATGGATTTGCTTCCTGTCATGATACTATCCTTGTGACAGGTAATAAGACTTTACTTTGATTCTACCTTGTGGTGAAGTCCATCCTGTATGGGATTTTGTGTTTCAACTGGGATCAAGAAATCACAAGGAATCAGGTGGGTACCTGCAAAGGTCAAACAATGCACATCATTTAAGACTGAGTCGGTGATTACAACAGAGGGATACTGACAAAGACAGCCAGGGAAAGGATGGGATGATACAACAGGCAGAGAGTCCATTAGAAGAGATCACCAACCACCTGTAACATTTCAGAACTAGAATTCACAACAAGTGTCCTCAAATGGTCATTTTTATAAATAAGAGGAGGACTCCAAAATAATACACCCTCCAGTTATTAATTTTTTATCAAATCAACTTGGGTATTATTTGAGAGGTTGCACATTAATGATCAGATCTCTTACCATGAAATGAATTACATCAATTCTGCATGTTGAAGGCTACTGATGGTGCATTCATCACCAATGTACTACTATTATTTTTACAATAGTAAGAGATGCCATTGTTATTGTGCAAACTCTCAAATAACTCCTGATGGTAGCAGTTCAAAATCTCCATAAAGATGTTTTGCAACAAAGAAAGATGTTGGCATATGGCAGATTCCACAGTATTCGCACAGCAACACAGTTCACAAATTGTCATTGATAGTTTTTTTTTCTTAGTACACAAATTTTGTAGTAATGGAGAGTTGGTGAAAGAAGAACTAATAAAGAATCAGAATAATCAATTTTATGTCTTTACAGTCATTTGTAAGGAAATTTTTGTTGAAAAATTGGTTTTGATCATGAGAAAAGTGACAGATGAAAGTTCCCAAAACTTTTGCCCCCAAATGAAATGGGTGCTTCTTTACTTCGTATGGCTTCAAGATCTTTAACAGTTGTATCAATGCAAAGAACACATTTATTACAATCAGCCCGTGTCTTAATATGTGGGAATTGGTGTCTGTTTACAAGTTATAGACAAGTTAAAATGTGGTCTATGCAGATATGGCGTCGGACGTTTTTACTAAAACGGGCAACGATAACAGTTTGCAGTGAAGACAACGGCAGACTACAAATATTTTGTCACAGGAAGAATCTTTACTAAAAACTGATCAAACACAGCATTTTTCGTCCCACAAGATCGTGTGCAATATTAAATCCTATACAAAATAAATTTCGATCATGAGAAAAAATATCGTCTGCGACGCTTTTCCGACGATACAAATTTTTTGATATTTCGGCTGTTGGCGACCACTGGGTGGCACACGAGGCCCAGCCATGGCCAGAAGAAAGCCAGTTTGTTTCTATTTCTGATGATTGACATTACAGGTGAGTATTCCAGTTATTTTGTATATTATTACCGTTTACTTTCTGTCGGACGTTTTTTATCACGTTCGAAACGGTGTAGAAAATCATCAAATTTATAAAGCTCATGCGATCCCAGTCGACAAACATGTACTGTTTTGAAGGGCTGAGTGTCCTGTTTTCGATTGGAACGGATCTGGTTTAGCATGGACTTTAAATGAGTTGGTCAGCGAGTATTTTGTGAAAAATTTCGATCGCACACAAGGATGACCGATGCCACATGTCAAAAAGTACTGATCGTGAGGTGGGCGACAGACGACGGTTTCGATTGTTAAAATCCGTGACCGATGACCTGTTTTCGACAGTTTGGATCGTGTGATGAAATCGCCGACGGTTGTGCAGATCGTTAGGTAAAGTCTCCGATTATTATAAAGCAGACTTCATATCGTAAGAAAAAGGTGGCAGACGTTTTCAACTGTGAGAGTTAGAACGTGAGGAAATATGACAGAGAGGGTTCAAATCATGAGCAAGGGTGACAGATTCAGTGCTAGGAACAGGGATTAGAATATTTTTAAGCTGGATCTGGGTATGGGGGAGGGGTAGGCTTTTTGGTTTAAACATTTTTAGAATGGATGAGCATTAGAATTAAATCATTAAAGAATTAAGAAACTGGGCTCACAGATTTGGGTTGATTCCCCAGAACCAGACAAGTTTCCCAATGACTTAAAGGCAAAGCCACAGAGGAAATAATTTCAGACTCTCATTTGTTCTGCTGACTAGACTAGTGAATTAATCCTGAAACTATAGTTTCGCATGTCGAGCCACTTCATCCTGTTTGATCATTCTGCATGCATGAGTGTATCCAATGGTTTCTTCAAATTGTAAAAGTGCGTGTTTGTGTCTCTGTCAGGCTACTTGAAAAGTGGCCCAGATGCAGCCTTGAAATCAGGCTTAGCTTTAGCTAATTAGATGTAATAGACTGTATTATAATTACCTCATTGTTACGATTGTAGAAATAATGTGCGTGGTGTGCATGCACTTATCACCATTTAGTTAAACAATGAGAGGTTCACTTTTGACCTGTGGAAACTAGTAGTTGTGCCTTTCTTACATCAACAGACAGCTGTTTGATAAATTTGACGTGAGTGCAATGGACAGCGAGTTCTAAATTATTCTTCCACTAGTCATATGTATTTGTGTTTAAAAGCTTCAATATTCGCTTAATTTATTTTTGCATTCTTCTTTCAACAGTCAAAAATGTCATCCAAGTGCACTGAGCGGTTTCATTCTTTGAAGGAGAAAAATCCTGAGAAATATACAGAGTACCTCCTGAAGGCCAAGGAGAGGAACCGCAAAAGGCGAGAAGCACAAGCAACATTGCGCAGTGCTGCCCAGCCATTTTTGTGCTGTTGCAGCAGACATTGGTACATGTATTGAGTCACAAGAATTTGAAATCTTTGTTAAGGATCCATCTTTGCAAACCTCAACATGTGCAGTTGACAAAATTGCTTTGAGTCTTTTGGCATTGCCAGATGTAGTTGTATGTATGCAGTTGTGTGTGTCATTACATGTCACCTCTAATGTGTTTTGCTATTTCCTTGCTTGGGCAGATGAATATCAGTCTTTTTCAGTATCACAAACACAAGATGCTTGCAAGTGAAGTTATTTTGGTGAAACTTTAACTTCACTTTCCCTTGTGTAGCAGTATGTTTAGTCATGTCATTTGATCACTTTATTTTTCGATACCCGCTTTCGAAACATGTAAAACTGAGTCTTCTGGCATCCTAATGGTAGCAATTTCATTCTTGGGTGAGTGTTTCACCTATAATATGCAGTTTCCTTGCTAGGCAGGTACACATTGCCAATAGTGCAAATGTAATCAGTGTATTTTGGTGGAAAAATGAACTTCACTTTTAATTTTATGTGTCACTGTCTTTAGTCATTTCATTTCATAACTTATCCTATTTTTTTAAATTTCATGCTATCATTTTGAATAATTTCTGTTCATAATGCAACAGAGGTCTTATTTACTACACAGGTAGTGCTGCATAGTTAGTGTTGAAGGTTGTGTCAGAAGAAATTTTGATTTGAAGGTACTCTTAAATCTGTGGATTGGATTGCCTTTTAGCCTGTGCTTTACTTGCCCTGATGTCATATTTATTGTGCTTTTCTTTATATGATGTTGAATTTATTTCAGTAATAAAATGAAATACTTAAAATAATAAATTGTTGTGTGATATGAATTTTATGGATGTTTATTGAACACATGGCAAAATTCGTTGGAAAGGGGGGTAATCCTGTAAAACCTGCAATATTGCGTAACCTGAGAGTCCGCTGACCTTCTAATTAGCATAGATACATCAGAAAATGAATGCCCTTTACAACCATATATAATATGTATGGTTTGAACTAATATGAAATTTGACCTGATATGGCCTGATTTGGGAACTGGGGGGATTCACTACTGTGGAATCTGCCATATCACAGAGTTTTAGTTCACAATTACTAACATTGTGGTATGACACTCTGCAAAGGACATGCCACCTGAAGATGAAGAAGATATTACATGTAGTATTTGAACATACTGTATACTTCTCAAAATTAAGGTATCCTCAAATCAGATTTTCTTCCTATTTTAATGTTCTTAAGATACACTGGGCACATTCTCAAATCATAGATAAATCAAAGTTAGCATTTCAGGGCCAAAAAATTTAAGGACTGCCTGTTCAGCTGTATACAGTATTTTCTCCAGAAAATGTGATTACATAATTCACCCTTAAATTTCAAAATCCCCCTCTAACATTCACTGAACACACACCGAGTTCCTCTTACTCTCTGCACAGATACCGAAAAGAATCTGACAAAAATTTATGATCCCCCACCCAGATTTATGATGACAGGGGAACATTGCTCCCCCTCAACCTTGCATATGACCTGGAAAAAACACTGCATGCAAGCAAATTTCAGTTCGCTCAATATTTTAAAATTTGGCGGACGTATATTCCCACACCAAGAATCCATAACATCTTAGATCAGCTTTGTACCTTGGTGAATGAGCTGGTAAAAAGCATGTTGTCCATTAGTGCCAGGCTCTCCCCAGGCAATGGGTCCAGTTGTGTATTCCACTCTCTGTCCAGAACGTGTGATGTACTTCCCATTGCTCTCCATGTCTCCTTGCTGGAAGTAGGCTGGGAACCGATGCAGATACTGAACGAGACAATTAAACATGTGCCATAACCATACTAATGTCAAAATCTATCCAAGGAGTACACAGAGTATACTTTGTGTACTCCCTGTGTAGTTGCTAGGCTTAACATATACAGGAGCACACTGAAATGGACACACTTGGTATGCAAACACGGATACTGAGTATGTATTTTTGGTCCCAATTTTTCCTCTCTAATGGTACATAGACTATATGGTCAATATGTATTTTGGTTAACCCGTGCGGCGATGATTGGGGTCTTATACGACCCGGGGGTATCTTCAAATAGGTGTAATTCTGTTAAAGTCGATCACCGCCGCACGGGTTAAAAGGCCATAAGCTCACCTAGGCTACATGCTAACTGTCACTGTATTGATAGAATGCGTAAACTTGAACGGAGAAACAAACCATGGACCTATCCATAAGCCTACAATGTGATTTATAAACAATAAGTAATCTAAAGAGTACTCATCCCTCTTCCTCAAAACAAAGGACAAAATGGCATCAAACTTTGTTGGCCTCGATGCAGCCATCTTTCTACACTGTCATCTAAAAGGCACAAAATAACCACTATGGGTGCTCAGCTTAAAGTTATGTAGACAATACACACGGGTCTTATCAGACCCGATCATCATTTCCTCAAAAAAGTCATCGGGCCATATAAGACCCGATCATCACTGGCTCTAAGCGGGTGATCGGGTCTTATAAGATCCGGGCAACCAGTGAATTTTGCAAGGTTTTCCAGTGTATTTTTGTATTTTTTCAGATGAATTGGAGTTGATTTATACAGGGGTGAAAGTACATCCGAGTCCTGGACCCTTTGAGCAGTTTGACCCTATTGAAATCCCTGGTATTTTGTTGCAGTGTGATGAGTTAAGATTTTCCTTAGTCTCTTCATGACAAGAGGTGAAAACCTAGGGAGTGTGAATGTCCATGTGTCCTGTGCAAATTTCAAGACTCACAAATCCAGAGACACAGAGAGCTAGAGAAAAACATAGATGGTTAAATACCTGGTCATATGGCAGGATGGCGTATGACTGAGCACCATAAAAATTTGAGTACCAGATGCCTAAGGCCGCAAGAATCATTGGAATCTGTGGAGAAAGGGTAGCATATTGGCTAAGTACTTACTCAGCAAAGTGTAACTCCACAAATAATCAGCTAAAGTCTTGTCAACCCAGTTATCTGCAGATCTCAAAGAACTAAAAGTCTGCAAAAAATATTTCCCTTCCTGACACTGTATGGAGACTGAGCAGCAGTTTGGTCAGATCTTCCAAAGTGTCAAAAGAATAATACTGATGAAATATAATCTAAGGGTAGTTAGAGTTCTTGTAAGCAGGAGGAGACTAAGGGCCAGGAGGCTTAATCAATGCTATGTTTTCCACAGATCTTTCGTTCAGCCACTCCTTCAGCTGAGCATTTCCTACTATTAAGTCATCACAGTAAGTTTTTTGTGAAAAGCCAAGTCACAAAGGTCGTTAAAATCTAACATTGTAAACTTCGCCGAATCGACTCATGATCCAGCAAGTTGCAATCCTCCATCTTCTGACATCATCTTGACAATCACCACAATATCCCCAAGTTTCAAGTTACAGCTTAAATATACAGACATCAGGCAGGCCTTTTCAAAGAATACCTTTGTTTCTAACAATGACCCAGGTCTTTGAGGGTCAATTATAGTAAAATTCAAGTGTACACTCACATTCTTTTCTGGAGGAGCTTCCTTAAAATGGTTGTCCATGAAGTGGGCACCTTCAAGAAGTTGTTCAAAATTGTCCATACCTGGCGTGAATCGGAAAAGAAGAAGAAAAAAAAACAAAACAGACTGGATGTATTTCTCTGTGTTCAAGGTTCACTCAGTAAATCCACACATTTGATGTAATAACAGTAAATTTTTGTTAAGGATAGCTTTCAATTCTTTGGCTCTTTTTCTAAGTATAATTTCTGAAATTTCTGAACAGTATTTTATTAAGGCACCGTGGACTTGGTGGCAAAAGATCAAAGTATTATAAATCAGTGTTCAAGGTAACAGAAAAAAAATATTCAAGGTATACTAGCTTACCAATCATCAGAGCAATAGACAATCCAATGGCAGACCACAATGAGTAGCGACCGCCAACCCACTGGAAGGAAAACAACAAAATATTGGTTAAAGAATGACTGAATATGACCATTCTCAAGCTTCAACAAAGTTTCATACTGTGTAGCAGGTGGTGATATATATGAACTGAAGTAAATATCTCTTACTGTTGCCTTCTACCATTACCCTGAGAAATTACACGTTTTTTTGTAATCTCAGCTATTATGCTATATGAGTTCCTACGGAGTTCTTCTATGAGTTTAAATGCTTGATTCAGTATCTGCTAACAGCTGACTACTGGAGGAAAACAAATACCAAGATAATTAATTTAGATGTTTTAAATTCATTCCCAATTTCATGATACATTTCATTATGAGCACAACATAAACAAAACTGAAAACTTTTGCTGTGTATAAATTAAATGGATTATTTCAACTTGTATCATTATGCAACATTATCTCAAGGCTACGCTCCAAGTTATCAAAAGGAGGCATAAGATAAACCATAAAAGTACAAATCTTTAAAAGATGTATAAATTAAGATGTCTGTTAATTCAATATGTAGGGATTCAACATGTAACATGACTAAACAAAATAGCATTCTTAATCAGTCAACTCCAACAAAGCTCACTTCCAATTTAAGCAAAATGTAAATGTAAACAATAGAGTGATTGCGTCATCAATCTCACTCCCAAAATTAAAAGATCCATCAGCCCGAAAAAAGCCAATGTAACAGACCACATCAGCTGATCCTATTCCTCTGACAATGGAAAAGATGAAAGTGGAAGTAATAATTGTTGGAGCTGTGGCTTGGGATGCTTGAATGATACCTTGAATAACTGAGAGTGTAAAACAGTAGAGGTCATATCTCAAAGAGCATGAAAATGAAGAACTTACGTCCCAAAATTCAAACATGTTGGCCTCATCAATCCCAAATTCTTTCACTTTCGGCTGAAAACAAAAACACAAAAAAGCAAATGCAGGCTTTACAACTGTAACTGTGATGACAATAATATGAATGCTTTCTATGAAGATGAAATCTGACAATAATCAACAACTGATAATTGCTGCTCAACTAATGAATAAAAAAACCATTTGAACTCCTCACCAAACTTAATAGATGGCTTATAGCCTTTTTGGTACATTAAGAAACAATGCTGTGCCCCCACATTTACATTCCATTCTCCCTCCCTTATTTTCTTATGATTACAACTCTTTTATAAGTATGTATAGATTTGGATAGTTGTAAAGTAAAGCTTGAAAGACTATGGTCTGAACAAATTTGGCATTACTTTAAGTCTGCTTCACTTGTTGGGAAATATTACCAAAGATTGGATCAGGACCACAAAATCATGTGCAATCACTATTCTGTCTCTAGTGCATATAGTATTTGTGATGCTAAAGAATTTATTATACTAGAACCAGAAAAGGACCAACTAGGAAATCGGTAACAGCATGTGTCAGGTGATTAACAACTTAAGATCACAGCAGTATGTGCAAATGAAGTTCTATCAATTTTTGTGACTCTATGTTTAACTTATATAGTCTATGCAGGTAATTATTTCATTATCAAAATATGAAGGGCTTCTAAAATATAAACAGAAAACAATTTTTCTTGTCACTAAATATACAACGAAAGGCACAAAATATATATGGTTGAAAACTGCACAGAAAAGTTCAGATGTATTTTCTGTCAAAGGGATAGTTCAGATGTATTTTCTGTCAAAGGGATAATTAAATACCTATAATATTACAACTCACGGCATTTGTTGATAGAGCCACAAAATGTTTGGCCACAGCAGCAGGCTGAAAAAAACACAAAGTGAGAAGAAAGATGATGTATGATGAAGAGAGATGTATCACATTAAAGTATCTATCCACATCTTAAAATTAAGTGATGCAACACATTGACCCTTTCAGATTATGCATTATGAAAACTCAACAAAACTGCACTCCACATCTGATGAGCTTTTCAGGAATGAAGTGTTGCTTGATAGAACATGTCAGGCTTTCCTACATACCTGAACAGTGATCAAGAAAATGAGAGTGTGCTTTACTCACATCTTTAGCCTTGTTTAAGAACCATGTCTTGGCAGATGTAGCATTGGTGATCGTTTCTTGGGTTGTGAAAGTCTGAAAGTTAAAAGTTCAAAAATATTTTAAACAAAGTCTTGAGTTATAACTGAGTGCACATTAAGTTTTATCATTTGATATCTGGCAATCAGTGAGTACGCACTGATCATGACAAATCCCCAACACATCAGCTGTCGTACCACTCTACTCATGTAAAACCCACATGAGGATGAGGCAGTTATGTCATAACAGTTGAAATTTTACTCTTCCAGTCTAGCTGTGAAGGGCGACTTTAATAATACCAGAAACTTGAGAAAGGAGGAGGAGACAGTGATTGAGACCGAACTGTTTACAAACGGATTCCCTTTACAAATCAAAGATAGGTTCCACTATAAGATTATGACAACAATCAAATTAACAGTCTCACTTTCGATGCAATGATAAACAACGTGGTTTCAGGGTTCAGCTTCTTCGTGATCTCAGCTATATGAGTTCCATCAACATTGGACACAAAGTGACAGGTTGGCCCACACTGGTATTTCTTTAGTGCTTCAGTAACCATCACTGGGCCCTGAAAATATACAGTTCCATTTCAGTAGAGCTGAACAGATCATTCAAAGATAATGACTATAAAGGCATCAGGAAAAGGACAATAAGTTTACAAGTAGTTGTTTATAGATCCTGTATACACACAATGTCCATTCATATTTGTATTATTCCTGCAAATCAGACTTTACCAGAACCCTAATGAGCTTACAGTGTCAATGGTGGTCAATAGATTTCATCTAGATCCCCCACAAACATGCAGTGTGCATGAGAAAACTGATCACTGTGAATAAAATTTGCACATCACAATGTAATTTTACAGATGACTTCACCTTAAACCCTCCTTGATGAAAGATATTTTTCTGACTTACTATCCTTTTTGTCCAGCTATTCACTAGATTAGCTATAAAATGAATGAAAATGCCTGGATAATGCATGCTTTTTGTAATGCACATCACGGTCAATTTCAGAGGCATGCCAAATGGTGTGTGAATCGGAAAACATCTTGACATGTGTGCAATAAAACAAAAAATGCTACACTCTATATGTCATATGAATCACAAAATGGTCAAAGCTCTCCAATGAAACCCACCAAGTCAGATCCACCAATACCAATGTTGACACAATCTGTGATGGTCTTTCCTGTGTAACCCTTCCAGGACCCACTGTGAACTTGTTCAGTAAACTCACGCATGTGCTGCAGAACAGCATTTACATCTGGCATCACCTGGAGGAATTATACATGTATACTTAAAGTTAAATTATCATTGGTTTGGAAATGGGGGAGAGAGGAGTGCGTATCATTTGCCAAGAGTAGGAGAATACACACTGGTAAATGCAGACCTGCAAACTGTTTCACTACCCTAATTCAGGACACTCCATCCAACTAATCTTTAATACCTGCATAGAAGCATAAAACTGAACCAAAAAAAAGTTAAGGACATGCATTAACATAAACCAACAACAATTCCACAAAAGCAGTGATAAAAAGAACGCAGCCATAATGATAATTCTAGCATTCCAGCTTTATGACCAAATATATTCAGGTTGTTTTTTTTTTCATTTTTCCACCTGATATACCATTTCAGAACAATACCAATAATTCAGGACTGCTGGAAGATCTGGAGGTGGTGATACTGATCAGTAACAACAGGTGAATGAGAAAGATGACTGAATCTTTTTAACATCTTGACAGATAGCTGGATTAAAGAAAACAGGGGATGTTTTACTAGGCAGTATGACCATGTGGACATTGAACTCACAATCTTTTGATCTGGAGTCCAAGACACTGATACGCTACATAATATCCTGCATATTCTACTTACATCCTTTCCATCCACCATAATGGGTGTGTTGCTCCTATTCCTCAGCGCAATGTGGAGAACAGCACGGTCCTCTGTAAAGTTGATTTTCTCACCAGAAAACATTGCATCTCTCATCTGCTCTACTTGAGCAGCCTTCAGCTGCGGAAAAATAAAAGGACACTGGAGGATGCTGTTGGATCTACCACACTAAAATAAAAGTATAAAAAAATGAAAATACAACTTTAATTTGCCCCTTAGGGCACTTGATATAAAACGTCATACAATGTTACACATCTCATTCACAGCACAAACACAGCAAACAATACATATTATACATGCAAATACATAATATTACAAATGACAAATGAAATACATAACAAAGTCAGTGCTAGTCACCAGTGGTGCAGCATTGTGGTCCCTTCAGCTCTAAAGCCAGCTACTCATTTGCATCTGAATGAAGTGGGCAAAGGGAAGTGAGGTGTCTTTCCTAAGGATACTATAACATAAACTGCCCAGCCCGCGAAGCAAACACACAAATCTTAGACATGACAATCTTCAGTTTCTAAGTTCAACCCACAAATCACATGGTCACAAAGCAAAGCTATGCATCAAATAAAAGTTTTTTTAAAAATGCCTTATCTATGGCCTGAGCAAATTTTAACAGAAGGATCCACAATCAGATAACAACAGGAACAATTAGAGGAAAGACACTTCACTTAGTCCTGAACCAGGGCATAGAGCACATAATGGAATAGTCTGGAATGCAATGATGCTGTAAACACCAACAAGAAGCTTACCAAATACGAAACTGACCCGCTCTCTGTCTTAGATGATTCAAAACTCTTCATGCAAATATGCCATGACAAGGATTTGCAGTCTTCACCAGTGCTATTTTACACTCTTACTGACATGAATACGCAAAGCTGAAGTTTTCATTTTTGAGCTGGATTTATAATATTCCCTTGAAAACATGATTGAACTTCTTTGGAGTCCATTGTGGAAACAAAAGATATTCTGAGAAAGACTGTATACCCCAAATTAAGTCAAAATATTTGTTCTGCCTTTTATTCTGAGTGATTCTGTGGAAGCTTTGATAATTTCTAATGTAGCCAATCATAGCCATGCCATTGATCGATCAATCACTGATCTCTTGTAAACCTTTGGATTCTGGCATATGCAATCTTTCCTGTAAACCTGCGGAATTTTTCTGCATCAAAACAAGAACAATATGTTTTCTCAAAACAGATCTCATCATACCAGAGCCATCAACATCTTGAAGACATCGTCATTTATCAAGTTTTTGGAGTAGTCCACCAGCAAAGGTCCATCCTTCCCATTTAATGTTGTGCTGTGGAAAAAAAATGGACTTAAGTTTTAGTCAGTCTTTTCCTTAAGCCAGCAAACATACTTACAGGGAAAACTCTGCCCTTCTATTGAAGATTACAGTGCATCACTGTGATGCACACTGCCCTACCTAATTCAGTGCATTTTGCGGGCAAAATGTCAGTCTTTCTCCTAAGTTCCCAATAACTTCATTCTTGAGACACAAGATTGAAAAGCATTCTGTCCCTTTGTGCATTATTTATATTTTAGATACAGGAGAACAATTTCGTGATAAAGTAACAAATGTATTTTGAAATTAATCTTCCCTGGGATCAACACCCACATATGGAAAAAGTACTCTTCAGACTTTGGTGCACAATTTTGGGGAGGAATTCCATATGTGTGCCAGAAAGATTTCCTCAAGCAATACACAGAACCAACAACATACCCTAACCCTAACCCTAACCCTACTCTGACCCTAACCCTAACCCAGGGTCAGGGTCACGGTTAGGATTAGAGTTAATTGTTGGTTCGGTGTGTTGCATGTGGAAATCTTTTCGGCACACATATGGAATTCCTCCCCAACTCCCTCTTCCCTTAAATACCGGTACTAAAAGTTAAAAAGGTCTTCACTGATTACAGTTGAGTAAATAGTACAAGGTAACAGACATTTGATTTTCGGAAAAGGTGATAAAATGAACAGAATGACAGACATGTTCCCAGATTAATAGCATGAGAGATGACAAACTGGATGTTTTATTGGCTTAATCCGGTAATGGTCCCGATCAATGCTTGTTCGGCAATATAGATAACATACCGTCCAACATAAAAACCTGGCCATTTTTCCGAGTTTTACTGTATTCATGGTGACTCCTAGACCTGACCTGACCTCGGAACTAGTACATGTTAACTCTTGTGTGCGTGGTTTTTGAAATGGGCCGTTACTATGATTTACGTGCACGGAATTTTTTTTTATTCGTGTTATGAATAAGTATGGCTGAAAGTAGCTCTAGTAGAAGGAGACGGATTTTCGAATTGTGGAAAGACATTCAAGATATCATTGGGCCTGCTAGCCAGTGGCCTAAAAAAATACGTGCATTATTTAGGTGTCAAGGCATAAAACACTGGGACCGAATTTTGTTAGCCGCTTTTGTGTACGTGAATGGCTTAGATCCCATTATTTTTATGGAATGGGTCCATTTAAAAAAGATATGCCGAGACAAAAGCGGAGAAACTCACATTGAAAATTTATTTAAATACTTTAAAGAAGGACGTTATGCCCATTCCCTATACGCCTGGAATAATTCTGCACATCGATACGAATATATTGACGGGACACCAAAATATTATGGCCGTTTTCTAAGGAAATAATGGTAAGTGCTATGTATTATATTTCATTTCATGATACAGTCTCACTCTAGAGATATCAGTGCTATTGTTCGAAATTCCTACTTTACATTCAAACTGCCAAGTGTGTAACTCTAAATGAAGAGCATTGTCTATTACTGAGGGAATTTATATGTTTACAATTTTTTTGTATTTTCCTTCACCTTTCGGTGACATTGGCTTGTTAATCATGTATGCATGATTGCATGATTTCTATTACATGTGTGTGTGAATACATAGGAAATCTTGCTCACACGTTGGTATGTTTACATGCTCTGCTCATGTATGATTACTCGTCATTTATCAAAATAGCGTAGCAATCCCTATATCACGAGATGTAACTGGCCCGTCTGAAAATAAATCATTTACAAATGTTGACTAGTCTAGACTACCGGTAACCTCCACCCACAAAGGGCCTCGCACGTGAACATGTAATCACAGCTGATTGCTTTTTTCCGCACATGCACAATAGCAGACGCAAGTTGTATTGTGTCATTGCTTGTAGTATGTTTGCAGTTCCATTAGTCCGTTGAGTGATGTTTTCATGGCTGGAAATTTCAGATGGTCCAAGACTAATTGGAAAGATATACACTTTGAAGATTTCTCAGTGTCTGGAAGTGTAACGCTCGCTCCTACAACGTTTATACTAAATTGCTTTTAACTAATAACTCCGAAGCTAAATAGCTCCTCCACTGTATTTATATGCTCTTCATTTCGTCTGACGCTTGCTCGTAGATTGTTTTAACTGTGATGCTGTTTATTTAGTATGACGCTGGTTGCTTGGAGGAGCTAGCGTCAGACTAAATGAACAGCATCACACCTGATAATACGAACACAAATCCTCACATATGATAATTTTGTTAAGTAATAATAATGATTAAAATGGTATATTAGTTATATTCACATCAAAGTTTGTTTCTTTTACAGACAACATCGTACGGTATATCGATAATTATAGTGTGTTATAATAATAGTTAATTCAATGTCATTTTATAGTCCTGTTACAACCCCGTCTTTGTTTTCGGTATTGTTTGTACAGTCCCGGCCACTTATCACATATCTCATTTCCGTATTAGTTTCGGGATTGTTTGAACAGTCCTGCCCACTTCTAACCTTCCTCATTTCCGTATTAGTTTCGGGATTGTTTGAACAGTCCCGCACACTTATCACCTTCCTCTTTTGCGTACCTTTTCTACCCCCAAAACAATCCAAGCCCCTTTTTGCTTGGGCATTGGATCCCCAAAAGAAATCCCTTTTCTGGAAAACACTATA
>JAWQUT010000568.1:276942-313611 GCA_033807755.1 Ellobium chinense | reverse complement strand
TCGGGATCACGGAAAAAGTGGGCGATTAAGCGGAGAAGGTAATTTCGGCCATATTTTTGGTAATGGGGTTAAATTTCTTTGATGTCGTGTTTGATGTCGTGCTTTGACGCCTTCTCGTCATCAGACTTAGGACAGGCTCCAGTTTGACGGTATTGTAGCGCACAAAATCTTTGATCTTTGCGGTCTCTCTCATTGGCCACCACGCAGTAGCCCAGCAGACAATAAGGAGTAGGATGGCACGGTTTGGATCGACCGATCATCCACATGACACGTTCTCTGATCTAGCCGAAATCCACCAGACATTCTCAATACGATGTTTACATTCTCCGCCTCTCTGTGACGGAAGGCGTGGGGGGAGGAGTCTATTTAAGGCTTTCGGCGCATTAGCATTATTGGACGAGAGACGGCGGTGATGCGTAGCGTGGGACGAAAGGGGACAGGTGGGGAGGAAAGCCTTTTCACACCTATTTCGGCGTGGGAGGTGTCACTCCATGTGTGTGTGCCATTCGTCGCGCAGTTAAACCGTCTGTGTACATTTGTTTGTCAACTGTGATCCTTCAACCGCTGATCTATGAATTCACGGGCGCTGAAGAGTGGTCAATTATCCGGAGTGAGAGGCGATTATCCAGTGACTTTTTATATAGAAAAAATTCGGTTCCTTGGGAAACGAGGCGATTAAGCGGAGAAGGCGATTAAGCGGGGGGTGATTAAGCGGAGTCGACTGTATTGTCAGAATTGTAGACCAATGAGAGCTCATTAAACAATATAGGAAAAACAAAGGCACAGGCAACCATACATAGGCTATGCATACATTGATAAAGCGACTCAGGCAGTGCTCAGACAGATGCTTCTTTTTAACAAATATTTATCTTGCCTTTTCTAAGATTACAACATTGCAGTCAAAGTCGGGCAGTTGTTCACAGTCTTCAACAAAAGACCTATTGATAATATATGGAAAAAAGGCATAAAATTTAGTACCAAGGAAAGCTATTGCATGTGTATATATATTTCTCTTCGCAAAACGACTATTATTTAGCTTGTCTCTCGCTCTTTAATGTCACGCTTCTTTTCCACGCTGACTGGACGACCAGTTATGGCAGCCCACATGGATTGAAAATCCTGACTTTCAAGCTGCATTTTCTCGGAAGCGCTCAGGCGAAGAAAACATGTAACGGGGTGAAAATTTATGAAAAAATATTGTGGATTTTTCAGGCTGTGAAGCTCATAGCTATCCCTGTTCCTTTAAGGAAAGACAAAAATGAGAGAAGTCTTGTTTCTGTATTTGTTAATGTATTTGAAGAATTTCCAAACATGCATTTGAATCATGCCCAGGAGCAAGGGGAAGCTAAATGTCCACCAAGGGTGCATGTGTAACTGCTGAAGACATTTGAGCATAATAATGTGGGGAAGGATTTCCATATGTGGGCCATCCTACAATATGCAGGGAAAATTGAGAGTGCAAGAAATTGAAAACGACCACTTTTCTTTTTTTTTTCATCTCCACACAAAAAGCTACGCCCCTCTTTATTTTTTTAATATTAGACAAATCCCTCTTCAGCGTGTTTATTGGTACAGGTTAGCAGCATGTTGTAGAAAGGCCTACATATGAAAATCTCTCTCCACATTCGGGGTCATTTCTAGCTGAAATTAGGTGAATTTATTATCTTGATGGCAGGGTAAAATAGAACAAAGATATTTCACATTGTTTATACCATACACCCAGAGTCAGGGGATCAGAATGCATGTTCATCAAAGAAGTTAGAAAAAAAGCTAGAGAAGCAGTTTAGGCCATTTCTAGTTAAAATTAGGGTGGGTTTTAGGAAAGTTAAATGAACTTCCAAGGCTTTTAAAGCGATGATGGTACAGTACTTTGCTGAAGTCAGCCTAAAGAGAAAAATTCAACAAAAACTTATTCATATATAATATAAGACATGCACCTGTTTGCCTGTCATAGGAATTAAAAGCATTATAATCTAGTAACAGAACCTTTATCATGTGAACACTGGAAAATCTTAAAATTCTACAGAAAAACGCTCAAAGTGGTCATACAACTGAGAGGGAGAGTAAGGGGAAGAGCAAGGAGGGCTAGGATCCACTTCTAATAACTTCCTATCTGTAATGATCAAATTTTAATATCTCATTTTCTGTCATTGTGTCTAAGGTTCACTCTTAGAATTTTAAAGGCGGTTAGATACAAGATGTCTCTGAAACAGTGTAAATTATCAAATCCGATTTTATCAACATACAAAGAAACTGTAATCATTGAAATTATTTGTATGGCCATGCGGTTAATCTAATCCAGCCAAAGTTTACACATGGCTGAAATAGATGTACATGGCACTCATTTTATTTACATTACAGCTCTGTTTTCCAATCATAGTGCTTGTTAGATATGTGCATTAGTCAGTCATTCATGCCTTCGTGCCTCGCTCTCAAATAATAACAAATGTGGAGGATTGTTTGTCCTGGATGGCTGATTTGGAAAGATCAATTAAGTGTGCTGTCTGGGGTGCTGTCAAGGAATGAAACTTAAGTAAAATTTATTTTTTTTTTTTATTAAAACGGTCGTTACTTTACATTTTCATAGACAAAATTCTTTCTAATTATGCTATGTAGAGGTGATATGTTTACTGTTAAACTCTTCACTACATTTTGTTTTCTGTACCAGTCCAACTTTATTGAGAATTAATTTTCTTTTCCAGTCCCAGGAGATGGCGGTTCTCAGCTTGTTGCCAAATTAAATAAGACAGAGGCTCCCCACTACTTCTGTCGCAAGACCACATCTGACTATGAGAACATATGGCTGAATCTAGAAGAACTCATACCTGAAGTCATTGATTGCTTTGTGGACAACATGAGGTATTGTTTTGACTTAAAGGAGGACATGCACATCAAAAATAATTTTCCATTTTCCAATTTTTTTTTTTGCTGAAAATGTCTATGGTGCCCGCCAAGTCAATTTTGTGAAGACAGAGCATTATTCTGTTACTGTACACGTATGTAATATGACGCAATCAGGCGAGCAAGAGTTACTGGGTTTAGCCCTTGTGTCCAGAAGTATTCCCCATCCCCGATCGACAGCAGCTTGTGGCAAAAACGATGACGTCACATAAATTCCAACAGCTACAGACATACTGTTCACAGAGGAATTAAAACATTCATACCAACATGAATCCGCCGTCCGCAGAGCACTGGCTAGACAGCTTGGCCTTGTGGCCAGAATGTATTTGACTTAAGCCTATGGCCGCCATGCACGCAGTGGGTGTAACAATTCTGACTTTGGATAATATAACCCTGTGGGCTGTCTAGGGCTGACAGAGGTGTTATTTATGACAGACGCTTCAGAGACTGTTTTATTGGAATAATATGGTATGATTTTATATAGTCTGTAGGACGATACAACTTTCCTTTAAATGCCAGGATTGGGTCACAACTGTATGCAGGAAGTGAATACATTTCAAGTCTGTAAAGTTTTGTGATAGGCTAGATAAATTGTCTTAGCAAAGATGAGCTATTCGTGTTTTTGATGCAGCACTTTAGGATGTCAATTTAATATGTCCCACATTAGTTTACAGTGTGATGAAACTGGAATTGAATTTTGCTCTTCAATTCCTCATTAAGCAATTTATTTTATTTACGATGTATTACATTGAAAGTTGGAAGGACTTCTGTAGATCTAAGTGATTTGATCTTCTTCCTATGTGTTTAACGATCTGCATCTTCTGTGATTTGTAAGTCACCATTTGAATTTTCTCAACACTTTACTTTTACTGAGATGCAGTTTGTAGAACTTTTTACATATTTATACACTAATACTTCAGTCATAGCTTTTGGAAAGCCTGCACCCATCTGTCTGCTTTTCATATCATGTCACCTTATAATGGTACATGGCTAGTTCAATGCCCATACTTTCAGACAAAACCCAACCCACCCCACCGCACCCCATCATAGAGAGAATTTATAAGGGTTCCATTTACACCATATAGTTGTTGACTTTGTGTGGTCCCAATCTGCTTAATCCCAACATTTTTAGATAGAGAATATGAATACCCTACTTTCTGTGTCAATTCTTTAGGATAATACGAGCCTCTGTCATGGGCAATTTTTTTCTGATGTTCCAAAGAATTATGATTAAGCAAACCGATTCAGTTATATACTTTGACTGCTGTGAGATTCATAAAACTTCACTTGTGTTTTCCATAGACTAAGATATGACCCTAAAACTCGGACAACACACAATGCCCCAGGTGTAGATATTCGGACAACTGGATTTGGAGATACAGCATCTGTCGAGTATTTAGACCCTAATCCTGTGACGCACATATCATCATCAAGTAAGTAAGCAGATGCCTCAAGTAGCTGTCATTTTATTCATAAAGCTGTGAGCAGATATGGATGTTGATTTGAAATGGCAATCTATACTGTGGAAATTGTAACAAAAGATCATTTTCAGGGACATTTCAAGGAACACAAGACTTAACAATTTTGATCAGACCTGACAGCTGTAAACAACCTTCATAATAAATGGGTCATCAGATCATATACCAAGTTGTAAATTTTTTTTTGTTGTTTTGTTTAAATCCCACTGCTCGGTTTTGTCCCCCGGGAATTTGATATTATGAGGCTGTGTTAGAAGGATGTCCACAGATTAGCATACTGTTATTAGCATAGTTGTTGTTATGGACAAAGCATTGATCATAGATTTTAGAAGCTGTGATGTAATTGTAGGTGGTTCACTGACTGGTAACAATAGTAAATGAGGTCACCCAACTCATTATCAGGCAGTGAACTTTGGTTTATAAGGGTGCCACAGATATAGCTCCCTTTGTTTCTTGTAGACAGTACTCTTTTTACAGACGTGGACTTGTTTTGTTTTTAGGAATGTTATGGATGAGTATTTTTTAGGGGAGGAGGGTTTTCACCTTGACCTTTTCTTATTGATGCTTTAATAGATGTTTTGCACTGAGGGAAGTTTTATTAATATATGAATATCACATTCAGTTCTTTGAGGTTTTGAGGGTTTACAATAAGTGCAGTGAGCAAAAGAAGAAACTCAAATTCCATGAAGTAGTGTGAGTGAATTTAAATTTAATGTTGAATGAATGGTTCCTGTGATTGTTGTATTAATTGGATTTAGAGTGGTACTTTCATTATGTATCCTGTGATATTGTAGGAATCTGAATTGTTATGGCTTGTTATTCAAGACTATGCTGTAAAGATGTTTTTATTTACTTTTTTTTTTTCAGTTGCATATTTTAACCCCATTGTCAAGGATTTAGTAGCATCAGGCTATGTCAGAAATGTATCTGTAAGAGGGGCCCCTTTTGACTTCAGGAAGGCACCAAGTAAGTTTTGTATGAATTTCACCTTCCTGATGTTGGGGCAGTTCTAGTTGAATGCCATATCAGTTACGCAAATTTCTGGAAAATTCTGACTGTACACCACCAATTTTGTTTGTATTTTAAGAATAAGTTAACCCATGTTAGAAACAGCCAAAATGAATTGCTGAGACATCATCATTGCTTTACAGAAATGTGTGTAACTGACATGGCATTTAGCTGGAACTGTCTTGTATTGTCTTATCTTATCTTATTATATTCCTAGGAGTGAAATTTGGAGTTCCTTATTGTGTAGTTTGTAATGGACTGATTATTGTTGAACTGGCATGCACATAAGGTTTATAGATATAGTCAAATCTCTGTTATTATGCTTTGTAGCCTTAAATTTCTTTTAATCCTGTGAGTGCTAATTTAATATTTTAACAGTTCTGAAATTGGTAAATGAAAAAAGTGCAAGTTAATATATAACAAATCCTGTATATTTTTGCCAGTATGTCAGGTTTTGTTTTTTTTCTGATTACTTGTATTTAGAATGGCGGATCTAGAGAACCAGTTTTTGAGGTAACCCAGAGTATGCCATCAGATAAAAGAAGACTCCTCCCTTCAGCAAATGATAGGATATAATGGAAATTTTACATAATTTTGTTAATTGTTAATTCCCCTTCTCTCCACATGTTGCATGAACATAAGTACTCTCAATATTCCTATAAATGACAGCCTAACTTTTCCTTGTCACAGCAATATCATGTATAGTTCTGGCAACATGTGAACAGCTGTATTCATTGATTTCTCATATCCACCACATGGGGGCAGATTATAGTCCATAAAAATTGTCCTCACTTCTCTGATTGCATATTGTTTGCCAAAAAGGAGCAGAAACTGTAGTAGCTAAGCATAGACTGTCTGTGGTAGTTGGCAACACTTCAAACCAGACATACCAGATTTTTATGCAGAGTCTGCAAAATTTCAGAATGATGAGGTGTCATATATCTTAAGTTGCAGTGGTATTTTGCTTCAGCGAAAGAATCTCATTTTGTGTTGTTTTTTTTTGTGTTTTTTTTTAATAGATGAACTTGGAGAGTACTTCGTCAATCTTCAGAAGCTGGTGGAAGAGACCTATTTGTTAAACAACAACACCAAGGTGGTAGTGGTTGCCCACAGTATGGGAAATCCAGTGTTCCTCTACTTTCTGAATCACCAAAGCCAGGCCTGGAAAGACAAGTTCATCCAGTCGTTTGTCACACTGGCTGGGGTGTGGGGAGGAGCGGTCAAGCCACTGAGGCTCATGGCTTCTGGTATGGAATTCATTTCATAAATTACAACTGTGGCAATATAAATCACCTGGAAATATTCCATTTTTGTAGTTGCTAACTAAAATTGAGCTTGATGAGTCCTCGGATTTGCATGAAGCAAACAAACAGAAGCCAGAATAATTCTTGCGCCAAAGTTTTAGCAGTATTTCTTCAGGACTTGCAAGATAATCTGAGTCCTTAGATTACAAGCAGAATTTTCATTGCATTTTTTCTGGAAAGTTTCTTCCCGGGATGCAAGACACCACATGACACTGACCATCCCTTTGGAGGCTCGGTGGATCTTTTGACCATTTGATATTTCGTTGTAAGTTAAACTCCTGTAAATCAGACAGGTTCTCAGGATATTGGTAAATGCTAAAGGGGCAGTTCATTACAGAAAGTAGTTCATGCCTTAGATATTGCCACATGAACACATATTGATGTATCCCTGTTTTTAACATTTTGTGTACCGTGGCCTTGTCAAATTAATTATTCTTTCAGTCCCAAAGCTCCTCTGGCATTTGCATCAAAAATTAATGTGTAATCATATTTAATGACATGTTAACACCATGAGAAGGTAAAAGTAGATGTAACATGGTAACTTACTATTAAACTTGGTTACTGTTAGGCCTTGCTGCTTCCAAGTGTGAAAACTCATTAGAAACTATGTGGCAGTCCCTTGTGAATGAATTAAAAAAAAAAAACAAAACTCAGAAGAGGACTATTTAAATGTTCTTACAGTTGGTTTATAAGCCTTTTATATAGTCAAGGTATTTCTAGTAGGTGAGATTATACACTATATTTCCTTACACAGATCCTAGATCAGCTTTAAACATACAGTATATTTAAACACATGGTAACAGTGTTGTTTTATGACATAATAATATTCTTATGGCTTGAGTATGAATATTTTACATTATTTCTGTTTCCAGGTGATAGCTTGGGTGTAGTCCTTGTCAGCCCTAATAAAGTTCGTGCTGAACAACGCGCCATGCCAAGCACAGCTTTCCTAATGCCAAGTGACCAGTTCTGGAGCAAATCTGACGTACTTGTGGTGACAGCGGAGAGAAATTACACAGTCTATGACTACAAGGAATACTTTACGGCCTTGAACTTTACGGACGGCTACAATATGCGTAAAGACACAGAAAATCTTGTACGGGACCTCACACCACCAGGTGTCCCGGTTTACTGCCTGCATGGCTCTGGTGTTCCTACACCTGCAACACTCATCTTTGGCAAAGGTGAATTCCCTGACAAATACCCAGATCAAGTGAGTGGGGACGGTGATGGCACAGTGAATATACGAAGTCTTCTGGGCTGTCTTCGGTGGACAGGGAAGCAGAAGTATCCAGTGCAACATGTAGTTTACAAGGGCAACAGTTCGGAGCACATGGCTCTTCTAGCAAATGTAGAAGTGAGACAGTATGTTGTGGATGTTGCTATGGGGAAGAGATGATCATAAGCCCTTTGGACAGTGTTAGATAAGCTGCCTGTCGTAAATAACTTCCCACTCATCCATGATACGAAACTTTGGCACAGTTTTATTATTATACAAAGTGGGAGGTAAGCATTGTATGCTTTGACAAAAAATCGTCCACTTCGATATTTCCTATTGTCCATCTGTAGATATTTAAATGACACAGTGATTTAACATTAATCTTCATAAATTATGCGAAAGTTTTAAAGTTGGGACACATGGGCAATTCTTTATGACAGGCAGTTATACTTTTGGTATGCTCAGCATTGATTTGTAATGCCCATTTTGTTTGCCTCTTCAGATGTCATGGTTTTTCATATGATGTAACTGTCCCCTTGCATGATCTTTCCAATTTTTGTTTTTTTCTAAGATTTGTTTTCTCCACCATACCAGTAAAATACTGGAGGTTCTTGCCAGCAGTAATATTTGATAACAGGGGTGTTTTAACTTTCTTTTTTATTTAAAGAGAACAATTCAGTCAGTCACCACAGAACTGGAAAATCTAAAGAAAAATGGAAAACTGCCTTTTATATTTCCAGACCTACAAAATACCTTGGAAAAATCCTGGAAAATTAAAAAATCTTGCATTGGCAGTTAATAATTTTAAAGGAGCTACCTGTGCATGTATAAGTCAGAATGTAAATGTGTTGGACAATGATAATATCATTCAGCAAAAAATCATAGAGTAATGCATGGATGACCCGCTGGAAATATGGAACATTTTTTTCAAGATTCTGGGACAGCTGTGAGTGCCATTTTGCCTTCTTTCATAGCCTGGAGGGTGGGTCCAGTGAATTCATACATTATCTTCAGCTCCTGGGAATAGGCCATAAAAATGTCTTTGCAAGACACAAGATGGTCTGAAGGCTCCCATCTTGAGCACTCCTGTTTTGAGACTGCACTGTGTTACATCCAGTGCCTGCACACCCAAGCCTGAGGTTTTACAGGTCTCCCAGAATGTGTATTTCAAAGTTGGGGTTAAAGTACTTGCTTTGACCCAGTTAATATGAGGATGTTTTCTTTCTAGAGCAGCCCAAAAAATTAAGAAAATATGAAATATTAATGGAGAAATTGCCATTCGCACAGCACCCTCCATTATGAGTAGACACAAGATTACTACAGTGTGAATATGAAGAATACACATTTCCACTTACCACTGACAAGCTTTTATGATAATTTAAGATCAAGGAATCATTGGTCTCGGAAAACAGGTTACTGTCGACTTTTGCAAAATCTGTAAATGAAATCTGCAGTTTTTTGCACAGGAGTGTAGAGAGTGTCTTGTGTGTGTGTATGTGCAGGCATGCTGTGCATGTCATACAGAAAATTTGAATTCCCCTGGTACCATTACAAGAACAGAGTTGACATTTCTGATGTCATTATGTGGCAGTCAGCAGTCAATCAAGTCACAATGTACAAGTGTCCAGCCACTAATTCTGCTCCGATTGTGGGAAAGAAAATAAGTATTATTAGAGAAATGTGCTTGGTTATGGGATATTGATTATTTTCTTTGCTACTAATACTAATGGCTTATTTACAGATGCTCATTAAGGAAAGTACTAAACCAATGCTCATGGCTTGTTTAATTTAATCTTCTAAACCTTCACAAAGGCAAAAATCACCATTTCTACCCCAAAAAGCTTTTTTTTCTCTTTCAATTGATGTAAATTTTACATGACACATACCTGTGAAGAAGAATTTTCTTTGAAATAGATCTGTGAAGTTAAAAATAATATTTCATGTACCGGTTTATATCATTACATTGTTTCATGTTGTGTCACTACACATCCATTTACAATGATTTTGTGAATGTCAAAAGACTTGTGTTTTCTCCAGATCGTATGGCCATGCTGATTGCCTCTAAATTTTACCCCCCCCCCTCCTCCCCCACAAATATGCATTGAATGCATGCCAATCTCTCCTTCTTTATATTGCTCTAATTTTATTTGAGAAAAATCTAAAATTCCTATAAAATTTATAGATCCTTTCTCACATTTAAGATGGGGGGGAGGTATTCCTCCTCCTCCCCTCCACCATCACCATCACCACTCATAAGACCTGGAGAAAACACTGGACTTTTACTAGTTTTTATTTGACATTTGTGAACTTTTACCTGACTGCTTTTGATGCAATTTTTGTGACCAGTTGAATGATATCAGCAGCCACACAAAAAAAAAAATGTTTTATTATGGCTTAAAGTGCAGAGTCAGAGGAAGAATTTCTTTCCCTTTTTGCTTACTGAAACATCTCCCTGTGAGCTTGTGAATGTTCTGAGATGTGACAGATATGATGTATGGGGATTTGCTCTGGCTTTATTGCTCTTCAAGGAATGTCATAAACATATGTGTTGCCAGCTTTGTAAGGCTACCTTGCAACATTACCATCAGACATAAGTTCTTCTTTTCTATTTTTTATCTGTTCATGCACTGTCCGTATAGCTTTGTTTTTAGTCACATTTCTTGCTGTCCCTTTGGCTTTTATACATTTCAGATTTTTGTTTGTTCTTATTTTAAGCATAAATTTTAAGGATGTAAGATATCTTTTTTCCCCTAGCCAGGCTTTTTGTTTCCTTCAGCTGATATTATTTTTTTTACATTTTGATATTTGAATTTTTGCCACTCAGGATTTCATGACAGTGTACGCGGGTTTCATGACAGAACTTTTTTGTTTTGTCTGTTTCTTTGAAAAGACTATCTCACTTCTTGGGATCTGAAAAGTTTGAGCACTTTCAGTGGTTTTAAATAACATGTTCCTGTAGTCTTTATGGTACAGTTATATATAGATATGAGTATTAGCATATGAAATGCATAGAGAATTCATCTCTTCAGTCATGCAAAGAATGTATACCAGGAGTGTATTGTACCTTAAACCAGTTTGACTCTGACAAACACTTATTATTATATGGATGCCACTATTCTGTCTCGCAGTATTTGGAAACTCTGAGATGGAAAGAATGCTGTTTAACAGCAGTCAAGACACATGGTCCGTACAGAAGTCTGGAAGTCTGGAAAAAGTCTGGAAAACGATATTTCCATTTAAGTCTTAAAAAAAGTCTGGAAAACGGGGGTTTTTAAACAATCCAGTCAAAAAGTCTGGAAAAAGTCTTGAAATTTATTATTGTCGGCGCTGCGATATAATTTTGAAAATTTTTTTCGCGAATGCAGTCATTGCATTTACAGTAAAACCTGTCTTCTGCGGCCCTTCCGACGAGCGACCCACTCCGATCTACGGACACTTTCAGTGTTCACCGACTGTTTTTACACTGAAACCGATCTGTGATCAGCGTCCCCCTCTGATCGCGACGCGCGGACACCGATCAAAGAGCCGTCTCTCACTGTGACGAGCGACCACGTGTGCCCTATGCATTTCCCGGGTCGGAAAGCCCGAGTCCCAACAATCACCGCTTTACCTACATCAAAGAGCAGAGGGTATGGCACGGTGACTGTGGTGGTGGGGAGATCAGGGTGGGAAGAAGACCATGTCTCGCGTATGCCTACCACAGACGTAATTCTGGTTGCACAATATTACTACGAAGCCCACATTGCCCCCTCATTATTGGCGGCGTTGTAATCGCGACTACCGACTAGTGTAGCCGACACCGGACAGCTCATTCCGTGCTATCAAAATGCTGGGGTCAGAGACAAGTTCAGTATCGGTGACGCGTTAAGGTGCCCAATGGCGGTGAGTTCAGTTGTTGAGGCGAAGTCCATGCGGGGTCACAAAGCAAAGCGAATCTGCCTTCAGAAGATGCCCTCTTCGGCAGGCAGTAAAATCCACAGAAGGAAAAGACCGCACAAACAACATTAATCTAGCTTTAGAAGTAAAGAAAAGAAAGTCAGGGGAAAAAAAACCCAAACTTCTGTGATTAGAAATAAAGTGCAGTACAGTAATCGGTAGGCCTAACATTGATCTCTGCTGAGAAGGACACGTGGGACTTTGAAAGGACATTAAAAGCAAGTTCCAACCCATCAAATGGAAATGCAACGCAAGTTGAGGGGGAAAAAATCCAGTAAGCCACCCACGCAGGCTCTTTAGTAGAAATTATGCTTTTTCTTCTCTCTTGCCCGAACGCACCCAGACAAACCGGCGCCGCGAGGTGAGTTGTACTCACTGTTCACGCCTAGGCCTAGCGGCCAGAAAAGAAAAAAAAAATGGTGATCGGGGGTGGAGGGGAGAGGTAGCCTACATACTACACAGTGTCTCGTAATTGTTATTATACTCTAAGCAAGCGGGAAGGAATCACTTTGTATTTCTGATGAACGGACAGGATTATATTTATAATTTTGCTGCGTGACTATCCGTGACTGGGTTCTCCATGAATGGGGGAACGGGAATAATTATATAACCTAAGTCAGGATTTCTTCCATCGTTTGAAAACGATGGGTCAGAGACACCTGATCACACAAACTTACAGAATGTCAATAGGACGACAGATATGCCCCAGTTGCAAGCTTACTACTCAGCTATTTCTATTACCAAGAGCTTTTTTGTTCTCTTTTACAAACATTGAGGGATAAACAGAATTATGTAGTTAAATGAGGGCCAAATAAAAGTGACTGTAAATGGCCTCCAGTGTGCTGTAATAATTCAAATGGTAAAAGAGTATTTTCAAATGTCTGGTCTTTAAATACTGTACATGCAGTTTGTATTTGTACCATCATATTTGCCTCATGATATGAGGCTCATAGTTTGTGATATGCTTTTCAAGTATAAGCCATAGGAAACATTGTTTACCTCGGTGTACTTGGAGAACCCAACTCTCCCTACGATGAAGACCAACTGTGATGTAGGTGTAGGGACACTTTTCCGATTTCCCAACAGTATCCCTACATCACAGGTTTCACTGTATTACAATATCGATACTACTTGAAACGCAAACTTTCAGTATCTTATCATATCGTTGATTTTGCTGTTGCCGGGCGGCTTCGGTGCGACCCCAGTCGATCGGCTGGGAATCGCCCTCTTGTAGGGGAATTCGCTTTAGTTCGTCATCCCCACAACTGGACAAAGACAAGGATTTACATCTACATGTCATGAGTTGTGGGTCTTGAATTTTGAAATTGAGGTCTTGAAAAGTCTGGAAAAAGTCTTGAAAAAAATTTTAAGGAGCTGTATTAACCCTGAAGACAGCTGCTTTCTATCTTTTTCTTTCTATCATTCCAAGATGCTGTCTTAGAAATCAGTGTTATGATATGTCTGATTCACATGATTTTGACCCCAGACATTCTAGAATAGGAGAGTGTCTTTGAAAATTAATGAAGCTGGTAATAGTCAGCATTTTTTTCTGTAGTTTTTATTGCATTGTTTTCTTATTGACAGAGACTATTTCATATCATCACCATCATCATCATCATCATCATCATCATCATCATCATCATTTAAAAATATAAAATTAAAAATTCTGAAACGGACATAACAAAAATTTGTTTTCAGAGATAAATAGAAGTGATTTAGTAACTTTGTTCTGGTAAGATCTTCGGGCATAAAATGATTCATCATCATCATAGTTTTCTAAGATTTATAATAGTTATGGGCAATGTTAAACCTACCCACAAACTCGCTATGAAATGTCACTGAACATCATTTGCTCTGATGAGAATATATTTGACTGTTATTTACTTGTAGGCAATGCAATGTTGTATGAAGAAATGCGTACAATGCAAATACAAGACACCTAACTGCCCTTATTATGGCAATACAGTAATGTGAACAGTGATACTTGAATTTGTCTCCCACATAATCATTCATCATTTCATTTTATTGAAATAAGAGAAGTATTTACAAATTGTAAAGCATTGAGTATGTGTTGAGAGCACTGCAAACTATCAGTGGAAAGTGCTCAGTAGATGTAGGACATTAAGATTCCTATAAGCCACACTACGACCCATGCTGTTTGAAAAGGAATAATATTACTCCCATGACAATCACAGACTCTGATCTATATTTGGATTAAGAAGAAGACACAGATTAGACAATGCTCACCAGTTGTTAGGTCACGAAAATGTGATATATCATTTCAGTGTGAATCATCATTTAACAAAAAGATGAGTCACAATCACTTGTGGTGAATGCACTTAAATATGTGCTTTGAACTCTCTCTTGTGAAGGAGACATTTATCATTAATTTACTCATCCCATGAACAGATGTGGATGACACATTTAGCCAAAAAAATACACATTTTTTACTGACAAGGTAGTAAAAATTTCCTATCAATTACTCAAAGACGATAATGTCTTTCAGGCTGTTTTTTTTAAATTAAGGATTGTACAGAGCAGAAAATTTAATTTTTTTAGCAGCATGCATTGTAAGATTATAGAAGTTATCTGTATGTAGGCCTATATAGTCCAGTTTCACTTTGTTATGGTGTTTTGTAGTGTTCCTCAAGAAGCTGGCAATATCAAGCACAACATTTCCATATGTGTTGTTTATAATATATCATATCTTTAGTGACATTGGCTAGAAATGAGATTTAAGTTTTTGAATGGAATGAAGTTGGTAGAGCAGGTGTGATATTATAAGATTTGGGCATGATCAAGTAATGATGAAACTGGTTACAGTTGTATTATTTGAGCATTCTTTTGTTACTTGATTGATCAAAATAGTTTCTTGCATTTTAGTATGCCTCAGGACATATCTCACTGGACACAACTCAGTCTTGAGATTGGGTGGATCTATATGGTTTTAGCTCAGGTTTACTCTGTGATCTTGTTTTGTAGAGTTCATAGAGACGCTGACAATGTTACAATCAAGCACATGTTTTGTACTAGTAAAGTGACAATGATAATTATATGACAGGGTCAGCTCAGTCATGAACAGTGATATCATGAACAACTCATAGCCCATGTTGCTGTAGAATAAAACCACAGGTATATGTCATAATGAGCATTGTACAATACTTTATCCACTATTTATACCCAAACATGGCTGATGATTATATTCCAAGGAATGTGTGTTTGTCATGTATGATGACTGACAGTTCAAAGATTTGCTTAGAGCGTCTGGCACAAAGCTTGACATTCAGCAGCAGGGTTGTGATCACGCACCGAAACAGAACTGGCCTGTGAACCAAAGGGTTTTGCCTGATATTTGCAAGGGCTTATTGTGGAGATGGGGAGGGTGATGGGGGTGGAGGGCAAAAGTGGAAAACCGTTTTTGTCTGTTGTCATACTGCGAATGATAGTGAAGAAAACATTGATATGAGGTTGGTCAAGCCTGAAAAATCTCGAAAAATCTCGGAAAGTTATTATTGGAATCCAATGGGGTGGAAAATACCCGGAATCAGCAAAAATATGGCCAGGTGTCGTAGAAGAATCATTGGAAATTAGAAGTGAATGTGGAAATTGAAAATTATGAATGCACATTTATTATTTTGCTTGGAACTACTCTCCCATGCATTGATAAGAATGAAAACTTATTGAATGATGCATGACTTTCACACCACGTATACATGCAGTTGCCATGTTATGGTTGTAATTACGCTATCATAATGGAAAAGTGGTTAGATTATCTGGAAAATGTTATGGAAATGTCACAGAAAAAGTGTTTTTAAACTTCTGTGGCAAACCAGTCATTAGACAAGCATCTTGCTGTAGTCAGTGCTGAAAGTGTTTAGATAAGGCCTGTTGCTATTTTTACCTTTTACATGGTTGTGCCATCATTTGTATAAAATGAATGCATGTAATCTCCTTTCTTGAACACTTTACTTACAAGCTCTTAAGAATGTTATTAATATGTAACATTACCAGTTATTTTCACTTTAGACTCACTGAATTGTATGTAATTCAAGAACGTCATTAATGTCTTAAATTTCCACCTGTCTTCACTGTAGACTCACTAAATTACATATAATCTTGAAAGAATTTAGCTATAGGGGCAGCCATTTGCAAATTCAAGATGCAGAAATCACTGTTTCACTAATTGACAAACTTGACACAGGAGTGACCTACATAAGAAAGCCATTTACAAGATTAAGATTTCAGTAGTGGTCGAAGAAGTGGTCACTCTCAGAATTCAACAGTCATAGAAAATGGTAGTGGAGGAGTAGTAATGGAAATATGACATTCATCGAAGTCAATAAGCAAAGTGTTAAGGTACATACTATAGTGGAATTTGTATGAGAACATTATAAATGTCAGTAAGACCTTATGATTGTATCATTTTCATACCCAGAAAAACATGCATCATTGCAATGCTCTAGCCCTGAGTCCTGGATTTTTTGTATGATATTCCACTTACCAGTTCCAAGATATGGTTTGGTCCCTGCATTCCGAATTCAAGAAATCCCACTGTTTTATGGAAAAGTTTGAAAGATTGAAGTGATGTTCTCTAGTCCATTGCACTTGCTTGTCAGTCACTTGTGTGGGAAGGTCCAGGAAAACCTCATCAGATGTCACAGATCAAGTTTTTGTGCTAGTGGCAAAACAAAGTGATGTCTAAGTCAAAATTGAGGTGTTGTTTTTTTTTGGTTTTTTTTTCATGGTCACATTAATCTGCATTTTATTGGCCTCATCTGGAAGTTTGACCATGTAATTCTGCATATATTTGCGTTTATTTTCCAAATACATCGAAATACATTTATGTTAGTCGCTTGCTTTAGGCTATTTTTGTCAGTTTTGTCACTTCCGGAACTAAAAACCTTCTTGTCTTAGCCTCTTATAAAGATAAAATCTTGAAGTAAAAAGCAGACTGTTTAGAATGAATGAGGAAGACAGATAATAATGGTGTTAAATTTTGCAATATGACTATTGTGACATTTTCCTGGATTGCCACACATTTCCTCAGTACCCTAAGGTTGACTGACAAATGATGTATCTCACTGATATGGTCACACCACAAAGAAATCCATTACAAAAGTTCACTTTTATTTCAAGACTTTTCTATGACCGTCCTCCACTGTGGTTAATATGAGTAATACCCACTCATCTTTGGTGCACCATGATATCTATTGTGGAAGTTTATTCAGTCGAATCATCAGCTGTCATGTCCCCTGTAAAAATCATCGTCTGAGAAATCATACACACTGGATCTCGGCTACAACACTGCTAGCAGGATAAAAGGATCTCTGCTACTTGTTGAGGTTTCCTTTGAAAACTAGCTCAATTTTTTGTAGAAAAAAAGAGGGACTTACAGTACAGAAGTATGGTGGTTATAAAGAGAAAAATGACAGTTTTGCCTTCCTTAACATTGGGGGGTAAGACAGTGGAAAAATAGAAATTTACTTTGTTAATAAGGTTTCATTGCATTTGAGGCCATTGTTAATGGATTCACTATTCATACATTGAAAGTTGTTTAAGAGTGTCATATTGCAAACTTGGTGCATGTGCTGATGTGAAATATGTTTTGCCAGATTTCCCAAGAAGCTGCATAATATAGTGTATAAAATCATATGCCACAAGATTTTCAGTCTTTTTCTATCCTGCACTTTTTGGAGGACTTAATAACTTGTAATTTTCATTCACCATACCTAACTGTACAAGGGGTGACATACATCATTTGCCTTTATGCCTGATACAGAGGATAAATCAGTCTATTAATACTGTGTGTGGCCCTAAGAACACCTGTGCTGCTTCCTCACATATGCCCTGAAAGGTTTTCATTTACCACAAAAGGAGTTATATTAGGTATGACAGAGTACCACAAAATTTAAGAAAACTGGAATTCAGATCGGGCGAAAGGGCAGTTTAGCTAGATCTGATCAAAAGGGCTTTTTAGCAAGCAGAGAAGTAGGAAAAAATGCCAAAACAGCTTCCATGCTGAACAAAGACCCATATTTTGATCTTAATATTTGAAAATATTGCCATTGGCTGCTGCCATTCCTGATATATGTATGTACTGTTTTTGAGACCTCTTGCTTTGCTCTGATAAATGGTGCCGATGAGCTGTGATGCCATACTTGTGTCTCTGTTTTTCAACATTTTATACACTGACCCTTGGGAGTGAAAAAACAATACTTCTAGGGTGGTTTTTTCCTGGTGTCTGGTTCCACTTTGAAATCCAGGAAGATTAAAAACAACTGGTCACAGATATCATTGTCCTATCTCAGCTTTGAACAGTTATTGTTCAGATCAATTATATTAGTGTCATGTTTTCTTAATGCTTAGACTCCAATGTCTGTGTCAACAAATTTATTTAATAAGAAATTTGAAGATGTAATGTGTTCCAAATTTTGTGTGAAGTTGTTTTTCTGAGTTGTGCACCATAAAGTCACCTATTCTATGCAAAGGAAAGCTCTGTGCAAAAAAAAAGACTTATGATCCATTCCCTCATAACTAAGCCAGGCAGTGAAATGGATACTGCTCATTTTTTTTTTTTTTCAAATCACAAAAGTCATGGTTTCTTTTTATGTGTTAACAACTTTACTTCTGCGAGTAAGGGCTTCATAACTTCTTGCTAAGGCTTGATGGGAACACAGTAATTTCTCTTATCTAATGACTTTTGGCTAGAAGCTTAAGGCTAATGACTTTCTCTGTGTGACACCGGTCTGAGTCTGACATGCACTTTCATCCCCTTCCTTTTTCCACTCACTTTTTTCTCTCTCGGAGGTGCAGCGGTTGACATATTATAGAAGGTTTTCTGAAATTCATTGCTGGATTACTGAAAGTATTTTACAATGAATAAAGAGTGCCTTTGGAATTGGATTTGCTTTTCATTTTAATTAACCAAGATTTCAGACAAAATGCTGTCATGTTAACTGAACTCTGCCGTTATTTTCTTTTAAGTTACTGACTTGTTGCACTAATGTGATGGTTTAGTGTTCATAGAAAACATTCTGTAGCGAGATGTTACGTTGCTCATCTTTGGCTTGTTTGCTGACACATCCTTTTTCTCTTTTTCTAGATCTACATCTTCATTTTATACATCATGCATTATCATTCAGCTGGTTTTGTAATTTAAATCTGAATGTTTTATGACATTTGCTATGCATGTAAGGGAAAATGGTTTATGCATGATTTTTGTTTTGTGCTGTGGACTAAGTGCAGTTACAAATTTCACAGAACTTGCATTTTGGTTTTGAAAGGTCTTGCTTTCTATGAGAATAAAAGACCAAACATCCCTGGCCTGGTGCGTGTGAATTTATTTATCTTGTGGTTGGTCTGTTTTTCTTTCAGCAGCTGTCAATATGTCAGGATTCTACACTAAAATTGTAGCCTACCACATGCTCTTTCTAGATATGAAGAGACCATTTTCACTAATGGCTATATGAGGGTGTACACCACTTATTAAGGGGTCCTTTGCCAAAAATACTTTCCAAGTGTATTATTTAAGGGCATGTGCTACAGAACTAGGTCATTTTTATTAATAAAGGGAGCTTTTGTCATATGGGGGTGAAAAATGGGTCACGTAGGGCCAGGAAGGAAGATAAAAGGGGGTGTTTTGCAATTTCCTCCCTCCGTTGCTATGGAAACGCCAATTGTTTGGCCACCATATTGGGAAATATGGATAACTTTTGCATAACTTTGAACCCTTCGATCTGGAGAACAACAGATGGTAGGATCCTGGTTTTTTTTTGCATTTGGAAGATGACTTTATTTAAAATAGAATGTCACTGGCTTTTTCTGATAGATTTTAAAAAATAATTTTTTTTTAAATGTCATGAAAAAACATTGAAAATTTTGAGAATTTTCAACTTTAAAAATTCATTAAAAAAAAAAAAGGATATCGACAAAACCCTGTGACAATCTCAAAACAGGGCCTTGGAGAGTAGTTATGCAACATTTTATGTAAATTGGACCAGAAAAAAGTCAGATCAAAGGGATAGAGTGATGAAAATTGTGATTTTGAGATAATTGACGATAAAGATTACCCAACAGATGCATTTGAGACTGGGTGATCATTTCCTTTTGCATCAAAATAAACTTTTTGAGACAGGTATCATGAAAATAACTTCAGGAATCGATAAAGGACATGTCACCGTTCAAGAAACTGCCCTTAACTCATTTTACACAATTTGACATAATTTTACCCCTACAGGGTGCCGCACTTGCCCTTAACGCTTCCTCCAACTTTTGACACACAAAAAAATTGTCCCAAAACCAATTAGAACTTTGGTAGTGAGGCAAGTTACCTGATATTTTACTTTTCAGACATTTATTACAATTTAAATGGCTGTGTCCATGAAATAGAGATCATAGTTCATTACCATGGTGGACAGTGCCTTAGTGCTAAACAGTGATATTTTTTTTGTCTGTTGTGGGAGGTAGTCCAAAAAAATTATCTCAAATTACAGCTGTTACTTCATCAATTACAGATTTCACATACATTTCCAAGACACTGTAAATGCATATCATTACAGAGCAGTATTCAAATATTTGTGTCTTAAAAATAAGTCATGTGAATGTGAGCAGTCAGGAAGTGTGTTTGGGTCATGGGTGAACACTAGGTTCGCACGTGGAAGTTAGGGACCGATTCAGGCAGTAGGTATTTAAGAATTACATTGCTGTGAAGTTAGCGTCCCTGTGGTGTAGTGGTAACACACTCTGACTTGCAAGCTGAGAGACCCTGGTTCGATCCCCGGCAGGGACAGAAATTTTCTAGTGTAAGTTTTTTCGGCCCTTCTTCTCAAAATTGATCATTCACAGTAATTTGGTAAAACCCCTGGTGACACACTTCCTTAAAATAATATGTAACATCTGAAAAATTATCAGACTAAGCTCACCTTCCTCCCCCCTTAAATATAAGAGAATAGAATACCACTGTATATGCCTTTCCACCCGGTCACATGAAATTAAGAGAAAGGGCTGTTTCTCAGAGGGATATAATGAAAATTAAACTGTAAGAAATAGAACGCCTCTGAAAATAATTAATATTAATATATATTTTAGATATATGTATGAAATCTGATGTCAAGTAAACAACAGGATTTGGAGATAACAATTTCCTAAGATCATTGTCCACAACAGAAAAAAATGCACGGTTTAGCACTTTGGCGTGCAATTTTGCTCGCAATATGGACTGACTGAAAAAAGGACAATGTGCACCATGGTAATGTATTATAATCTACAAGGAAAGAACCATGCCTTCCTTAAGTCTATGCAGTGAAGTCATGTTCTTCAAAATGTACTAACAATGGTAAATGGCATTAACAACAAGAATAGGTTATGATGTTTACCATGTTTTATTGATAATTTGTTAAAAAAATATATCATAATTATAAAATGCAGATCTGGCAAAATTTTAAACAATAATCACAACTATCAGGTGTCCAGCACAAGCAACTTACTAGAGTCAGTGTTTAGTGTAAACTGACAACCCCTCATCCCTTCCCCAAAAATACTTGTGTATAATCAAAAACAGTATAATCAGTGTCCACAAAATTTAAGTACACAACATAGAATATCTCATGAGATTAAAATGAAGAAAAGAACGTAATAAAATTATTTGCTGATCAAAGAAGTGGTGCAAGAGATACAGCTCTCAACTCACAGGCTTTCAAACTTTTGTATCTCAAGAGCACTGAGAGCTTTTTCCTCAGATTACAAGAAGAAATAAAGGTAGGCAGAATACACATATTTCCATCCTGACAGCCTTAGAACATTTTTGAATGCTTTTAGAAGCCCAGAATAGCAGGAAATAATTGAACAAAAGAGAGCATAATATAAATGCAAATTTTAGATTCAAGGTTCAGAAGAAAGCATTGTTTTTGAAAAAGAAAAGTAAATACATCTTGGCAGCACATACATCTTAAAGTCATGATGCACTTCACAAGACTTAATTTAAACCCACAAATATGCCTTGTATGACAAAGGACAATGTATATGTATTAACAATAGGTAAATGCAAACGTTAGCTCTTCATATACTGTAGAGCCACAAGGGAGAGAAATACTGTGATGGAATGAAAAACTATGGACAAAATCATTTCCAGTTGGATGGCCCTTCACAAAAGTTTACTTAATTTCAAAGTTTAATAACTTCAACAATTTAGATTTTATGCAGCTGGCCCACAAAAGCAGATGGATTTTGTTTAATCCAGCAAATTTCAAAACTTAAGGGGTGAAAAGTAAAAAAAAATACCAAGCGTAACAATAGTGTACCCGATATGAGACTAACCACTAGTTTGCCATTTTTTTTTAATTTGTGTTTTGAATTGTTTTCCTCTGAAATCAAAATATGGCACCTAGATCAATGAAACTGCAAAAATAATAGATTGTACAATACTTAATAGATTACGTAAATTCTCTTCCAGTTCGGATAAATCTTGGAGTTACTGGACTTTGAATTAACTGAAGCTTTTTGGTCTCCCCTGCTGCTATATAATATCATATTTCACAACTTAAGTCAAACATATAACTTGATATCATTTTGTTCAAAATTTTAGACCAGTTCTGATGACAGTATCAGAATTCATCCAACAGCTTTCAAAACTTGAGGATGTGATAATTTTATGAAGAATTGTATTTCTATATATAGTCTATATATCAATAAAAGGTTGCATGGGATTGTGATCCTGTTTATCTCTTCATCTTCTTGGAATATGACATTTTATGCCAAATGGACAACATGACAATGTAAATGAATTAACTGACAATTGGAAAATGCAAACTCATAAAAACTCAAACTCTCATAAAAAGGCCATGAGAAGAAAAATACTGTGGTGCACTGAAATACCATGGACGGAGTCAGTTGAAAATACAGTCATCACACTTCTGATGAGATTTTAGAACTACATAATATAAATAATTATATTTTAATTATATATATATATACATATCACAGCCTTTAACCCCAAGTCAGATGTACAACTCATAGTGGACTTTACCTATAAGCTTCATGAGGAGTTATCAGACATTTTACAACAAGCTCAAAATAACCTTGGGCTCCCTGTACTGGACATGAATCTCAGTTTGCTCATATTTCTCTCAGATGTTACCTCTCCTTCTTCCTGGAGCCCTTGTGGCATATGTACATTTCCCATACATTCAAAATCCAGTATGGATCCACACTGAGCCCATGACTAAACTCCACTTGGGTTTCATATGGAAGCCCACATAAAGTTATTTTATGACCCATATGGACATTCTAGCCAGGGCAGACTAAATAAGACAATACATAAAAGCAATGAATGAGATTCACCCTTTTTTGTTATCTACTATTCTTGGGACTACTTCTACATAGGTATCTGGAGATGGCTACAGTTGATCCCACTCCATTTCATCACAACATTTCATAGCTATGACAGTACTATATATTCTGTCAAACAGTCATGGGATAATTGCAATTTTCTTTGAACGCAACTTTCACTGTGTCCCCGAGGAGTTGTGATATTTAAGAGTTAACTGTACTTCATGTTCTTTTGCGACAAAATCATCCTCGTTGACACTGGGGTTGATAGGCTTATCATAGCATGACTCACGGAAACTGCTTCCCATGACAAAAAGTTATGTTGAAAATTTTCTAAGGCTTCACTACTAGTAAATAATTTGTATAGGATACAAGTAAGATGCAACCACAGTTATTTCTATCCCTCATTATTTGGACATTGCTGATTACAGTATGTCTTTCTCTTAGTAAGAACAGGGTTTCCAGTTTGGTGTAGGAGATAAGCCAAACATTCTTTACTGGCGGTACTGTAATGACACTCTGAATTTCACTATACAGAGAACCATCCTGCAGGGCTCATGGACATTATATCTCCATAAAAACCCAGTTCCAAGTGTTACAGCAGAAAATACATGTAATAAAATCAGGATCAGAGTATTATAGTGAATATAGGGTTTTTCAAGTTTATGATATCAGAGGTCATGAGGTGACACTATGATTCTGTAGTTTGGTGAAACATTGTGATGAATATGGATTCGAATATAATTCAGGCATGTTTATTACAAAATTCACTGTTTCACTTTTAGCTTTTTTCACAATACATGTACACATAGGATGGAAAAAAATCCAATCATCACCCAGGGATGTGCAAAATGTTTCAGTATACAGATTTTCATGTAAGAGGTTTTAGTAACAAGTGGGTACTAGTGTTCTGTAAACAACACAATGAATCATTAAGAATTGATTGCGAAATGCCCATGACTCATAGTTATAAGAGAAAAGATTATGTGTTTGGTCAACTCCACTTTAAGCTGAACACAAACAATAGACATATATTATGATGGTGAAGCTAATAATGAAGTAAAGGAAAATGCTTATTTAAATCTGCAACAAGTTCAAGAATGGGACAAAATATTATTACCATAGAATTTTACGGACAGATCAGTTGATGTCCAGGAAAGAAAAATGATTCTGTTTGGAATAAGGAATTCCCTTTAATTTTAATCATTTTTCAGATCAAAGATTTCATCTTACAGGCCATGTTGATTTTGTGTAACAAGTCTATGCTTGAGCAGAAGAGGTTGAGGGCTGTCTATAATCTGAAGTTTCAGATTTGTCCTTTTCACTTCCTAACTCATTTATACTTCCTTCTGTAGTAACATTACTGGCATAGTATGCAGGATGTCCTCTGACCCCTCGGTGGTACTTATATGTGACTGGGTAACTGGGCCCTGCTTCCACTATTCCATCATCATCATCGAGGTGACTGTTTACAAACTTTTTCCAACGATTTCTGTCGTACACTCGGTATGCGATGAAAGCGGCCACACATGTCATGACTGCCACAGCACCCAGGACAATGACCACTACCATCACAATGTCTAGTCCATCACTTGCTCCTGAGGCTGTAAAAGACAAAGGTAACTGTTTCTGCCAACTGGATGTGCTGCATTAAGATGATCCACTACTCTATCTTTGTAAAGTATAGTGCATTACTGTGGTGTGCACTGCCCTTTTCCAATTCAGTTATGTTACATTCAAAATTGCATACCAAAGTGTTGAACAGTGCACTTTTCTTTGCTATGGGTGATGATCTTAGGAAAACTGTATCTCAAACTGCAGTTGTTGCTTGGCCATCAGATTTCACACATGTGTCTCAGACACAGTAATGCAAGTACTTACAGAAGCATTTTATATTTGTGAGGTTTATTCTCATTCTGTTACTTTGAGAGACATCCTTTTCCCTTAGTTCCACCTAACTTTTTCTTGACAAACACATACTAAAATTACCTGTGTAAGTATGTGCTTTAACATGTCTTTGATACATGTGTGAAATCTGGTTATCAAGTAACAAATGTACTTTGGGATAACGTTTTCCTAAGCTCACCATCCATAACACTAATAGAAAAAACTGCACTGTTCAGCACTCTGGTACCCAATTTTTCATGTAAAATGTATTGAATTGGAAAAGGGCATTCTGCACCACAGAAGTGCACTATACTCTTCAAGGAAGGAGTAGTGGATTGCTTTAAAACAAATAAAGATACTCAAAACTTCTAACTTTACACAAGAGCATCGATGAATGTATAATGAGACTGGAGGTGACACAGGTTTGAAAGGGGTACATTTATTTTATAGATTGTCAAAATGAAAATTCAGCTACTTTTTAATTAAATTAAGTTATTGATATTTTACAAAAGCTGAATACAGTAGATACTAAAACCTCCATATAATCAATAGGTCAGTGCATGTGCAAGTTATACTAAGTAACAAGTGCACAATGTTACAAGTCTCACCACTTTTAGTCAATAGATTCACAAAATGGAACCAATTTTAGAGTCATTTTTATGCCAAAAGACAGACACAGATTTACAGAATGTCTATTTAAGGTGCCTATTTAACCCACAATGCAATCACAAAAATTCTGAGAAACCTGTGATTAAAACGTAAGTTCACATTATAGAGGCAGAAGTAATCTAACTTGCCTCACAAAAATTAAATTTTATCAACAGTTACTAGGCATTCGCTTGTGAAATACATGTTTTTGAGTACACAGAAATTGTTTTACTTTTGATTTTCACGAAAAACAAAATTCAATACTGGATGGTCCCAATCACCTTTAGCGACTGACATCTCAGTTCCTATTCCAGCAACATGAACTTCATTTTGACTGGTAGCAAGACATCTGGTTCAATAAATGGTAAAACTGCAGCCATGTGCCAATGAAGCTGAATTAAATACAGTAATTTCTGACTAGGATCCTGCCACTTAACATCCTGCTGAGATTTTTCCTGCCAAATTTTTCTCTACAAAATAACCCTGTCAACATCCTGAACAACTTTTTTCACACAAGATCCCGATCTCACTGGCCAAGATCCTGTTTTGCTTGTCTTCTGAGAACTGAGATGTAAAGAAGTTCCTCATCAATGGTCAGCTCTGACTCAAAGAACTGTAACTTCAAAATTACAGGCCAAGCAATAGAAGGAAGGCACTGAACAGGACAACTGATATATATACAGTAAAAAAATAACGATTTCTCCCATGGTGTTGACTACAAGAATCCAGATGTGTACAATTCTGGATTTGGCCTTAAAGTTTAACGATACTCAGGCAGGCTATAGGTCTACAATTTATTTAATCAAAGCCTATAAAAAAAGACTCCAACCTTATGGTATGAAGGAGACACATGATCCACATCTGTAATAGCCCTTGCCTGTCAAAATTTGAATTTCTCATCATACCCTATATCACGCACATACTGTACATGGTTACAAACCTCCTTTATAATTCAAATACAGCGGAACCTGCTTAAGCGGGACGGCTCCATTCCCAGCGAATCGTCCCCCTTAAGCAGGCATCCCGCATAGGCATTATAAAGTGATTTCTTAGATAGTGTGTGCGTTTCATTCAAGTTACGGGATAATCATTACTTGTTGCTAGTGAGGTGTGACAACGGAGTCAGATTTCATTGTTCATTGTTCAGGGTTGCAACATCACTGCACTCCGGCCAACCCCACAGGTGCTCCGTTCCCCAATCCAGGATCCAGCGAAGAGTCCATCTACTGATAGTTCCTACAGTTATTTGATTGCGGGCCTTTCGCTCCCTTCCAGACAGTTTTGCATTGTCTGCCTTCCCCTTTCTTTATTCCCATCGCCATCATCCGTTGCAGGTGGTGGTAATCTTCCCATTCCCTCTCATCATCCTCCGTCAACTTCCTCATCAGATCTTTCAAAATGTCCTCTTTGTCATGTTTGATCTGGCCAGAGATCCTGAATGCCAGTCAGATTTAAATTGTATCTATACTGCTTAAAATATACTTATTGCAGTTTAACTGCATTTTCAGTAGACTTGCAGAGCATATTATTAATCATTCTTTGTGGGGAACAGGATATTTGGTAGCCTTTATACAACACGAATGATGGTCATGCCTATGTGAACTACACCTCGACCGAGTGTTGTGCAACAGCCCAAGTAAGGCTCGTAAGTGTCAATCATTGCCCAAGCTGAAGAAAGGATAAAGTATGGCTGACAGGAGGCGGGGCTTACTTAATCTTGATCCGTTGATGCTTGCTCGGGTTAAATGATCAGCGGCTAGGATGTCCGCTCTGATTCATCCATGCATGCGCCGAAAGGGCAACTGCATGACAGGAGGCTACGGGGAGGCAGTGTCAATCATTTCTCACCTAACGTAAGGGGGGCAATTGGGACCGTTGGTACAAGTTTCTTTGTAGTTCTCAGGTTTTCAGCTGAGACACAGTACGATAGTGACAATTTGCAGCATTCCTGTCAAAAACAGCGTGTATATTACAGAGATCTGGCTCCAAGTAGTCTCGCTTAAACAGGTTGCCATCCCGCTCACATGTATACATTTAAATAGCAAAAATTCCGTTCCACTGTATTCTAAACCACATTAAAAGATGAGCAATGCTGATTGCAAGAAATCTGATTTAAAATAGAAAATAATGAAGCTGGTCTTTTTTTTTGATTGTAGATTGCTTATATTTCTGCAAATTTCAGATGCAGGTAGAGCTGAGACGGATTAAAGTTTTGTGACACCGGATGAAATACCCATCCTCTCGATCCAGATTTTCATGCAGATGAAGCTCTGCGGTTGTAATCCTCTGTCTACAGTACCGGAGCGAAGGCAATCCTCTCCGTTACCACAGTCAGCTTGTGGATGGGAGAATGAGTCAGACGGTGCAGAATGACTAGACACTGTCTAGAGTAAACCTTTCACACGTTGAGTGGAAAGTTTTATTCAATGATAATGTGCTTGGACGAAACTGTTATGAAATTTGCATAATGGTGATAAGGTTGTATTAAGAGAAAACTGCAATTATACTTTATCACAGAGGGTCTCTTCCTTAACCTTACCAGTACAGTTGTCCTCATCACTACTGTCCCCACATTGGTTGTAACCATCACATTTTAGAGATGCATCTATGCACAGGGAGTTGTTACAGGCATACTGTGAGGAACTGCAGGGTGCTACAACAGCAAGAGTATCACAGCCATTAATGCATCATAATCACCCTTCTTATGATCATCAGAATGATACATTGTGCACAATGTCCAAAGTGTTGCATGGGCATCTACTTCACTTCAATACATAAACTACTCTCACTGCATATGTTTTGTATGTCGTGATACAAAATGTTTCTTGCTCTCACAGAGTTCAAATATAAAAAAAAGTAAAGACATTTATGTCATAGGTGGTATTCTCTTAATTGATTAGATTGAATTGTTAATGTAAGATGATAAAAAGCAAAGGGAAATAACATGATAATTCATGAAATTTCCATTATAATAACAACCTTCCTGTAAGCAATTAACATAAAACCACCTTGTCTCTCTCTTCATATATTTCCTATTTCGCTGCGACTTTATCAAATCTGACTTACAAGGTGAGGTTCAAGATAAGCAAGTTTGGGTGGAGGGAGGGGTATTGGATCAGGAGTGGCTAAGGACTTCTTAGTGGTTGAAAGTATCATCTTGAGCCAGTGAAGTCAGTCATACATGGTTTTAAGAAATAGTTACTTACTGATAGTCCATTTCATTAAAGATTTTTTTCTCCTATCTATGTACTATTTCCTTTTTAAATATTTAAGAAGTTCCCATTATTTCCATAAGAATGAAGAACTGTTGTTGAAAAATCATCACCTACCATCTGAAACAGCTACAAATATGATGTTGAAACCAAGATAAACTCCAGAACTGTCTGTCACAAAGCGTAAGGTCATTGACTGCCCACTTGAGGTGAAATTACTAGGAATGCTGGAACCTGAGCCACACAGCAGGTTTGTGTTCAGGTTTGCTGCACTTGTGTCAGCCCCATCATGTACATCTAGATAGTCACTGCATGTCCCTGTGAATATGTAAAACGTGTCAAACATAAAATGCTGCCAGTCACTGTAAGGTGCAGAATGGACTTAAACTAGCACAGTTAGGGTTCAAAGCTGTTAACACACATGACGATCACAAGCCCTGCAGGATATCAACTTTATGTGAAGAAAATCAGTGACACTATCCAATAGCCTATGACAAACTGAATATATCTGAAATTTTACTTCTAGGATGTACAAGTGTCTTTCTGAATTAATGGCAGCATATTTTGACCAGGATTTTTACATAAAAGATAACGGTGTTTATAAATATAAGAACCAACACAATAAGTACCAAAGAACTATTATCTTTTGAACCCACAATGCACAAGAAAATACTCCTAGTTTTTAAGGATATGTTTGTCATTCTTCGTGAAAAGCAACAACTCATCCTCAACAAGAACAGAAATAATACAGTACAAGAAGATGAAAGATATCCATGTTTTAAAAGATTATACCAAGAACAGAAACATTAAATGTAACATGAAGATGGACATACACACTCTATATTCTGCTTTAATATACTTTTGGTAGGTGATCTCTAAAAAGTCCTTACATCTAGCATAAACAAGTGTGCTGCAGAAAACACCAAATTTATACACACCTGAAAAGGCTGCTTCCAGTTCAAAGCGTGTAACCAGAGCTAACACATATTTGTTGTTTGGTGCTGTCACTGTGTAATTGCAGTCCAACAAGTTCTTGTATGTTAGCCCTGTACTTGAGTCTAACTGAAAACTTGTGCTGAATGCATAGCTTGTGCTGCACACTGATTCCATGTATTCTGGAAACATTTCAATACAACATCTATGTGGTTAAGCATTTATGTATCCCACAGGATTTGGATTATAAATAATTATATTAGTAGGTAATAGACATGCCTTCTGGTTAAGGCTGTGAGTTTCTAGAATTCCTTTCTGCATAATTGATCACTCGATTGGTTGCTTTGTCTAGCAGATGCTAATTCATTTGATTCATTACATGCAGGAAAACTTTAAGTAATAAAAATTCCTGTAATGAAAAATTAGCTATAATTTAAAAATGAAGCACTAACTAGCATGACAAACAACAAGCTTCCTTGCTAAAGGATCAAAACAGAGCGTGTCCTTTGGGTTCTCCTCAAAGAAACCTTTCTGACTTTAAGCCTCATAACTGATCAACATTTAGATAAGATCTATACACAGTATCCTTTAAGGGAACCCACAATGACAATGCATCGCAATGTAAGTGGTTGAATTAACGGCAATATTTGCCAATATTATTCATTGAATCTAAATTAAAAAAAAAAACAACCAGACTGTCATACCTAATTCAAGGGCCCGACTGCAATTAGAAAGAAGACTAATAAAAAAACATGTAAGCAGTAATCGGGAAATAACTGTAAATTCCATCCTCGTGGATGAAAAAATCTGTGGAAATTGGACCTAGCCTGGTCTGGGAAGCGCTTCCTTTCCCACTTCCTACTTCTTTATGTGATTCGGTGTTTCCAATACTCGACTACTTTCTCAGCGCAATGCTTTCCACCACATGCTGTCAGACTCCTTTAATCATGCCCTTGTCAGCATACTATGCCCTGAAAAGCAAATATTCTGGCATTGACCGTGAAAAACGTATTTTTCATACGTTGAACTGCAGAGTCAAAGTCATAACATATCTATGTTAAAGAATCGACTACATGTACTTGAAATATGGAGACAGCTGGTTAGCAACAACATAAACATAAGTAGAGGAACTCTCTTGCAGCCTATTTTTTGCGAAAAACGGAAAAGCCACACAACAGATCTTCTTAGATAAATGAGTTGAAGGTATTCGCCCGGATGCGATGTCTCCAGCATTAATTTCTTCCTTTTGGTGTCAATGAAAAGAATATTTTGACGTGGGCCAACGTTTTAAACACTCAGAGTGTGAAACAAAGCAGTTAGAAGAATACATATTGATTTAATGCAAGCCACTTTCCAATAACCCGGCTACATGATAAAAAATGATCCTTCAAAACATAGTGGCAACCCTTTTAAAAATAGTCGCCTGTAACTATTCAGCTAGTTTCATATGCAAAGTCAAACCCTGTTCATGATAGTAACATTAATTTTATATATGAGATGCATGTGACAACCATTACTTCAAATATCTAATGATAAGTGTTTTATAATGAATTAGTAATTAAATAACATTTTTTTTCCACCATTTGAATTTGCGTTTATGGATCTATCAGTTTTTATCCAATGCAGGAATGCAGACACCAATAAATGCACTCATTGACTGATAAACTAAAAGACAGTTAGAAATATAGCAGCTGCAATCATAGCCAGTTTTCATGACACATCTCCCAGTCATGATAAACATTGACCCTGGTTGGCAAAAATAGAGATGTACAATGAGGTTTATAGATTTACTATGAGGTAAGAGTGGATTTTATATGGAAGGTTGGGATGGGATGGAGGGCAAGGAAGAATGGAAGGGAAGTATGCAGTTTAGAATAACGAGCTTCTAGAGTTATCATAATAATATTTATGTAAGATGTAGGCTGATGTAGTCCACGACGACCACGACGACCACGACCCATCTCCTACAGTCTCATTAATATCTTTTATATTATCTTCTCATGATTCTCATGTGAGTAATCGGGAAATGTGTCAGGATCACGAGTAAAGACTAGCTTTCACGTGAAAGTTATAGACCGATTCAGGCAGTAGATATTTAAGAATTAAATTGCTGTGAATTATCGTCCCTGTGGTGTAGTGGTAGCACCTTTTTGTAAGCTGAGAGACCCTGGGTTCGATTCCCGGTAGGGACAGGAAATATTCTAAATTCGGTTTTTTTTTTCGACATTTTCTCTCAAAATCGATCCTTCACAGTAAATAAAATTTGGTAAAATCCATGGTGACAAACTTCGCTAGATAATGTCTAACTACATTCAAAAACTTATCAGACTGGGCTCACATTCTTCCCCCGTAATGAATATAGAATGTTATATAAATCCTTGCAACCCGATTACACTCATATTGACTTTCATATGGTAAAGAAATCGTTTATAAAATAAGCTACCCAATACAAAATGCACTTTGCCAAAGACCTTGGTAAATGGTAGTAACAGGACCGTCATCGCTACAGAATGTGAGACAGCAACTGAACCAGACTCGAGGCATTAAGTTAAACTTTGATTTGTAGATGACCAAATTTTGCCATAATAAAAATAAGAGCTGTTGTCTCCCTCAGCCTGACACGCTTACACTTAGGAAGGAGGGGAAAAACACTTGAGAACAGGGATGATAGCTAGGCCCGCGGCACGGCAGGCACGGTCGCCGGAATCATATTTCTCATCCTAAAAATAATCATGGGGGAAATTACGGCTATTACTATTACGTCCACCAGAAGGATCATGGATTTTTATCTCGTAAAATTTGCTATTTCACGACAGTAGTGTGAAACATACAGCACTTGTATTTAGAATTGATTAATGCAAGTTTACAGATTTTCAGTTATTGAAATAAACGGAACCCAGTCTTCCAGACGATGTCTTATACGCAACAAGAATACAACTCTATCCTTCTTGTTACGAAGTATGGCCGGAAGAAAGAACCACTCAGTATTACTATTCGTTCTAAAGACAGGATTGAAATATTGTCAGGAACGTTATTAAAATTTGTTGAAGAGAAATATGACAAAGGCAAACCTGAGTATTTATTTGAAACATATGATCCTGACAAAGTGATCAGGGTCACATGTAGCCCTGGTGAATTTGGAAGTATTAACGCAGAGGAAGAACAGTTGCTTAAACCCATTCCTACATGTAAAGAGAGACTAGAAGTTTGGAATGATAAAGACTGGTTAAATGACGGCAAAAGGCTGAAAGAAGGAGAGCAAGTGTTCGTTAAACTGAAAGGAGAGCAAAGTGAACTTCCAGGTGTATTGCGGTTTAAAGGATCTGAAGTTCCAGATTCAAAAGGCATTATGTTTGGCATTGAACTGAAGGTATGATTTAGTCTATATCTTTATAAATTTGCATATCAGACCCGATGTTGCTGTATAATACCTTTCCAGTTATCTCTTGTGGTTTCATATAAATCGATGTTTTGCATTTTCCCACAAGCTGTTTAGAGGAGAAGAAGAAAAAAAAATGGTGGGAGATGAGGTAAACGTCTAGAGTAGTGTCACGGCTGTGAACACACATAGCCTAAAAAAATTGGTATTCTTCGCTTGACCTCGTTTATCTCCAGTCTGGGAAAGAAACCGAAAGTGGCTAATAGACGCACAGTTTTTAGCGGAAATTATGGTGGGACAGCAAAATTCAGCCAATAAAGTTATAGTTTATTAAAAAATTATGGGCAGCCGCCTGGTACCTGTCTAAGGTTTGCCTGGTTTTTAAAACTTATCTAAGAATTGTGAACACCTGTCCAACCATTTCAAACACTATTATATTGTACCACCATGTGTTTTGCTTTGTTTTATTTTAAAGGATTTTTTACATTTTATAACACAAGGTTTCATTTGTATATGAATGAAGAATGATGCCAATGTTGAAAATGAAGGAGAAAACAGTTAAGATGACTGTGCTGATGGTGGTGATGATGATAATGATGAAAATCCAAGCTGGCAATTTAATTACAGCAGGATTAGCCGTAGCTGAAACAAATTTAAATTTTAGACTCAGGCTGGCAATTTAATCACCTAATATTGCCTTACAATCCCCATCCTTGCCCCTTTAAGGAAAAATATGAGAGTGTTCACAAACTTAGCATTAACAACAAATGTTCTTTTTTTTGCGAACACCCCCATCCAAAATGCCAAAATCATGTTCACATTGTTAAACACAAGTTAGACAATGTTTACAGTGAAATATAGAAATAGCTAAAGAGGCAACAAGGTAAAGCCTTCTTCCGGTTCAGAAATTATTCTTCTGGAGGAAGTGGGTTAGCTAAGATGGCTACCCCCTGTTGATGTTGCTACTCTAGATCTAGTTATGGTGACACAGTAAACATGTTCATATTTTTTCTTTTTTTTCTTGCACACGTGGTTAGTTGCAACTTTCTGTTTCATGACTTGCATTTCTTGTTCTTTGAAGGAAAAGAAAGGAACCTGTGATGGAACTTTTCGACGACAGCGATTTTTCAAGACAGAGCAGGACTATGCGGTGTTTGTTGCCCTGCACAAGATACGAAGAAGCAGAGATGACTGGCAGAGAAGTACTCGTTTGCGAGCAGACGAAGATGGTGAAGGACTGTACCGTCAGCAACCAGATATTAAGTGCAATTTGACTCTAGGGGAAAGAGTGGTGTGGATGAGTGATAATGGTCCAGAGAGTGGAACTGTGCAGTGGATTGGTTATTTGCCAGATGACACAAGTGGCAATATTACTGTTGGAGTTGCTTTTGTAAGTATAATTGTCTCAAGGGATATAATCTTCCTCAGGTGAGAACAGAGAAGAGAAAAAAAAAATAAATTTACAACCTTTGCGATAGCACCCACTGGCTAACACTGGCAAGGGAATGGGACATAAACATAACAGTTATCCCTTGAAAGTTATTAATTCCCTAATGCCTTCTTTTCATGACATAACTTTTGGCCTCCGCTAGCACCAAGAAATTTGGGGTGTTGAATGAATGGGATAGCCAGAACAATCAGTAGTTCTGAGAAAATGGGGACTGCCAGTACAGGAGAACTAAGAAGAACTTCATGAAAGAGTGCTTGTCACTCAGATGCAGTTTTCCAGAGAGGGAAATTACCTTGGTGCTGACTATGCAGTCCTAATAGACTTTGAAAACATGTGGCGAGCACATTAATCATTCATCATTCTCTTTGTCAAATTTCTTGAAAAGCCTGCAGCGCAGCAGTGTCCTTTTTTGCATGTATTCTTATATTATCCAGTAAGGTATGATTTGGCTTAGATTTATCTGTGGACCTTTCAAAAGCTGCACAATCCTTTGATTTGTTTACTATATATTCTAAAAAAATCACATTGGCAGCAAAAAGTCACAGCTTGGGAAATTATTGGCATATCAACACTCTGTAGGGATGTTTATTGATGGCCGACATATTGGGGGTGTAATCACTATATCATATGCTGAAGATTAGGCCTTCGTCCAACCATTATAGAGCTGGCACTTTAAATACACTCTGGTAATGACCTAGTATGAAGTTCAAAGCACCTGGTAGTTGAACTCAAAACTTCACACCCACTACTACAATCTACCTGTAAATCCCACCACCAGTCCATTATAGAAGTGCTTATATAACACATCTCCAGTGACTGTTTGAAGTATGATAAATATTGTTCTCCACTGAGTTTTACACAAAATTCCAATCAAATTTCCTGCTAATATTTTGCCTCATCATGATATGAGAAAGGGCATATATGCATTTTACATAAAGAAAGTGACAACAGTCATATATATATAATGTGTTCACGGAAAAGCACTTTGAGTGCTAAGAAAAAATTGGGAAGTTCTGATGGAGCTATGTTCATTACCTAAATACTTAATTTTACTTCTAATTGCTGTTTTTTATCTGACAAATTCTCCTTTTTTTTTTCTTTTCGAGGTATTTAATGAAGGCTGATGCTTCTAATTTTAAAGTATATTGACATCCAACACCACAGTAGTAAAATAATGTTATATTTATCATACTCACAATAGTAAAGGGTGACATGAGTCCCTGCATGTAAAACTGTCAGACTCTTAGACAGAAAGAGTGTCTTTTTTAAGAGTACTGAACTGAATTATTTGTGTATCCCATAAATTCATATGGCCATTATCCCAGTTATTTTTACTGGACTTACAACTTTAACTTCAAGGACAGACGATGTTATAAATGTTATTTATTCAGCATCTGTTGCTGTGATTTTGTTTTGATCTCATAATTTCTAAAAGTAAAAATTTAGTGATGCAGCAGAGATGATGTTGATATATATCATCATCATGAACACGTCTTTGGCAGTGCTTTTTGATTATACAGTAGAGCCTCACTTGCTTGAATACCAGGGTGCCAGTCCATCATTTCAAATTGATGCTGTGACTGAGTATGTGAGTGAACTTTATTATATGATGTATATTTGGGAACTTGGAAGTACATGTGTCACTTTTCCGGACAAACTGTCACATCTTCATACTTCATATTAGGCATGAAGGTAAAGAAAGATATACCAGTCATCACATACGGCCTTCGATTTTTGCTTTTTGGACTCGCTGTATTTTTAAAAAATATTTTACAAAAAACTCTGGTCCTTCTTTATCAATTGGTAATCTCAGTCCAGAAACAAAATTTTACTTGTGGATGGTGTCAGCAGAATCTGTGTAAGCGGAAGTATTTATCGGCCGGAACGGCAGTTGTGTTATGCTGGGGAGAGAAGAGGGGATGAAGAGACATGCATACACAGTATAAGAAACTGTTCAAATAAGTTTGGTCATCCCCAAATCCTCTCCCG
>JAWQUT010000568.1:226949-276917 GCA_033807755.1 Ellobium chinense | reverse complement strand
CATGCTCGGCAGGACCAGGACCTCAGCTAGTCTATACTATAAGGGTGTAAGAGACGCTTTTTTTGATTGTGCTCAGTAGTTCCAAAACTGCTGTATGTAAACTTTGATGGGAACTGTCAATCTGCATGAAATTCAGTAAAGAGGGTTTCCAAGAGTGCAAGATTCCATTAACAATGTATGGGCAAGTTTGTGCCATTCCCGTATTTCACCATTTTTACAGATGAAATTAAAATTTCAATTTCTGCTTTTATTCATTGACAACATCATGGGGTGTGAAACCGTCAAGCACCATTTCAAAGTTTAAACCCGTGAATGTAATTATCTAGCGGTGACCAGTTTAATGAACGGGAGTACATGCTGGAGTACATGCTGGTTCACTCTATTGCAGCTGCAACCCATACGATGATAATACAAGGATTTCCTATTGGAGACAATCATATTTTAGTCATCTAATACCTCATTCTTAGAATGGATGTCCATGCAAGTAGAAAGCAAGGGACTCAGGACCATTAATTGCAGTGGGTGTGTGAAATAATACAGGTTTTTACAGAACATAAAGAGGTTTGAGATCATAAAATTCTGTTGAATGCCTATGACAATTTCAGGTTCCTTTTTGGTAAACATTTGACTTTGTATTATATTTCAAATTTAGGACAATCCAGTGGGAACAGGCACTGGCAAATATAAAGACAGACGATTGTTCTACACGAAACAAGGCCATGCATCCCTGATCCCATTAATAGGTCTTTTGAAAGAAGAAGAGTTTACAAACCCTGAAGGTAATTGTCAGCCTTCCATCAGCCCATAGCTCTTCATGATGTCCGTGGGCGGGAAAGTAAAGCACTGCATAATTAAATATGCAGACATGGTGTAATAAAATAGATCTTAAGCCATGTTTATAAAAACTTGTAGACTTATTCTAAGTATTACATTCCTTCATAACTTTCAAAATAGTCCATTCGGGAGTCAGTGCAGAGGTTTCAGCACAGCTGGGAATGCCTCTAAAGGTCTGTATGAGTCAGCATGTCAAGCACCATCTGAAATTCTGCCTATATGTCCTCTGACATCATAAATCTCCTTCCCTTCAGCTGGATTTTCACTCTTGGGAAGAAGGGAAAGTTGCATGAAGCTGTTTGCAAGTCAGACGGTCCATATTAACTTTCACTGAGGGATTCTGAGGTAGTTGCGTCAAGGAATGAGATGGAAGTGATTTGCAACAAAGGCACAACAATGACTGACTGCTGCACTGTGATAACGCATCAGTGTGTTCCAGCCCCAGAGTTCAGCTATTTTTGGCCTCAGACATCATGGCCATTGTCCCCCCACCCACTGTAGTTGCTGGACCTCGCTCCTTGTTATTTTTTTCCACTTCCCAAAGATGAAAATTTTGCAGACAGAAATGAGATTTGAGATTACAGAAAAGATATAGCCGGAACTGGAGACAGTGCTTGATATGCTGATACATAAAGTCTTCCAGGGGTTCTTCTGGGGTAGGCAGCAGCACCAGAATCATTCTGCTGATTCCTAATTGGACTTTTGAAAGGTCATAATAAAATGTAATTCCTAAAGTAAGTCTACTAGCTTTTGTAGGCACAGTCTGGGGACTTTTGGATCACACCTAGTAATTTTTATTTGAAAAGGACATTGTGTAGTTGATTTCTTCCATGTGGACATGTATTTTGTGGTCAGTTAGAATGGGGCTTGTGTTGCTATAAGAGATACTGAGATATTGAGTTCAAATGGGAACCAGCGACTTCAAGTTTGACTTTTTTGAATTGGTGGAAAACAAGCACAATCGTCTTTGTTCAAGAAAATACTGATTTGTGGGCGAATAATAAATATTTGTTGTAAATTTTGATTGCTTGTGATTCAGAGACATGTATAATGTAAACTTGTTCTTTAATTACAGTTTGCTTCAAATTTCTCTGATTGTGCTGGGGGAACTCTTAAACACTTTATATTATAACACCATGATGGACTAGAATAATGTTAGCTTAGAAATTATTTCATTTGATGAAAGTGTACAAAATAACCTTTCACATAACAAAGTTAACCTAATATATCATGGAGCAACTTCAATCTCAATCTCTTGGCTGCAAGATACATATAGAAAATGTATTTATACATCTACAAGTACGTTGCCTTTTTTCTCACCTGCTCTGTAGCGAGAGCAGAGTTCACTAGACTTCTGATTACCAAAGTGAACATTGGTCAGATTCACAGGTCAGTTGCTGCCATTCCAATGCCAGAGAATAACTTTTTATTTTCATTACGGAAACAGTCTGATCATTCTAATCCAATTCTGTCTATGCTTGCTTTACTTTATGATGTCTGTTTATTTCCTTAACTTTAAGCCTTCCTCAGTTTCCTTCCATGGATCTGTTTGGCTCATTTGGTAGCAGTGGTGAAATAGATACAGTGATTTTTATTGCCATTGTGGTTATCGATGCCTGTTCATATTTTATTAATTCTACCATCAGCTACAGATGTCAACTCACCAGAATTTATTCGGCAACAGCAAATGCTCCTAGATCAGCTGACTGTAGCAAATCACTTGCAAGAATCTGGCAACAGAAGAGAGTCAGAAGGGGTAGGTAGAAGGATGATGGCTGATTTTACACACCATGGTCTCTGTAGGGCTGTTGACAGGCATGGTTATGGTTGGCAATGTCACTGATTGGTTGAAGGCAGTGGTGCTGGTTGGAAGAAGACATAATATCCAGTCAGTAAGAGGCTTATAGTCCCACACCGCTAGCATGCATGACCTTAGTAAACAGCTTCATTATTGTTGCATCCTTCCTATAGGGATGGCAAACTAGAAGAATGCAAACTCTGGAAAGAAGAGGGCTAGGGATTGTCGCGCCCTCAGAATATTTTTAGGGGAGGAGGGGTTTGAAATTTAAGGGGCAAATCCCATTGTTGCGCAATCTGGAGAAAACATTGTTAGCACAGTTCACCTTCATGAAAACTCAGTGTAAACTAGAATAATATTCCTCAGAGGAAAGGCTGTGTTCTTGAAATGGTGTAGTATCACCAGTTAATCAATCAGCATATCATGTGTTGCAACCGGTCCAAATGAGGATTAGGTTATATTTTGACTCTGTGTAGTTACAATAGTAGTAGTAATAGAATTGGTGTTTTATTTACTGTTACTAGAATGGTTTCTCTACTCATAGATTTTATTTTTTACTATATCAAGTTATTATAGTGAATGAAAGGTGTCTGCAGAGTACCTTTATGAAATAAAGAAAAAGTTTTAACTGGCATTATTTAAAAAAATTGAACTGGCAATATTCTGATCTGAAATGCAACATGATTAGGTTCATTGACGTGGACAAATTTGAGAAAATCAAGATTATTGAATAATTTCATACATAACAAGAAAATCAGATTTGTCAAACCTACCATAAGCCCATAAATATTTTAGTGTGCAGAAATTATTTTACTTTCGATTTCTAAAAGTAACAAAATATGATTCCAGTAAATCCCAGTACAGTGGAACCCGCTTAAGCGGGACGGCTCCGTTCCCGACGAATCGTCTCGCTTAAGCGGGCGTCCCGCTTAGGTGGACTATCCATTATAAAGTGATTTCTTAGCTAGTTTGTGCGTTTCTTTCAAGTTAAGGGAAATCATTACTTGTTGATAGTGAGGTGTGACAACGGAGTAAGATTTAAATTGTATCTGTACTGTTTAAAATATACTTATTGCAGTCTAACTGCATTTTCAGTAGACTTGCAGAGCATATTATTGGTCATTCTTTTGCGGGGAACAGGATTTTTGGTTGGCTTCAAAGAAACACGTAAGCCTTCTCAGCATTCTCCTTTGAAAATTAAAAAAACAATTTCTTTTAAAGACCGGGACATGTCTACATAGAGGGAAAGAAATAATATATGTTAAAATAAAACTGAGAGAATATGAAAGGTTTAGCATCTCTGAAGTCAAGATGTTCGCCGTCCTCCATTCAAGGGATCAAAAATAATTTGGGAATTTGGGATCAAATTTACATGATCGTAAACTCCAGCAAAGATAAGCGTCACACTTCTCGCTCCACATCTGGCCGGAGCGCGACGCGAGCGGCGTGTGTCGAAAAACCTTTACGCAACACGAATGATGGTCATGCCTTTGTCAACGACACCCTGGCTGAGTGTTGTGCAATAGCGCAGGTAAGGCTCGTAAGTGTCGATCACTGCCTAAGCTGAAGAAAGGATACAGTGTGGCTGACAGGGGGCGGGGCTTACTTAATCTTGATTCGTTAATGCTTGCACGGGTTAAATGACCAGCGGCTAGGATGTCCGCTCTGATTCGTCCATGCGTGCGCAGAAGGGTCAACTGCCTGACAGAGGGCTATGGGGAGGTAGTGTCAATCACTTCTCACGTAACGTAAGGGGGGTGGGGGGTCATCAGGGCCGTCGGTACAAGCTTCTTTGTAGGTCTCAGGTTTTCAGCTGATGGGCAAAGGTAAACAAGCACTAAGACACAGTACGATAGTGACAATTTGCAGCATTCCTGTCAAAAACAGCGTGTATATTACCGAAATCTGGTTTCAAGTCGTCTCGCTTAAGCGGGTTGCCGTCCCGCTCACGCGTTTAGATTTAAATAGCAAAAATTCCGTTCCCCAGGCATTCGTCTCACTTAAGCGGGCGTCCCGCTCACGCGTGTCCCGCTTAAGCGGGTTCCACTGTATATGGAACCTACTATCTAGGTTATGGACTCGGACTGGCTGTAAAAAGTACCCTTTCAAAAGTTATGTATCAGACAGCCTTATGTCCAGTCCAGCTATTTTTCCGTGATTTTATTTGACATCATTCAAGCCTGAAAGTAACAAAATATGATTTCAGTAAATCCCAGTATATAGAACCTACTATCTAGGTTATGGACTTGGACTGGCTGTAAAAAGTACCCTTTCAAAAGTTATGTATCAGACAGCATTGTGTCCAGTCCAGCTATTTTTCCATGATTTTATTTGACATCATTCAAGCCTGAAAGTAACAAAATATGATTCCAGTAAATCCCAGTATATGGAACCTACTATCTAGGTTATGGACTCGGACTGGCTGTAAAAAGTACCCTTTCAAAAGTTATGTATCAGACAGCCTTATGTCCAGTCCAGCTTTTTTTCCATGATTTTATTTGACATCATTCAAACCTAAGATATTTATTCCCTTCCTATTAGATCTATATTTTAACATTAATTTATGGTACAGAGTTAAAGGGGCACAATGACCCCCTCTCCACCCTGAAAAAAAAACCAACTAAACTTTTGAGTTTTTAAATGAGTATTCCTGCATTTGCCTGTAATTTGATATCAGTTTGTGGCATACCTGAAGTTTGAACTTTCAGATTAATTTTTCACCATAGTTTCTTGGCTCCAGCTATTTGTGTTATCCTCTCTCGCTCAGTCACAGACAAAGTCATTCTCTTAAGCCATGTATTTTGCAGTAACATTTCAACTCAGTAATCCTTAGAATAGGTGTGCAGCTTATCTGGCCCAAGCCCAGGAATTGATCACAAAGAGCGCATGTGTGTGTCTGAAACTGAAACTGGTTTCAGTTTCTTGTCCAGGAAAAATAAAAGGGATTACCTACCATGAAATTTTTTATGAGAACATTTCTGAAGTGTAAAGATGCTGTGAAGCCAAGTAATTTATGCAAGGCAGCTAATATAATTGCTGGATATAGTTCCCTTTGGACTGGTTGTAAGTGATTCTTCAATTGTTTTATTTTGTACTGAAGTTATGTTTGTATTGAAAGTAAACATTTTCATTATCTCACTCAGAACAAATTTGAGATGTAAGCACTTCAAGTTGCATTCAGTTCTCACTGTGATGGTGTTGTAAATGCACTGGGAAAGCATTCCATTCACATTTTCCTCAGTTCACCAGTTTGTAAATTGAGTACCTGGCTGCAAGCAGTGAAAGATATTAGAGTTCAAAACCTCCATTAGGCCAGTGGCCAGTTCTCATAATTGTACAGTGCAATGTAATATGACAAACAATGCAGTGTGATGATGCATTCTCCTTATGCATTTGATTTTCACTTAATTAACTGATACACAGACCGTAAAGATATAATCTGAGTGTTAATGATCAATGCCTGTAAAACTATATGCTTTCCAAGGAGTTGAGAATAACTTTGAATGAGCTGGCCCCCTGACCAACATAATAATGTGAAGTATCTGGAAAAGGCATTAACTTGGCTATGAGACATTTAAGCCTCATTACTTTTATTATAAACAAATTTATTGCAATTAAATTTTGATTTTACTTGTTTAACCTTCTAAGGCAGCTGGAAAAGAGTTTAAGGACACTTGTAATAATATTGTGGATTTTAATTTTGGAACTTAGGCGCTTGTCACACATGCTACAGTATAATGTCATAGCATTGACAATTCCTTTAAAGATATATCATTCTCAGACCCGGGGGGTTTTAGTTGGTTTTTTTTTTTTTCAATATATTTTGCTGTCCTTAGCTAGATGAGACAACCTGCTATTGAATTAGTGTCGTGTGATTAGAGAAAAAGAACAGTCCTTCAAGAAATTCAGATTGCTTTAAAGATAAAGATAAAAATCCATGCTTTGTTTGTCCCAGAGGTCATTCTTTTTACAGTGCTGTACAGTGTAATACATTTCATTCATGATATGTACACCATAATAGCACACATTATACACGTAGCACTGTTTACATTATCATAAGTAAAATCCATTACAAAGTCATTGCTGGTTGGTGTAGTACAGCACACTGCTTCCCCAAACTCGAAAGCTGGATACTTGTTTACACCCGAGTGATGTGCTTGTATTCTTTGTATAACAAACTGGTTGCAAGTGACTCCAGATTTATCATAGTACATACAATATACAAAGGAAAAGATGACTTGAGAATCATATGGAGACAAACCCAAATACTCAAGAAATGTCTTAATCTTTTTAAGGGAAATGTCTTATAACAATACAGAATGTAAATTTGTCAAAACCATACTCGCTTTATAAAACACCTTGTGTCCGGTAAAAAAAAAATATATTGACATAATGCATGATTTTCAAAGTGAGCACCCTAGTTGTCAATGTTAATTTTTCTGCAATGATGTTGAATTAAGTCTTTGATCACAGGAGGTTTGAATATTTCTCCTGTTAGGATGCTGATGTGGCTATCCTGTCTGATTGTTTGTCCATTTTTCTGATTGTCCATTTTTTTTGATTGACTGTCCATTTGTTTGATTTTCTGTCCACTTGCCAACCCAGGGGTAGCTTTCTATCAATATTTTGTGAAGATTGTTACAGTAAAAAAGAAAGATCTGAATATTAAACTTAACTTGTCTTATTTTCTATATCATAGATGATGAACTATGCCACTGACCTATCAGCGATGGGTGCTGCTGCCCACATTCCGGAATACCCCCCACCAGTGAAAAGTAGAGGCCAGGATACCAGTGGTCTAAATCCATTGTATGAGTATCATCGAGGTATGTGTGGTGATGTGNAAATGTCAGAAAATTTTTAGGTTGTAAAGTAAAATGTCAGCATGTATTTTTGCACTATCTGCATTTATTTTCTACTAACACTGGCTTTCTCAATCTTTCAGAAACAAGCACAACTCCCATCTCTGTCTCCAAGACTCCAGGGTCCGGTAACTATCGCTCCAGCACACAAGAGCCAGATCCAGATCTCACTATTGGGTCCATGGTGGAAGTCCAGCTGAAGGATCCCTTGTATGGAGTCATACGGTGGATTGGGAACGATGAACAGTCTGGGAAGCTGACAGCTGGCTTGGAACTGGTAGGTACTGTAACAGTGTGCTGGGAAAGATCATCAGCTATACACAAAAGAGGAAAATTAAACTGAAAATGGGACTTTTGTTGACCCTCTGATTGGTTTACAATGCCATACAGTTTTATACATCTCACTAATAATACGAACACAAAGAACAGAACTTATCATATAGAGACACATGGCGTTGATGGTCATCACTAGTGCAGCATCGCCATAGTTTATACATCTCATTAATAACACAAACACAAGGAACAAGACTCATCATATACATAATATTGCAAATGAAACACACAGTGTTGATTGTCATCTATAGTGCAACGCCGCCATAAAATCAGGTACTCATTTACACCTGACTAAATTTAGGAAAATGGAGTGAAGTGTCTTTCCCAAGAACACTACAACATAAATTGCCCAATCTAAGAGTCAAACACATACAGTAATTCTTAGATGGCTTCATCTTCACTAAAGCTTACAGGTTTTGAGAACATTTGGGAAGGTTTGGGCTATGAAAATATCCAACTGTAGATTTACTGCTGGTTGGGCAATTTTGACCTATTTGTGTCACACCACTGTATAGTTTTCTACCATCATCATCCATATATTGGGTTTTGGCCTTGGTAACAGTTAAAACATGTGATGGAGTCCAAGTAGATGGGATTTAATATCAGGTAATCACAGGTAGGATTTAAATGCAGTCATCTTCTAATGAAGTGTGTCAATTTTGTTTTATACTAGAGGAAAGGGTTGAAAATAGTCGATAGGATGGCAGCATTCATTCATTAAATGCCACACAGTGCATTATGAGTTATCATTCCTCTCCATGCCATTCATGCTTATGCTGTTTGAAGCGTATCATTTGGATGTAACTTATCCATTCTTAAGCACCTCATTGTGTCCTCTTTCCTCCTTGCCTTTCTTTCTTGTTGGGAGACATAGTGACCATATGGCGTGTGAGTGCTCATAATGTGAAGGCCCTCAAGATTAAGGTTTGTGAGTTTGGATCCCAAACCAGATGGTTTAGTCAGTGGTGTCTTTGGGATGAATGCTTTGCTTCATTTTCCCCACTTCACTCAGGTGTAAATGAGTACCTGGTTTTAGAGCAGGGGCAACCAGGACTACACCATGGCAATCAGCTATGACTTTGTTATGGATTTCATTTATAACACAGTGTATTTATGTGTATAATAATATCTGACCTCTGAGCGCGGCATAGAATTTCGCACCCCAGTGTCAGCTGGTAGACCGGCAGACAACACATGTAATGGTTGTTATCCATAATAATGGGAGGCTGGACCCGAGCAGCTCTGGCTGCGAAAGTGAATACTTAAGTAGCTCGATAGGTTTATGTTGCTTCTATTGTCGTGTCTTGTCAGGTGGAAGAACTTTGTGTCCTCATGTTGTAGCTTTAATGTACTTATTTGTCCTAAAGCTGTTCATTAAACTTGTTAAACTTGTTGCTGAACATGATTTAATGCAGTTGTTTTTCTTCACACAGGAAGTGGAGATGTCGGCAGCCACTGATGGAACATTCAGAGGCATTCGTTACTTCACCTGTGCTCCAAAAAGGGCTTTCTTTGTTCCTCTATACAAATGTTCAAAGGACAAACGGTTTGCCCAGTCGAACAGGAAGGTGTCGAATGGTAAGAATATGAACTGACAGGGGTATCTCAGCATTTCTCCAAATTATGTGTCCATTCCTTGGGGTAGCTTGTGTGTGTGTTAGTTTGTTTGCTTTACTCCTTCCAGGCCGGATTTGAAATTTGTCATCTCATATAAGAATGAGAAGCTGTATCGTCATGAAGAGTTCGGAGAACAGAGGAGAAGTTGTGTATTTCTATTTGTTTTTTGCCCATGTGCACACAGTTTTGCTTACTACAGAGATACCACTTTTCAGGAAATGTTTAGAAATTAGAGAGTGTTGCCTCCAATCAGAGAGGGCTATTTCTGAGAAACAATTTGTGACTTTATTTTTCTGCAAGTAACAAACATGAGTGCTTTGGATGTTCTTTTCCTTTATTATTACATACAGAGCTGCCAACCAGTACGAAATTTTCGTATTTCATACGAAAATCTGACCTCAGTACGAAAATACGAATCGTACTCTTAAAAATACGAAAATCGACTGTCAGTATGAAAAAGAATACAGTGAATGCCTTCCGCAACGAAGTCGGGCGCTTAAAGAGCTTTCTTGTACTGAAAATCATGAAAATGGGCTGTTTTGGTCATGAGTACAAGTACTCGAGTCTCACAACAAACGATTGAAAATCGTAGAGTACAGTGCAGTATACAAGCCTACTGGCATTCCGTTTTGCGGTAGAGTACACAGCAATATCGATGCTGACGCGCATTTTTTAGTTTCGCTTTCGCCTGCACCGTTTGGCGTGTATGTTAGGCCTATATCCCGGCCGCATATCAAAATTGCTAGATCCAGAAGAAGTTTAGTTGAAACTAGAATTCTCTTACAAAGATACCAGCCATGGTTACCAGCCACAGGAGGCTTTATGCTATATTGTTCAACCTTGCGGCGTTTGAGGCTTTACTTTGATGCCGGATGAATCCCGTCATGCGTATGCATTGTGCCATACCCAGAGTGCCTACACATTACCTGTGTAGGCTATGTTTCATTTGGTCTGTTAGTGTATACTGTAGGCCCTCAGAGCATTAGATGACCTACATTTGGGATGAGCATAGTGTACTACTGTACTATAATAGTGTTGGCTCTAGAGCCAAGGTTAATGACCTTTACTGTACTACTAGACTAGATCTAGTAGGCCTGACAGAGACGGCTTTCAAAGCCCCAGTTTGGAAGGTTTAGGGCTAGGTCTGGACTAGTCTAGATTCTAGATAGATTTCTATTTCCTGCTCTACCAGCAGATGACATGCTTAAATCTGAGACTGAGAGCAATTTAAGATATGAATATGAGCATTCTACACTTGGATACAATTACTACTATTAATGCCTCTGGTGACATATGGCAAAATTTTAGCAGGATATAAATGATTTAATTTTCCTAGTGGGCATAGTAAAGTGCTACAGTCTGTCCTCTGATGGTCTGGAATTTCAAGCTTAGCAGCAATTATGTGGTGAACAAGTTTATTTTGTCTTACAAAATGAGGGCTTTCTTGTGTTATTATTGCCAGTATCTTACATATCTTATCAGTTTTTTGTTGGTTTTTTTTTTTAATTTTGGAGGAAGAGGGATTTTTTTTTTAGTTAAAAGGAAAAATTCACCTAATCAAAATAGCACTTAGATTTCAGGAATATGAAAAGGATTTGGAAAGAGCTATTGGCAGTCAAGTATATTATTTTACCACAGTGAGTGACTCCCATTACCTCAGTTTAAAGCTGAAGAAAAGCTTCTTAGTGTTAATACGGAAACAGTAGCTATCTACAAGCCTAAAAGTATGACTAAACAGCCAAATAAGAAGACATTCATTTAAATTTCGCGAGATTATTTTTCTGCACCGGTGTGAGTATGAAAATCAGGGTCAGAATATGAATTTTTGATGCCTGGAATATGAAAATCCAGTTTTGGAGGTTGGCAGCTCTGTACATATTTTATGCATATTCACATGTCTCACCCAAAGTAGCAACCTTTACTTGATGTATATTGCTACACTTTAATAGCCATGTTTCTATAAAACTTTGTGAAAAGGAAAATGCAGTTCAGAGGATTTTATAAAAAAACTGAGTGACATCCTTGTTAATGTGAAAACCCCTTCAATATGAAATGAATGCTATACTGAGAAGCTTTTATCTCTCTAAAGTGATGCTGCACCTAATCAATTTCATGAAAGTTGCAAAGCATGCTTGATATGAAGCAATGAATTTCATAATAAGCATTTTCTAGTACATTCTATATTTTTCTGAACAATTGCCTTTGCCTGTATTGGTATATTTTCTTCCTTTACTGCCTCAATTTCATTTAGAGAAAAAAAAAAGAACAGACAGTGTATTTCAGTACATTAGTAACCAGATATTTTAATCTTTTGGTTTGTTTTGAATCTTTTGGTTTGTTTTGAATGGTTGACAATGTTTATTATTTTTGGTGTTCCACAGATTTTGGAAGTCAGTGGACGCCAGACATTGAGGGGGATGTGGCACCGCCAGATATCATTTCAGATGCAGATTTCAAAATCATTTGTGGGAAGAACAAAGGAATCCAAGGCCATCACAACTCATGCTACCTAGATGCCACTTTGTTCTGCATGTTTTATTTCACTACTGTCTTTGACTTTATATTTAATCGACCAGCGGGTGAAGATGACTTGCCGGACTATCCACAAGTGCAGCAGGTTCTGAAGGAAGGAATAGTCAACCCACTTAGGAAGTAAGTTCACTTAGTTAATTAGGGATCTTACTCCCCCAAAAGAGATAGATATATTTATATTTGAGTGTCAGTTGGTGAAGGAAGAAAGTAACATATTAAAAACATTAACATCCAGGACAATAACGTCGCCTCTCAGTATGAAAGACTAATTTAAGCATTGACCAAAGCTGAAGCGCTAATCGGAAAAGAGCAGGAGCAAAATAAAAAAATAGAAAGAAACTTAATTATTTTTTTGCTGAGTGATTTTGTCACTCACTTTGTCATTCCCTTTGCACTCTAAGGCCCTGAACATATTGTCACAATCACAGGCAGTTCACTCATCTCATTTGAGTGAGTTTTTTAGGAGTGGGAAAAAACTGTATTAGACAGTAGAAGACAATAATACGGTCTCATACTTTGATGCTCATTTTAACCAAAGAATTTGTGATTTACTTTGTTGGTGACATTTGTTAGATGTATTGGGTCATAGCAAGCACAAAATATTTCAGTTTGCAAATTGCTTAAGTTTGAGAGATGATTTATTTCTTTGCAGTTGAGTGGTGACGTGCTCCTGTAATTTTTGTCTGGCAGCTTTAATACTTGTTTCAGATTATGGATAGAAATAGTGAAGTGTAAAAAGTGTGATATCCTTTTATGATGATCGGCTTTATGTTCTTGAACAACTCACATGAGAGATATTTGTCTGTAGACTCTTTATTTTTCTGATCAAGCTGTGATTTCAGTTTATAAAGTTTTATTGTGCAGAAGAACTATTTGACCTTGAACCTCAGTTACTTCAAATTTACTGAATACCTATTTTGAATTTTCTAGCCTTGACATTCAAGACCATGAGGTTGTGCTGTAGTTTTATTTGTCAAAGTTGGCCAATGCATGTTGAGTTAACTCATCAAAGAGTTATGTGTTTTGATTATTTGTGGTCAAGTGATGCTGGAGGAGACACTGATATGAGCAGGTTCTATTTAATCTCATCATATGGGATGACTCTGGACTTGAGTCAGTGTTGTTGAGGCTAACATTGAAATTTTATGGTACTTAATAATACTTAATATTGGACTTTAGTTTATAAAGATGAACTATCAAGGAGAATATAATCAGTTTGCTGGATTTGTCTGCTGTTTCAGTCCTGTTAAGCATTAGAAATGTCCGAGTTATAAGTTAATGTTGTGGGCAGCATGACATGCCTTTGATTCCTACTGCTTGATACGTAGTTTCATGTCGACAAGAGTGTTTTCACAGTGTTCTCAATTTATGTATGTTTGTGAGCTTGATTTTCAGGCTTCTGACTGATGGCAAATGGAAGGAGATCAATTCTTTACAGTTTCATTTCTAAAGGAATTTTCAATTCCAAGAATATCTTAATTGGGACACAGTTGAAACTTTAGGTTCTTTATAAGATTCCTGCCATTAAGTCAAATATTTGGCCTTTCTGGTAATGTTTGTATTGATCCTAATATCCATATGAAATGGATTGCAGGGGACTAATAAACTCTATTGTTGTTTGCAGATTTTAACAGACTTTTCTCCATTCTGTGTTGCAGATTTAATTATGTCAGGGCAGATAAAGTACTAAAGTTACGAGGATTACTAGATAAGCTAGGCACAGTGCCGGGAATGATGGGAGAAGAAAAAGGTAAAATGCTTATACATGTTATGTTTGTCAACCCTGATAATACATCCAGGTGCTCTTTCTTATTATGAAAGTCCTGTGTATAAAAGCAGTGCTGTTCTGAATTTTCTTGCTAATCCTGAAAAACAGTTAAGTCAGATGAGACCCAAGGATATTATGGAATATTTTTGATATGATACAGTTTAGTAGATACTATGAAGTTTGTAATTAGTATGTTCAAGTGCAGTAGTAATAAAGCCCATTAAAATTAGTATGTTCAAGTGCATAGTAATAAAGCCCATTAAAATAAGTTTGTTCAAGTGCAGTAGTAATAAAGCCCATTAAAATAAGTTTGTCCAAGTGCAGAGTCTATAATGCATTTTGTTATAAGTGTGCTGAAATGCAAGAGTAATAAAGCGCTATATGTGTTCAAAGGCAGTTGTGATAAAGCATTCGTAACTCCTACTAAACTTGCTGAGAAGAGCTCTGAGTTTGTATTGAAAACTGGTACAATATTCAAAATCAGATTATCTGAGACCCACAGCTACAAACATGCCAGTCAGAAGGTTTTCCTCAATAGGGCTGTCTAGGCCAAAATCTTGAAAATATTGATGCTCAGTTCTTATAATTTAAAGCTCACATTTCATGGATGTAGAAACAGTGGGTATCTTGCAGTGAATGCTGCAGCCATTTTGTGGCACAGAAGTCATTTTGAGCCTAGCAGACCTCCATGTGAAAATATTAGACATTGTGGAGAATAATACGTATTACAAATAGTGGTCCTGTTAGATGAGCATCCAAAAGTAGACTGACTGAAAGTAAGGGCTTGAGAGAGAAAGGTGGAAAGAGAGAGAGAGAGATAAGGACGAAGAAAGGGAAGCTAGTATAATGTAAGAGAGGGAGAGAGAGAGAGAGAGAGAGAGAGAGAGAGAGAGAGAGAGAGTGTGTGTGTGTGTGAGAGAGAGAGAAAGAGAGAGAGAGAGAGAGAGAGAGAGAGAGAAGGTGTTGAGCAGTTAAAGCAGGCTGAGGGTGTGGGAGGAAGGAGGGAATTGGACTGGCTGTTGAATGTGGCGGTAAAGGTGTCTCCCTAATTCAAATGATCTGAGACCAGGAGGTAAAAAAAAACTTTCCAGTCTTTCTTGCTCATTATGACCATATTGTGTGCTGTTGTAAACTACTTGGAGGTAAAAGAAGGGGGGATAAACAGGGAAGTATAATTCAAACGGTTATTTGGGTCCACTATTAAAAAAAAAGCACCCTTATTTTCCCACAGTGCCTTATTATGTTTACTCAGCAATGTGATCTGACTTCTTTTCAGATCCTGAGGAGTTTCTTAGTGCCTTGCTGACCCAGATTATGAAGGCTGATCCATTACTACATTTGAGGTGGGTAGATGATGTGGTGTATGACCAAAATAGTGCATGGGGAGGAGGGGGGGGCGGAATCAAGTCACCTCCCAAAATTGTGCATGAGTCTATAAGAAAAAAAAAGGCATTTTTATCGTGCAATTGACTGGAAATGCTTATTTTTACCTGAGATAAATTTATCTTATTTATGTTACTACGTGGACAAATCAGCAATTCCTGGATGGTATTTGTTTACGACTATATTATAATACCTATTGTCCGTTACACCTTTGGCTATATTTAGTGACACTGATGTGTCCTTTTATAATCATTGTCTTTATTGGAAGAAACAATAGTGAACAGGGTGCCAGACAAGGATGAGAACTGATGAGGCAGCCTTTATTGTTATAAACCAAACAAATGAACACAAACACAGTAGAAAGCAGAAAAGAGCGGATCTACGCTTGAATGCATTTAAATAATGCACTGTTGCGGCATAGAGCCAATGATTCGGGTAATCGCCTGCCAAAAAAAAAGAATCCCTGGGTGTAACTCTTCTGTTTTGAGTGATTGACCTTAGGGTTAAAGTTCATGACCTCACAGTAATGTTTGTAATAGGCTATGCATTTACAAGTGCCACACCAACAAATATCGATCATAAAGTCTTGATATTTTTTATGTGTACATTTATGCCCAGAAATCACCTACCGGTGTTAAATGCAGATCTAAAAATCTTTTAAAATCAGAATCAGAATGGCCTCTTTGAAAAGTTGTTTCCAGAGCGCCATTCTTTGGTCTTCTTACCTGGTCTTCTTACCTCAGTCTTTATAGAGAAAGACAGAGAGAAAAATGAAAGGCTTTATCGGAAAGCAAAGGGAAATAAAATTTCCTTGATTTGTTGCAAGATAAAGTTGAAGGGAAAAACTGAATTCTGCTTGAGTATGTGGCTTAAAACTTTGTGGCCTCTGTCAGTTCAAACGAAAATCATTTCGGAGTTAGGAAGAATGTTTGTCACGGAGAGTCTTTCCTTTAGGGCTGTGAGGTGAAAATCCTAGCTAGATTATGAATAAAAGCAATTATATAGTAAATTGAGTCTGTCTGTAAGAATACTTTGCAGGAAAAAATAAGGATAATGCAGTCATTGCCATGCTGAGTCATTTGGAAATATTAATAAAGAACAAAGGAAGTCTCTAAAAACATAGTTGCGTAACATGTATTTATGTGATCTAAGATTTCATTTCCTGGTTCTATCTGCAGCTGTTATTAAGAAAACATTTGACGGTCATAATTTTTTGTGGTAAATCCCGGAGGAAACTCAGTGCTTTCTACAATTTGTCTTCCGGGACCCAGTCCTGCAGATTATTATTTTGCCTTTGTCTTCTCTTTTCAGCTCAGGGGAGCATACATATTTCTATCAACTATTTATGGAGAAGGATGAAAATTTGCTTCTCCCCACCACACAGAAACTAGTAGAACTATCATTTTTACAAGGCAATGTAAAGTTAAAAGAGGCAAGTATTACTACTACTACAACTACCACTACTACTATTATCACTATTGCTAAAACTTGTCATCCCCAGTGAGAAGATAGGGTCAGTACATGTGTTCTCAAAGGGACCATGGGAAACGCCATTTCCATATTTCACCTGTTTACTCAAGCTCACCTAAAGCTGTTTTTTTCCATATTAGTCACCATCTTCCCACCTCTCTTTTTCTCAGGAGCTTTTACTCGACCGCCAGTCATGTTGGGTCTGTAGGTGGTTTTGGTAATGTGACCTGTCCATGTCGGTTTCCCTACCATAATCGATGTTTGGTTGTTTCTGTCAAAAGAGGGAAAAAGACTAATGCTAGTGGATGAGAGATAAACGGAAAGAGACTCCCATTTCCAAATAACCACGTCACTAATAACAGGAAGACAAAGTAATTATAGGAATGCTGTGTTTGCCAAGTTACTAAATGAATGATAACATGAAACTTTACAAACTTAAATGCTGTAGCTTCTTTACCATAAGCAGGAAGCATTTGAAACAAAAGTGGGGAGGGGAGATTACAGTGGTGATTGTAAAATGGTGGTTTTGAAGATGATGGGGATGGTGTGTGCATTTGGTGGATGTACTTTAATGTTCTTCAGAGAAAAAAAAGTTTTCAAGCGATCTGGCCTACTGGGTTACATTATTAAAAATTTATACAAATGGGCAATGTCAAGCACGTCATTATTATTGGCAGATAGCTTGTCATTCTATCATTGGTGGCCTGTATAAAATGTGAGATATCTGATTTTGTTTGGGAACACATATCTTGAACTGAGACATGTTTTCCTTCCTTATTGCAGGTTCCTTCTTGCCTGATGATTCAAATGCCCAGATTTGGCAAAGATTTTAAAATGTTTCACCGTATCGTGCCTAGTTTGCAACTGGATATTACAGACATTCTTGAGAATTGTAAGTCCTCTGATGAAACGTTCGGATGATTGGGTCCACATTTGTACACACGGATATTTCCATACTACACATTTGCGTAGCCTGTTAATTGTTATTGCAACACATGGATTATTGTGTTGACATGTGTCATCATTTATTGTTAAACAGGGATTATCATGTACACGTCTGTACAGCCATTGTCAGCCACTAGTGGAGTATCATTATCACATCTGGACGGACTGTTCTGGTCATGCTTGGATAACTGTGCATGCCTCCACAGTTCATCATTGTAACACTTTGGGCTGTTGTGTATACATCTGTTACAAATTTACAAGTTTAATAAGTCTATTTAACATAAATCCAGGCCACAACAGTGGTATGAGGACAAACAGCAGAGTAAATACATTGACGATAGAACAGTACACATTATAGATAATAATAAAAATCTGCATATAGAGGTATATTTAGCTGTTGTCACTTTTGGATTATTATGTACACAGCTGTATTATTAGTTACTGCAACACTTGGATTGTTGTATATGTATCAGTATATCAAGTACTGCCACACTGAGATACTTATGTACACATGTGTGCTGTCAGTGTTTGCAGCATAGGTGGTATTGTGTCCACAAGTTTGCTAGATAATGGTACTGTCATTGTTGATTCCGTCTCCCCAGAAAATGTTGATTGCAAATTACTGCAAATCTCGGCATTTTTTAAGGCTTTGCTGCAATTTTGAAAATTTTCAGTTTTAGGCATTTTCTGTAAATTTGGTGACATTTTCTTCAAATTTGGTGCAAATTTTGCTGATTTGGGCAAAACAATGCACTTTTTATGCCCTATTACAATATTGTGTCAGTGAGAACAAGAAAATGAGTTCCTTTTCTGTAACTTTGCAACAGTATTGTAGTAAACAGTGTTACATGCTAATAAATATAACAAGGTTATGAAGCTATTTTTGCAAATTTTGGCACATATTTTACTACATTTTGCATGCAAATTCTTGCAACTCTTGGTGGAAATTTTGAGGATTTGAAATGCAATTTCCCATAGGGATGGTTTATTGCTGAACATCCCTAGAACAAAAACAATACACACGTTTTTTTCTCTGCTACCAGGTCCTAGAGACTGCATTGTGTGCGGAGGTCTGGCCAAGTTTGAGTGTAAAGACTGTTACCAGGTTCACGGGCCAGGCCTAGACACCACTGCCTTCTGTGACAAGTGTGTCAAAAGGGTGAGTATGAGTGAGTATGTAACCACTGTATCCTCTGCTCCTATCACAGCATATCTCTTCAATATATTGCGGCTTGGAATGTCAGAACAATATGATGTTTTGTCTTGAACCATTCTTCTTTCTGTTGTATAATCTACATTGACCCATTCATCAATGTTGTGTTTCCATCTCCTTCTTGATCTACCACTTCCTCACTTTCCCACCAAGATAAGCAAGTCCTGTATGATTGGGAAAAATCTGATTATTAATGGAGAATCAGCATGTTCGCGGTTGAAGAAAGAAGTATTTGTAGCTGCATGTAGAGAGTGCAGATGAAATTCAGTTGGTAACATATTAAACTTTCAACTGTTTTCTTTTCAGTAAAAGTATTTATATTTTAAAAATTTTTCCATGTTTTCAGCGCATGAAAATGGACAGCACAGTTTCAGACTCTCAGATACTTCCAGTTTATGAATATTCCTGCTCAGAAAATGCTTTTGTGCAAGAGATTTCAGTTAACCAAGATGCTGAGTTGTTTTATTTTCTTGTCGAGCCTTTTTGTGTCCTCTGTCAATTTTGCATGTGAACTGTGGAAGAATATTGTCAACTTTGTTCTTTTCCCAGTCACATCAGCACATGTCCAGACGGAACCACCATCCAGAACCAATAAAAGTAGCTGACGATTTCTTGCCATATTATGAAGAATTGAAGAGAAAGGCATCGAAAAATGCCCAGCAGAATGGAGATTCTGATCCTTCTGATGTCTTGGTTTCTTTGCCTAGAGAAACTATGGAACTGTTCGCTGTGATATGCATACAGACAAGCCATTATGTGTCTTTTGTGAAGTGTGGGTTAGGCAAAGATGCACCATGGGTGTTCTTTGACTCTATGGCAGACAGGATGGGTAAGTTTTGCAATCTTCCACTTCTTTTCAGTCTTTTAAAGCATAGAGCCGTGATACTTGTTTTTGTTTCTAAGACTGTAAGACTCTCATATTTGCTTCTCATGTAATCATCACTGTTGCTCAAGGATTTGTGTTTTGCGCGCAGCTCCATCATCCAGACTTATGCTCAAATATTCACCTACTTCCCAAAATCTGAACCATTCGCACCACCATATTTTCCCAGTCCTCCTATGTGGTTCACACCTCTTAGTCATATGATTTTGTTTTTCATGGTCAATTGGAGAATCCACTTCCAATTGTTCTTTTCCATGTGTAGAGACTTAAACCCTCCAAAAATTTCTGTCCCAGGAATATCTTGAAGCAACATTAGGAAATTTTTGCTGCAACAGAAACGAACTACTACTGTCAGCATCATTTCTACACGTGTTATGTCTTTTTTTCTTCCATATCTATCCATTCTGCTGATGGCTCATTCTTCACTGTAACTTCTCACATGTGATAATCTTTAATTTTCCAAACAGGTGAACAAGGAGGTTACAACATACCTGAGGTGGTACACGTTCCCGAGCTTTCAAAGTGGCTGGCGGAGAGCAACTTCCCATATCTGCTTCAGAAGAGTGATGATAAGGACCTACCCGAACACTTGAGGAGGATTTTGTGTGATGGCTATATGTGCATGTATCAGAGCCCTGACGTTATGATGTACAAATAACCGTTTGATCGGCATGGGTGAAGTCGCAACAATTTGTGGATGTCAGGACCTTACCTCGAATTATGTGCAGTGTGCAAGTGCTAACTGGAGATTCTTTAGCATAATTGCTGCATATGGTGAATTTCTTGAACTTTGAGGATACTATTAATAGATCAATTCTGCCCACGGATTTGACCTTGCTGTGATGTGATTATTTCGGGAAGGATAATTTGAAATTCATCAGCAAAATGGCAACTTGCAAATGTGTGCTTCACCTGCAGAATTTTCGCAGCAGCTGTGAGTGCCAAAAACCCATACTGTCACCATGCCTAATTGATAGTTTGGGATTCCATAAAATAAGCACAACAGTTGATAAAGAACCATGATTGTGAATGTTTTAATGCTGGTTATACATATGAAGAGCCTTCACGGTTTCATGACCAAATAGAAGTCCAAAGGGTTCAACAGCCTGCTTGCAATAATGGATATCTTGAAGCTTTGATGTGGAAATTCTGTGATTGCTCAGTATATTAGAGCCTTGACAGCATGATATAAGTAATAGACTGGAATTTCACTTTCAAATTTTGCTGAAGTTGATTTGTGGAGCTTTTGCATAGAATTTTATATGACTTCAACTGTAAGATCTAGTGATATAGTGATTTGTGTTAGTTTGGTTGAAAATTTTTGAAGTATAACTGCAAATGATGTTCTACAGTCAAATCCACTTACTCACGCAATTGCCATTTTGTTATTAGGAAATGTTGCATTTAGGCAGAAATTGCAACGATTAAATGAAGTCAATTGTAGATAGAACTTCTGTGTGTATGTATCTGGTTCCGAGTAAAACAATCTGGATGTCTTGATGCCTTAGAGTCATAGAAATTGATGCATGGTGGAGCTCTGATTTTGGAATTCTGGGTGATTTCATGCAAAAGAGCTTTAATGTCAAGGCAAGTTTATAATGATTTGAAATTTGAATAACAGTCACAATATTTAACAAGCATGAAAGCTAGCACTGTTTTTCCTCAATGTGCTTTCAAAATGGACTGTGTCAGACTTTCTCGCTCAAGATCTTCACAGTTAGATTGAGTGAGATTACTCACTCGGTATGTGATATCCTGGACGAAATTGTTTTGTAGTAGAGAGTGGTCCTGATCTGTAAATCATGAAGCTGAAGTGGCTGATGAAATTTATTTTTGCATGGAACAGCCATCCTGTCCTCAGGCTTGATGTTTGATTGAGGCGAAAGTTATCTTGAATAGTAGGTGGTAATACTGTCAGTATATAATCAAGTAGTCTTCAGTCATACAGGGTCTGGGAGAAAAGAGGGTAGGACCATCTTGGTTTACATACATGGATGACAATGGCTGAATGTGAAATTTTAAGACACAGTGCTTATAATAAGGGTGTCTGTTCAAAACTGAAGTTGTCATCTCTTTCTTTATTTCTTTCTGTCTGTTAGCTTCTTTAATGGGATGTATTGTTTTCATTGATTTAAGTTTTGGTTTTCTGAAAATGTTTGGCATTCTGCTTTACCTGTATTACTGTTAGTGCTACCATGAAGAAATGATGATAATTTGGAACAACAGACCAATGAGGCCTTGTGTAAGTGATTAATAAATTAACGCCACTGTGTGTAGACAGAAGGGAATGAGATCATTAACTCATCCAGTCACAATAGACAGAGTGAGTTTTAGCTCTTTCAACTCATAGAATATCAGTAGCAGTATATTATCTAATATTTTTGCTGGTCAGAAACACTATTGTTGCATCACAGGTTTGCTGTAACTTCCTTATGTAAGCTGAGGCAACTGCCTGAATCAGAACCAGCACAATATGATACAAACATTTCATTTACTTTGTGCTGGATTCAAAAGACATAGCTAGTAGCATTAAATTTTTGCTGTCTTACTGTAATGTTCAGATGCCAGAACACCTCTTGAAAGCTGTCACCCAGCTGTCTGGACGCTGAGAGTGTGAGAACAGAATAAGAGAACATTTAAGCTTACCTAGTGCTTTAATATACAGTATACAGGTTTCTGAAAATTCAGAACTTCAGTATCAATAGTTTGCTAGCCAGCTTGAAGCTGAGTGAGTGGAGCTTGACCATAGAGTTGTTTCATACTGTAGCAATTTAGCAGATTTTTAGACTGACTTGAAATGAAGTGAGTGAAGCGTCTCAGGAAATAACTATAAGTTATATTGTTGGAATTTTTTTACTTTTCATTTTACAAAAAAAGAAGCAAAAGAGCATGTCATGTACATTTTTCACAATCCACCCATCTGTGAAAGCGGTATCTGGCTACAGGAAGTGAAAGATATCACCTGCTAACAGCGCAGTATGCTTCCCATGGAGTTGAAAATGCTAGTGACTGATCTGGCCTGCTTATGTTACAGTATTGTGAAGTTGCTTGGGCCTGCATTAACCTGGATACATAATTTATAAACCTCATCTTGATCATTAAAAGGAGTGGTGGAGTTGGATTGCCCTTCCATTTCCCATAGTTATGACACTGGCAGACCAAGGTTCAGTCTAAATTTGCTACAATTAATTGGAAGTTTGAAAGACTTGATGGAAATCTACGTGCGCCTCAGGTTACATACCTTGCGAGAGACAGATGGGATATTTGCATAGGTATAACAAACATGTTCATTTATATGTCTGACAGCCAGTCAAAATGTGGCTTTAGTTGCCCTTTGGAAAGAATTTTATTACTAGTATCAAACAGAAACGTAATATTTTATGCATTTTCATCATGTGGAAAAATCTTTGAGTTAACAACTTGATCTTGGTTGAAGATACAGTGTTTGAAATGATAGAGGGTCATTCATTTGCAAAGGCAGAAATTTTGAGAAAATTGTGACTGAAGAGTAATTTTTAATAAACCAAGACATCAAATCTACCTCAAAAAAAATGTAAAATTTGTCCACAAATACTCATGGTTTGCCCGTAAAATCAGCAGTTTCTTAAATTATTGTACCATATTTCCTGTTCCTGCCACCAGTAACAATTACACATCAGAACGCTTCCATCACATTCTGAGCTCAGGATCTCAATTTTTACACTATCACTATTAGCCTTTTTCTGGCTGGCTGTGAGACTTATCTAAGGTTGCTGTAAACATTTTTATTTTGTTCATGGCATGTTAGATTATTAGTCACAGTATGAAGTGTTAAATTCTTTTCAATAAATTAACCGTAGTAACTAGGTACCTGCGGTCCATGCATTGCCCTTGCATTGTGACCCAGTGTCGGCCATCTTACTGTTGCGCATTGTAGACTGCAGCTCCACTGACTATGAGGCAATATGTGAGTTTGGTGTTAGCGTCTCCCAGGTCACCATCAACATACAAAAAATTGGACGCTTACATTTGATGGCATTGAGTATCAGTGAGAATTTATTTGATGCTGACTTTGCAAGGATCAAGACGTTTTTGAACTAACTTGACTGATGCTGAGATCATAAGTGTTGGTTTCACAGCCAGTGTTTGTGAAGAAATTATTATGATGGTATGTAGATTTTGAAGCAACTCAAGTCATGGGAGCTAAGAGTTTAAGTTTCTGTGCCAGGTCGTCTCATGAAATTATATATAAGAAAGGATTGTAACCATACATAATCCATACATTAATTAATGGACTGCGTTAACTACAGTGAACCCTACTAATGTCTTGGGAGTTTTCCATGATTAACACAGTGCATAAACTAATGTAAAGGTATTGCATTCGGCTACTGATATTTCAGCAGACTTTATAAGTGATCTGCTTATGTTTGGAAAAAAACCTGTTGACTTGTTGGAAGAAATATGGTATATGTACATCAGAGAAGAGCTTTTCAGCATGCAGATATTGGTACCCCCACCACCCCCTTTTCTGTTGTGAGTGAAGGTAAATGACATGTCAGGTGACAAGCTGATTGCTTGATGTCATCCACGTTGACTTGTAACTCTGTATTCCATATGAACATAGTACTGTATCTCTCTATGATGATTTTTGGCTTTTATTACCTTATTTAGTGTACATGTCATGAGGCTAGTTCATCTACATGTACATGCTATATATTTTGACACATTTGATTACCCGTACATTACTGTTCTGTAACTTGTAGATTGAAATTAAAATGTATTTATGAATCAAGTTCAGGGATTATTTGCACTATTTTTCATACTTTGAAGAGACCTCATAAAATTGTTACTCGCTCAGTTTATGAGCTTGTACATGAAGTCTGACACTGTCATCACAACCAAGATAAAAATTTCAAACAAAATAATACCCAATTATGGAATATCTTGTTTATATGTCAACATGGATAATATTACGTTTTGCCCTGTATGAAATTAGTAGCTTTACCTACAGTCCTTTTCATATGTCCCATCTCATGTATAGGATACATATAGCATTCATCATGAAGGTTGAGAATAAATTTTTGTAAGCTATTGTAATAATAAATGTATGAAATTATGAAGGTTTCCATAATGCACTTTATTCACCTTAAAAGAAGCTATAGCCTTTGATTGTTGTGATGAGGCATAACTAAAAGAGACCTAACTGAATTTTGATAAAACCGTGATGGAATGCATATGGTATTTTTTGCTATTCTTAAATAGTATTAGACTATTATTAAAAGTATTGTTCATTACATGCATGATCTATATAGGATGTTCTATAGGTAGTTGGTATATAACAGTGATAAAAATATAAAAACAATGGTAAAGATAATAATAGCAATAAAATGTAAGATTATCATTGGTGCAGTCCAACTGCCTGCACACCTGGATAAATTTTAATTTGTATGTAAGATGACTCTTTCTAACCTCTTGTTTTTTTTTAACTTTGATTTGCCGCAGCAAGCAACACCCAGCAAAAAAATCAGATTCTGTATTAATATGATCACTTTAACTGAAAATGATGTTGAATTTATATTAGCAGTAATTAGATTCTGTTGATTAAGAGCCACTTTTCTGTAACATTGATTTTGGAAAGTTTTAATGAAAGAATGAGTGACATGAATAGAGGCTGTTTGTGGCATATATGAAAAAGTTTTGTGTATTTTAGAAAACTATCACTCAGAGAAAGATCAGCCCTGTACAGCTTATGGAGCTGATAAGAAGCTTTAAGATGGTGAAATGAAACAAGTTCATGCTGGAATGAAAATATGCAAAACTAGCTACTTGGTGAGGATATGTTGTACATGAGATTGTGTGAAATTGATAGGTAGGGTGTCCTGTCTTTTCCACTTGAATCACAATCACATTGGCACGAGCCTGTGGTGTGACTGTTACTAGATAAACTTAAGAAAGTCTCATCACCATCGACAGCAGCAAAGCTTTGTTTATGAAGTATCTTCTTAATTAAGGAGCATAATATACAGCCGAGTCTCATGAAGTGAATCTGCGAGAACTGGCTTAAAAATTCAAATTCATGAGGCAGATTGAATGCAAGAGCATTGAGCAAAGGACTCTGGTGTGAAATTTGACTTTCTGAAGTTTAGTGTCATGCTTATATGTCAATCTCAGTGTATGACGAGGGCTGCATTCCTGTTTCTTTCATATTCATCTTGCTGGTCTCAGACAGTCAGTGAGTGGAATCCAGACGATTTGTGGGTGGAGCTTAGATATTGCATTAGTGTTGTTTTAGAGTTAGATAATAAAGTTGGGATGAATAAGGTTGCCACATTGCCTCTTTCAGAGCCAAATACCAGATTATCATAACATTTCTACATACATTTGGACAGATAGCAGTAAATATCTTGGATTATAACCCTCACTGCCGTCTTATGACAAAAATGCACATATGAAATACATGTAGAATGTATATTTTTGTCATAGAGGAGGCTCGAGAGGCCCTATCCAAGCATGTTTTTTTAGTTTTTCACATGCGATTTGGTTCCACTTGAAAAGGAGTCAGGTAATCCTGCTCACAGTATGGCAGCATTAGTGTGTGGATTGAAGTTGACCAGTGGTCTATTCTTTAATGGCGCCATTACTGAAGTTGACCCCATTAATTAAGGAAGGATGTTGCATCTGTGAATTATGTCGGCCATCTTTGTCAGCAACAGTAGCATGGCCTAGAGATAACAACCTCAAGAAAATTTTCTTGAATTTTCTCTTAGGCCCCATCTATGGGTCCCCAATTCATTCTCAAAAAATGACGTCATTTCATACTTGAAAAAGACCTGAGAAACGCAGCTGCTGAACTATCTCTTTCTGGTGTTACAGGTAGCAAAAGAAAATCATTATTGACAACATTAATGCTGCACCCACAATGGAGTGAAAATGTCTGTAGTATTTGCAAAAAAGACAAAATCCTTAGAGGAGCAAATGACTCAGTTATATAGTGTCACTGCTGTTTACTTTTATCTCATTGTGATTCTGCTGTAACTTGTCATTCCCTTTTCTTCACTGCGTTCCATACTCTGGCTGCTTACTTAAAGTCACTGGTGATATTTAATTTCATGATGCCGCAAAGCTGCATTTGTGCTGTTGTGAAACTATCCTGCCTAAATTATAAATGCTATTTCATAATTTACAAGATGAGAATTGTGTACATAATTATAGTGTGTGGATTTGAGATGATTTGATGCATATAAATATTGCTAGTGTGTATGTCGATATGAATGAAATTAATGCGTGCGTGCTAAGGTAGAGGTTCTGATGCCACCAAAACTTGCATATCAGTGCTTTGGTGTGCAGTAACTCTGTATTTGCTTCCACTTTGTTACTTGTTACAGGATTACTGCTTCAAGGTGACAGTTTGATCCGGTTTGTGGAATGCAGTTTTTTACGTCAGTATAGATATCATCATTGTGTTTTGAAAAAGGTCTAGGTCATTTTTTCACACTTGGGGAGGGGGAAACATTTTTTATGGCAAGGTGATAAAAAGAGTCAGTATTTATCTTTGCAACTGCAGTTTTAACTGGAAAATACTGGCACAATTTAATTTTTTTAATATGCTAATCTGGGACTTTGATATCATAAACAACACAATACCCTTATTCAGAAATGGCGCATGTCTTATTTAGGCCATTTTTGAGGTACAGTGAGGATATGCAGATATTGACATGGGTTCTAAATCTGCAACTGGTGTAATTGGATGAGGAAGTCACTTCTTAGTGCACTGAGTACCAGTTACCTCGATGCCCTTGTCCTTGTAACTAACACAAAAAAATAAAAGCAGCTGCCCAGGTAAGGCACAGATGCAACGATTTGCCAGGATGTATTTGTTTGTTTATTGCAGTTAATGTTGGCCCCATATGAATAGTTAACATGCATGATTTAATTTTAATCGCATGCATTGTCCTCTGCAGTTGCATAGTGTGGAATCTGAAATATTATACTGTATTATGTGAGTTTGTAAAATTGTACCAGAGAGTTGTACTGGGATATAAAATGTGTGTTGATCTTTCATTTCAATAATTATTTATATTTCCGTAGCATAATGAGAAGATAACTTCAATGTTTCATGCATCAAAGCATTAAGTTTTACAAGGAATTTTCTTTTCCACAATTCAGACCTTTGACGATTTAGTAAGGGATCTTCTGTGAAGATGGATTTGGGTTGGGATTGACACCAATTCATTTTCATAGTGCCAGTGATGTTAATGTTTGACACAAGACACCAGTATTAGGTGTCATTTCATCACTAAATGCCCAGCCGTGGACTTGTTTTGATAAAAATGGCTGGCTCGCACACCTCTGGCCCATTATACATTCATGCTGTGGACTGAGGGTTGCCACAGAATGTTTAATAAAAAGTTCCAGACTTTTTCCACACTTTCAGACGGTCCAACACTTTTGTCCATGATAAAAACATAATTAAAACCATCTTATGACAGTTATTTGCTGTATTAAATATATCTAAGTTTGATAAGTTTTCATTTGTATCAGCGCATGGGAGTGCAATTCCAGCCAAAATTATGAAGCACCCATCGAATTATAAATATTTAAATTTTCTGGGATATTTTTTTTAATGAGGGCTGGCCGGTTTTGCTGATTTGTATTGTTTTCCAGACCTGAAAATAACAGTGACAGCTATTTTATGATTTGGCTAGATTTTCTAGGTCTGTTTATCCTTTTGTGTGATGTTCAATCTTTGCTGCCAGATCTGTGCATGAAAAATGATTGGTGCAGTCGGCCATTAAGTTTAATCCTCTCCGTGTTCGTAATATTATTTGGAGACACATGGGTGTCATTCTTGATGAAGTCCTTTTGTGCCTTAGTTAGGGAATATCATATGTGGACAAAAAAACCTCTCATATTTGTTGAATATGTGGTGGCCTGTTCACATTCAGTATAAACTATACGAAAAATGCTTTTGTGTGAATTAGTGTTGTTTTTAAACACTTCTCAAGTTCTAAAGTGCTAAACAGCTCTTATAAGTCCTATGGACATTACATGCTTAGTCCAAAATATCTTGGAGCGTTCCGTGAACTCTGTAAGAAACGTGTTCAAATATACTCAGTTTCTTCAAACTTTCTGCAGTGAAAAGTGGTGCATCAGTGATGTTTTGAATGCATGTGACTGATCATTTTGCAATTGTGAGAATGATATCTACAACGTATAGAGATAATCATAGCTGCATGAGTGAGGACTTTGCTTTATGTATCTATCTGCTGCTCTTGTCTGTGTTGTCTTTAGGGTGCTGTCAGACTAAGAACAGACACTGGCTAAGATCAGTGTTTTCACTCAAAAGAAAAAGGGACATGGAAACTTGCTCATCTCATTTAGAAAAAAACAGCTTGCCCTGTTATGCTGGCTACGGAATGTTTCGAGATAACATTGCATTAGTACCAGGAATGCCACTCTTCAGAGAATTCTATGAAATAAGAGAATGCTGGTGTCTTTCAGAGATTTTTGTTTGATATCAGTCCAAGAATCAGCTTGCATAGAAAAATGAAAATCAAAAAAAAAAAAATGTTCATTTAAGTTTGATGCGTGCTGTCTTTCTAGGTTACAGTGACTAATTAGATCTAGATAGGTCTATGTTTTTATGCACTGTAAATTTAACTCTTAAGAGCTATTTTTGTTATGTATATCACTGTTAGTAATAATAATAATAATAATAATGTGGTTTTTAGTCTCATATCCAGGCTAATGCTCGCTCATGCAACTTCACACTATTATTACCCCAGCAGGCCTGATCACTCTAGGACTTTCTCGACTCCCTGGGAGCATACAGTGCCACTGCTATTTATAGGCGCTGATCACTAGCATTCTGACAATATCTTCCACTGCCTATAGCCAGGTACCCATTTTACAGACGGGTGGACTGAAGAAAATGTGAATGAAATGCTTTCCCAAGGCACTTACAACATGACCGTGGTCGGGAATCGAACTCAGGACCTTTAGATCCTGAGTCCAACGCCGTAACCATTAGGCCACGCTGCTCCACTGATAGATATAGTAACATATTCTAGACTAGACTCTATATAAAACTGTAGGCAGAAAATTTTATGAAAAGCAAGTGGCATTCCTGTGGTATAATAGGGATTTTACAAATGGGAAACGTCAGTGTCTGTCCTCAGAATGATACTTACCTAACTGACTATTCTCCATGTGTCAGCAGATTATCTCTTTGCAAATAATTTGTAAATTTGATTAGTTGCTTCTTAGGAAAAGAATTTAACTTAAGAGCCTTGGTATCTAGCATGCACTTGCTATCTGTAAAAATAATGTATATGTAATAAATTTCATCAACATTTTTCTTCCATGTGTCCTTTTATTGCTTTAGGTTACACACGCGCAAATGAGGTCAGATGGACTGGGTTGGACTGTTTGCCCTGTCGAATAAATTTTGAAATATTTTTTTCCTTGCGGCCAGGAGCCCAGTACACAGAGCTTTTGCCTGTCCTAAGGCATTTGTTGCTTTCATGACCAGTATAGATTAAATTACAGCTGCACTATTTGGGGTCAGAGGTCAGGAAAAGACAGGGCATGCAAATAGGTAACCCTGCCTCCCCTGATGTAGTGTGAGGTCCCAACTGGGTTTTCATGGGGGTGGGTTCAAACTAGAGCCGGTGGTCCAAAAGTTTACTTGTCAACCCCAGTTCAAACACAGTCCCTTGTGTGTCTGTGATGCTCATCTGAAATATTTGTGAGTGGGAATGGGCAACGAAAATTAGGAGTGAGCTGAGAGCAGAAAGTCGTTAGTAGTAGGATATAGTAAAAATATTTGCGCGTGTCTAACCTCCCATCCAGGGGAAGGTGTGCCATGTGCAAATCAAACCCTCTATTCTTAATACTCTCCAAACTGCTTCATATGTTATTTTGCAGTATCTCTACGACTCATTTATCTGAACAACATTTTGGACTTCAAAATTTTTTTTTGAATAGGGTTTCCATTATGAGCATATTTCAATGTAGTTTTCATAGCCTGTGACTACACTTGAGAGAAAAAAAAATGCAGTGCAGTTGAATGTAAAGACTCTAAAAGGACAGTAATTTAAGAAGACATGCATTTGAAACTATTTTATTCATAAAGGAACAACATATTTACCCACCTGTCCACCCACACACTTTTTCAATGACCTTCAGCTGGCTGTATCATTTCATGCACCACCATTACAATGAAACACAATAAAATACAAACACATATCTACATACAAGCAGCAAACATTCTCATATGATCTTCACATTTTCTGTTTGATTTTCTTGAGGACATTGCTCTGTTCAATGGCTGCCTTCCGTTTCTTCTGCAATAAAAAAAGAGTGATCATTGATGTGAAAATATGAACTTCCTGCATTTTGTGATGTTGAGTGGCGAAGAAGCAGAAAAATATGAAATTATCATTACATTATCATCAAGAGAAAAGTGACAGCCTTGTGATAATCATAATGTAAAAAACAAAATACATTTTTTTGTTTGTGTGTGTTACATGCTGTATGAGTTTATTGCTCCACTGATTTGCTTCACAAAATTGCAGCAGATGCTACTTTTTTGATCAGCAGCAGTGCACCTACCGTCTCCGAAGTCATAAAACATGGATTGCCCATATCCAAATGACCTACTCCATTTTTCATGGTGGTGTCCATGGACGTCACTATTATTGTGGTGTCTGCAACTAAGTTTGCATTATGAGACCTCCTTCCTCAAATTTATTGGATTTTTAAAGACAGCTGTGCCAAGAAAAATCATTTAGAATTTTACTTTTTTTCCATCCTAACTGTAATGTCTCCTTACAATAACCCATTTTAGCACAATTCTTAGTGAAAGAAGGAGATTGTAAATGTGTTCTGATGTAATCTGGTCATTTGCCTCATACAAATTTCTCATTTGTATGAGTGTGAGATGTCTTCCCTTAAATTGGATGAGAGCGCTATTCAGGAAATTCTACTTCCCACCGAGCAAACCTGAAACTTTTTAAGGCTATGGCAATGATGCCTCTACAAATCTGCTATGTAGTATGTTGTTATCACAGGTCTGATTCAGTTGGTCCACTTTGTGGAATTTTAGATTACTGCTGCTGACATGTTGACTTTGCAGCATTTCATATTACCGCTATTTGCTGTCTTTACATTTTAGCTGCTTGGTTGGTGGGTTATCTGGCTTTATTTATATTCTTTTAGTGGGCTGCCAAACAACCTTAAAATATATTTACAGAACATCAGAGAATATTTTTCAATGTTACATTTCAGCCTCTCAATACGTATTTACAAAGGCACAGAAGTGCCGTAGAATAATTTAATCTATTTTTATGACTTCATGATATTTGCAGGTGGTTGAACGTTTTTTATGATAATCACATAATTACAACAGTCAGATTTGAAATATGAAATTTATCCAGCACTTAAAACATTTTCACTCTACTCAAAGCATGGGAGAGCAGTTTCAAACAAACATTCGAATTCTATGATAAATTCTTGTTTTTCAGGATATTTCCATAACAACCAGCAATTTTTGTTGACTTCAAGGATTTCCCAGACACATAATGCCAAGGGCAATTTTCCAAATATTTTAAGTATGTACCAAACATTAAGATTGTGCTGCTTATTAAGTGCCCACAAATTTGAAAACTCCACAAACACAATTATTTGTACTCACACTGGGTGTAGATGCTGTTCCAACCACATCAATAGTATCCACCAAGAGTTTTCTCTTGGTGGGAGAACCAGCTGCGCTGTCTAAACTGGTCTCCCCTACAATGTCTTCAACTGTTGGACTGTGCAAGGAGGAGGTGGAGCTCTTAGTCTGTGAGATGAGGAGTGACCCAGGCAGGCTGACACCGCTCTGGGAATGTAATGAAAAAATTCCTTCAAACTCAGCAAAGATGAAGGCTCCCAGATTTGTTACACAGTTACAATGAAAAAATAATACAACATACACACATTCTTCTGTCTTTTTTGTGTCAGACATGTTACAACAGGAGACCAGTGGCCTGAATAACTGATGCTGTGCCCCTCAGGTCCTCTGCCATCCCTTGCAGCTGGGACTGAAGTGCTGAGCCTCCAGGCTAATTAATTTTCCATTTCTCTCTACAAATTATGAGTGTTGATGTTTGTAAAAATTTGGTAAAATCTGAAACCATTCTGTCCAGAATTTTCGGCTGGTTCTGATAAAAAGTATCTAATTTCAAGCACAGCCTAAAAAAAAAAAAATTAAACACAGACACATTTATGAGGAATTAGATTTTTCCTTGCCAATAAAAAGGATGCACATGATCCTCTAAAGTTTGTTCATTATGTTCATGTGGAATATGAGATTATGCGCCAACACAGACAGAAAATAAGGGTTGGAAAGTTCCCTTTCTCTATCCCAGCTTCAGATTTTCATGATGAATTAGGTAGGTTCCTGCTTGGGTTTCAGTTGAAAAAAACTGACAACACTATGTTTTCTATCACAGTTTTTATCTGTAATTGTTTTGGAATGATTCTGGAACACCTATGAACCCAGTGCTAATTCCAGGTGTCTAATCTTCCCCATAATTTTGTGAAAAGACAGGAAATTTATTCAACACTGAAAAATCAGGGCAGTAGATTAATACGGTATTTCATAACCTACCCTGTTAGCCACCAGCTGGTCATGGCGATGTTTCAAAGTCTGCAACTCGTATTCACAGGTCGACATAGCCAGTTTCAGCTCATACAGGAGAACAATGTCTTGACGAAGTGCATTGAAGCCATTGACAATTTCCTCAGTAGGCATAGGGTTAAATTCTGAAACAGCATTTTATCACATATGAAAAGAATTGCATTTCTGATGTCACAAACACTTGCTACCTCTCTTATTAACACAGATAATAATGTATCAAAATACCATAAATTGAACACACAAAATGCTTCCATTTCACATCCACAGAACACACCTACACACATAAGCATTGCTGCCAATTTTCTCAATGATGAAATAAGAATATCTAACTTTGGTCCCAGCACAGCTAAACAAGAAAAAAACTGTATTGATATACCTTGTCATAACAGCAATATATAAGCAATGTGAACAATTTTTATCACTATTATTTGCCTCTTTCTCCAACACAAGCTCATGAACCAAAACAGTTTTAACACAGTGCACGATGTCCAATTGTCCACCAAGGAAAATCAAGACGTCTCTTGGTCATGCTTTGCAGAGAGCATGCTTCTTGGACAGTGAACATTCATGGTGAAAAATCAAACTTTTCCCACTGAGATTAGGTAAGCAATATCGGCCAATAAATCCTACTGATCCTGATTTTATTAGAATGTTTGGCAGCTATGCAAAAGTACTACAGGCCCAAAGACGACAAAATACTTTCAGCAGATCACCTGGTCATGCTTTGCAGACAGCATGCTTCTCAGACAGTGAACATTCATGGTGAAAAATCAAACTTTTCCCACTGAAATTAAATAAGCAATTTCAGCCTCTAAATCCTACTGATTCTGATTTTATCAGGATGTTTGGCAGCTATACAAAAGTAGTGCAGCGCCAAAGATGACAAAATACAATAATAAATGACACTTACCAAGACCTAACTCTTCCAGGACTTGTTCAATGGCTTTTGTCTTCTTTTGACCAATAGTAGCTGGCAGCTTCATCTGTATGATTGAGGTTATAATCAACATTAACTTCAACTTAAGTCAGCACAGTTTCCTTTGTTTCCTCTAAGCAAAATGACCACCAAACAATGAGTCATCTCTCTTAAGTATCATAATACCATGACTGGTTGATTTATGCTGCTGTCACCGATAGAACAAGAAAAACCCTAAGCTTGCACAAGGGGTGGTTGTCTTTTTTCATAGAATATGCATGTTGGAGGAAATTTCTTTATGTCATATTTTATTACTATTTTATCTGACTACCTTTTTGAAATTGCTCATCAGTAAATAGCTATTCAAAGAAAGCAAATTTCAGTAAAAAAATAAGATGCAAATAGTTTCCATTTCTTTTCTGCAGAGTTCCTGACAAACAAGAGTGATTATTAAATTTTGAAAGTAAAAGGTTTTCACTTCAGAGTCCTAATATAATCAGGGAATTTATGATAGTAATGCATGCACTCTGAAGTAATCAGTGCAGGTTCTTGCTACAGGCACCAAAATACAGTCTAGCAGAACTCTGCTGGTCTCTGCTTCAAAGAAGTAGGCTTTGCTTGTCGTTAAGAGGGGCAACTTACCCTCTGGCTCCTGAGACTTGTACCTGAGGCCTTGAAATCTGGGAACTTGATACCACCAGGCTCAGGTGTACCCTGAGACACAGAAGACAACATTTAAAAATGGTTATTTTTATGAGGAAAAGTTATGAAAGAAATCCTCACTGCTGATTTGATTCAGAAGACACACTTTTACTCATACTCAAGTACACTACTGTTTTTTAAATCAAATGAGGAAATATACTGGTCAGCAAAAATGCAAGCTGTGCAATTTGAGGAATGAATCTCACCACATCTTACCAAGAATGGCAAGGTGACAACAAGAATGGCAAGGTAACAACAATCATGCTTGTAGCTCCTACATGATGGAATTGATGTTTGGAAAACCATAAGCAAATGTGTCATGTTGAACACACTGCAAAATACTGGGCTGATAATCCTGGCCATAAAGTGGGAAAGAGGGAGAACACCATTGTGCAAAATTATTGCACAATATTCTTAATGTATAAAGTAATGGTCCTTCAACACCAGACACCAATAACCCAAATGCGCTACTTTTTTTTGTTTTTTTGTAACACAGGGTTATTGCATCTCATAGTTCAGAAAATGTTTGCAAGTTCTTGGTGAGCAAGTTCAGGGACTAACAGATATTGGAGATTCTCTCCCGCATGATGATCTCTTCTTGTTGCTGTTGTGGGATCTCCTACAAGTTTACATACCTTTCTCATGATCATGACGTGCATAGAATATAGCTTGGATATGGGAGAACAATTCCAGCAGAATGCCACTTGCCTTAAATATAAACTGAACTGGTTCTTGTACAGTCAAAGGTTTTCAGAAATTAGCATAACTGATAACTAACTAGTCATTCTGCTGGAATTGCACTGAACTGAAAACACACTCCGGGACTCACCGCTCCATCTTTTAATTTCATTTCTCTGGCTTGCAGTTTCTTCTTCGTGTTCTTGCGGTCAGCTTTCCTGTTGTCAGCATTGCTGTCAGCAGCTGTGATGAGTTTCTGTAGATCCTGCTGCTTCTTCTCCCTCTCCTTCTTCCGCAGCTCAATCTTCTTGAGTTCCCCTATGAGATATTCTTCTTCTTCAACCTGTGTCAAAGAGAGAAGATTACTACTTGTCAAATCAAATGTGTCTTACTATTGGATATATGAACCACATTATGAAGACTAATTAGAAGAGAGTCTGCACAGCTGACTTGCCTCAAGAAAATAAAGACAACCTAATTTCATATAACTGTTATTACTGAGATTAGGGCTTCATGCTAAGCTGACATCTGGAAACATATCAATGGTTGCTGTAGAATAATATTTTACTCAGATGAATAAAGAGCAGAAAAAAAACAGGAATTGTGTAAAATCTTTCCCTTTGCATGAAGAGACCAAGCTTTTCATGAGTTAATGCATACATTCGAATACTGCCATGAGAACTAATAAAATTCTGAACAGAATGATAACACACTATTCTGTTGACCAAATTTGTGGAATACAACAAAGCATGTCAACATGAAATATAATAATGATATATGAACGGGCATGAAGTAAATCCTTGTTCTAAACATCATAAAATCTCTGTTTCCCAAGGATGTACTCAGAGATGTGTCATTATAAGCCTGTATATGTAATCAAAAATATACACACTGACCTGTTCCTGAGTCCTGTCAAAGAGTTTTGTCAACTGTTTCTTTCTTCTTCTCTCATGCTCAGCATCAAAAGCTTTTATCTTTGGTTCCGTTCCTTGAGGCGCTCGAACCTAGAACAGAAAATAAGGCAAATTTCAATACAAATTTCAATACATGTCTTGTGACTGACCAAATAAAAGGAAAACTACTTGCAAGTTCTTGGTATGCAAGTTTCAGGGCTGGACAGACATTTTCAAGCAAGCTGCATGATGACTCTACTTCCAGTGATGCCAGAATTGGTACATCTGTCTGAGGATAAAGTCTAAAGTATCTGCTGGATATGGGGGTAGAAAATCTGTTGGATATATATATGAATTTGTCCAAAACCTGACACGTAAGCGCAAAGGGTTTGTGGGCAGAAAATTTTCATACGACACCTTACACAGAATTAAGACCATCCACTGATCTAAATAATTTAGATTTCAACAGGTGAAAGACACACACTATACACAAACAGGAGCCTCAAAACCAGCACATATTTGATCATTTAGAGGCCAGACACACTGGCTGGCATAAATCTCATAACAATGTTTATACTTCATACTCATACACAGAAAGGAAATTAAAGCATAAAGGGAATGGAAAGACAGATAGCCTCAACTCACAAACTGTTGTAGCATTCATCAAAAGATGGAAACTCACTAAAATTAGCATAGCAAGAGCCTATGAGTCATATTGAACCCAGTGCAAAATACTGTGTTGGTAATATTGGAGAGGGAGAGGGGGCCTGAATTACACAACACATACTGAGTCTTATACAGGGCATAATACCTTGGCAAGAGTGTTGCAAATATTGTAATATCTTTCCTTGAGGTCCTCAACACTTCTGTCCTTGTATTTCTCCCTGTCCCAACGATCATGAACAACAATGAAGCGGATGTCGAACCTCTTGCACAAGTCAAACAAATGATCTGTTTCCTGCCGTGTCCAGTTATCATCATGCAAGTGCTGTTGGTATTCCAAATCCGAAAATGTTGGAACATCCACTGTCTGAAAAGGAGAAAGACAAAATCTGTTTCAAGGATCAAATGTATAATTTAGAGTAAATATTAAATAGCATGAAATCAATAACCTGAAGATGTCCTTAGATAATGATTCTCTCTGTCACAGAAATACAGTCAACTCTGCTTAACTGCAATTTCTTGAAGGACAAGGGCAAAGATACAATTAAGCAGTTTTGCATTCGCTAAATGACTATTTTACAAAAAACGCAGCTTCGTGTTATCTCAGAAATGTTGTGATTAAGCAGAAATTGTGATTAAGCTGAGAGTAATGAATAAGAAGTGATTCATATTTTCTTTTTCTAACAATTTCTGCCACTGAAATGTTAACACTCAACATTGATTAATCTAAATGCTACAAATCTGTTATCTCATAGGGTCACACACCTTGTTAAACCTTGCAAAGGGGTAGTCCTTTCCCTCATCTGCAACTCTGCCCCAGTGGTAAAATATTGCACCGTCCTGTAACAAACACAGTCCAATATTAAAGTAAAACAAGAACAACAATCAAGACCAAAAACTGTGAAAGACTCAAACACAAAAACTTATATTTTGCATAAGACCCTTTATTATTTACTGTGTATACCCACACACTATCGCCATCTAATCATACTTTTCCTACCCATTTTCAAGGATGAAATAAAAGATGAACGGATCAGAGTGTTAATTAGAGAATCTATAATACTTTGTTACATACCTTCCTGGCTGGATTGGTAAAAGGCATCCATTTCCATGGACGAACTCGACTGCTCCCTATCCTTGCTTTCATCTGTTTGTAACCTTGCTTTGAATCTGAAGGAATGATTGGGGCTGCATCTCTGGCAATTAAAAAATTTACGGTCTAAATATAAAACGTTTGAGGTAGCAAACTTTCCAGCCATAACAAAAAAAAAAAAAAATTAATAATCTCATTGGCTTCAACTTCTAAAAACTACCAGAAATGTGGAAACATTCTAAAGCTTGCAATTTCCGTAAACATTCGTTCATTCTTCCATTAACTTATCTGAAAAAAAAAAGGCATTAAAATGTAATCTTTACAAACTAGATAGATATGATTAATTTAAATCAACTGCAATAAAGAAAAGGTGCATAAGCAACGAAAGAATAACTGTCACAGAAAACACTGCCAAGTAAGAATTTCCCAAATGGTAGAATGGTCAAAGGGAAATGAAAGTGGACATTCATAATTATAATCACTGGCTACACAACCTTATCTTGCAAACTTGTAACAGTTCACATAGATGTCATGAAATCATGAAAGTTGGGAATGATGGACTCACGTTTGATATCTGCTGTCAGTGTGAAGCAAACCCCATAACTCTCTGTGCATGCCTTCAGGTCGCTTCACAGCTGCATCTGGTTTCCGAACCTTTTTCTAAAACATGGTAAAATAAAATGTGTGCTTAGGATTTTCATAATTCTGCGTTTTTCTCTATTTCAATCTCTGTGTACTTAAACTAATAACATACTGAAGATAATTTCAAAGTTTCACTTTTTACTATTACCAGCAGTTCCCCACAATGTTTTCAGTATTAGGAAGTCAATTGTCAAACATTCTGTGAGGTAAACACTGTTAGGTTTGATGTATACCACTTGCAAGTGTTTCAAGAGGTATTACTCATATTATCTTTCTTCCGAAACAACTCTGAACATGGTATCATGTAGCACAGCCAACTTATATTAAGTTATTCAGACTTTGTTTCAGAGGTTCATGGGAAAATAATGGTCTTAAAGTTTTTTTACCTTCTTGCCATCATTCATTAAAGATTCCTTGGTCACAAAATCATTTGTTGCTTGACCAGTGTCCAATTCCAAGATATCTCTCACATCACTGGTGGTAGCCATGATCTGCAAAGCAAAATTTGAAAAGAATCCCATCAAACTGCCATAATTTAAATTTTAACAAAAAGTATAATTAATAGGATAAAAATTAAAACTTCACTGAAGTTCACTGTGAAAACAGACTTTAAACCTTAGCAGTGGCATTTTCATATCAGGAAGTGACACATATTTCATCTTGCTTCAGTAATTACATGTTATATAAAAATCACATAGAAAGAAGATCTGTGCATCACTGAACAGGAATATAATGGTACCATTCAAGAGATTATCACTCTTCAAAAGCTTAGATGACATGATTGCATTATATAGCCCCAAAATAAGTCTCAACACATTGAATGTCTTTCCTGCAACATGCGATTTGGCCCTCAAATTTATAAAAATCTCCCCTAAAATACATTAAATGCCTGCTGATCTCCCTTTCTTTCCTGAATTCCAGTCTGCATTACCTGAGAAAACCTAGAATCCCTCTAAAAATTTACAAATCCCTCCTCAAATTTATGGCGATGGGGGAATGTCTCCCCCAATTCATAGATCTATTCATACAGCCAGGAGAATACACTGCACCTCTCATAGGGCAGAGGCTGAAATCAAGCTCCTAACTTTAAGGTCTACTGAGTTAGAAATCCCAGTTGAAGAAGTGTGACACACTATAAAACAGATCTCAACCGTCATAACTGAAACTTTACCATGGTTCAGCCACAGCTTCTGCAAACAAAAACCCCATGTCATTTTTGGGACTTCTTTGCAGTGCTAACATTTACAGTGAATTCTTGTGACTCTTGTTTTAAATATGCCCTAACAAAAAAAGTCAAAAGAAACAAGTCTTAATTGATGCTCCTGAAAGCACTGACAACAGTGAGTGAGAAGTAGTTTAACAAGTAGGTAGGAAGTTTATTTAAAAAGTCTAATCTGACAGGCACTGATTCCTGCATATGTAAATTACTAAATTTGATGCTGTTTTCAAGTCTCAAGACACTCAAGTAATAAAGATCAATAAAACATATTCTGAGATCAAGAAAACTTCATGGAGAATGGAGTCATAGAACTGTTGAATTCTGCATGAGACCAGAACTGATCAAACTGAACTGATTCCTGACTTCATCTAGAATCATAGTTTTATCATAGTGTCATAATGATCAGTCAGTTACTGAGTGATAGACTAGTTATCACTAAAATATCACTAATCACCAGTAGCAGTCAGCATTAGATCCATCACCGATCTAAAATAGCAGGCTCTCATGTTTCCCTAGATGCACAGATTTAATCCTTACATTCCATTAACTATCTATATTATTTACCTCTCCAGAGGTGACACCAATATCTCGTTAAAATAGCTTGTTCTTGTCTAGACACTGGACACTCTTTCTCTGTAGTTGCAATCTTGCAAAACAAGCACCGGAAGTTGTGCGAAAAATCCAGTTCACATTTTTAATTGCTTAACGGTTTAAAAATAATAATAATATGAGCAGTTTCTGTAAAAAGAATATCGTGATTTAGTAATTTAGATCTTAAATTTCCCTAATTTTATTGGTATAAATGTGTAATGTTCAATTACTCAATATCATATGTCGAATGCAAAAATATATTTGAATATATTAATGGATTTTTTGAAAGATTATTTGAACTACTTATTGTTTTGTTTTCAAGCGTCGTAAACTTTCAATAGTACAGCTGAAACGAAATCGAGTGAAAACGAAAGTAAAACGAACTGGCATGGCTGTCTTTTGATTCATATATAATCTGTCAATTTTTCTGTGTATGTAGAACTTCAACACCATACTAGGAAAACAGTTAACCGTTTTTCTTTGGGGAAGGAGGGAGGAGGTCGTGGGAAAGGGTGGAAGGAAGCATTCTCTGTTAAATAGCAGTAGTCTATTTTGAATTGAAACCAGAACATCAAGTAGTAGCTAGACTAGTCAAGTCTAGATAATGTTTCAGACTAATGCTGTTTTTATCAGTTTCTGTGAACATCTGTTGTTGAAAGCTAGCAAAGACTGCTTTATACTGGGCATGGTGATATTTTAAATAATCATGTTACACTGCTTAGCTTTTACAGTATAGAATGACTGAATGAATGGAATAAAACAAGACTCAGTTAAAAGTTTTAATTAATGATTTTCATTTAGGCAGTCAGAGCATCAGCATTAAGCTTTTGGACAAACCAACATTGGCTTGAAATCTGTTTGCAATGTAGTGCCAAAATATCATGTCCTGCTTTCATTGCCAGATGTTGAACAATAAAATTTCCCCTGAATTTGCAGACTAAATCACACAGTATGTCTAGTGGGGCTGGCAGTAGCAGAACTGGAAGGGATTCAGCTGGCAGTGCAGGTGCTCCTCGCTTTTGGAAACCAGGTAGGCTGTCTTGGGTTGGTCTCAGTGAAAGGGATAGTATCTGGATAGTTTGGAGTTACAAACATAAAGCAACATTTTCAGATGCTGAAAATCAATACTTCTTTAGCCCAAGCAAAAACCTGATAATCCACATGATTTAAGAAAAAAACAGCACAAAAAAAACCAAAACCACTTAGGATATTGCCAAGAAAGAACAGAGGAATTCATGATTTTGTAACAGTTTGATTTTCTTACCTATCGTATGATTTTGTTTACAGAACGATTTCTTTCAGTTTCACAAAACTGTGGTTACCAGTTTCATTCTTGGGGCCACAGATTTGACTTTCAAAAAAACATAATGTGCATTTCCCTTGTTTTCGGTGCTATTAGGGTCCTTGATTGGAGTCAGTTTCCTTTCACTCTGTTCTTTTTTTTTTTTTTGTACACCTTTTCTAATTAAAAAGTGGCTAGTTTTCCTCTTTATTTTTTTTTTGCCTTTGTCTGCCCTGTTGAAGTGATACGTATGATAGCCAAAAATTGCTAGAAATTTAATTACTTTCAAAACTGAAGTGCTTTATTCGTGACTGAAATATTAAGATATTGTGTTTAATGATCATGTGTCTATTACTAATCAGAATTGCCATATTGCTACTTTTTTGTCTTTGTTATTATTTATCTTACACATAGTTGTATGTCTGTGTTTCACCACTTTCACCATTTAGGCACAGCTGCTCCTGGCTTGACTAGTATATCAGAAGAGAGAGCTGCAGCAGCAGATCAAAGTGGGATTGGAAACACCAGTGTAACCTACAACCCTTACAAGAATCTTTCCATTGAGCAACAGAGGCAAAAGCTCCCAGTATTTCAGGTAGGGACGTGTATTCATTCTTTACTATATTTTAGGTCATGTAGGTTTACACCTTATTAGAGGTTATTGCTTTTCTTATAGTAAACATGAAGTGAAAATCCACTGTGATATGCTATTGCAAAACCTTACACAAAACCAGTGCTAATCTGAGGCTTTGTGCAAGGCTCAGAGTAATAGTTGTCTTTATCAGTTCTGTGGATATTGTGAAATATGCTTAAGACAAATCAGTTTTGAGTGTCTCATAAATTTTGTGTATGTTTCAGTGCAGTGCCCACCAGAAGTATTTTGATCATCTTCTGGTCTGAAGAAAGTGCCTGTAGACAACAACTATATTAACCAGCCCTAAATCTTTTTGTATCAGTTATTTTGGATCGCAAATTTGTATGGACAGTTGGCTTATCAGTAACATACTTTTTTGTGTTCTTCTCCAGTACCGCAATCACATTCTTTACCTGGCAGAGAGGTATCAGACAGTTGTAATCATTGGTGAGACAGGCTGTGGGAAAAGTACTCAGATTCCACAGGTTGGTTTGCAACTAGATATCATTCATTAGATCTGTGTTGGAATTTGGGTATGGGACTTCTTTTCAAAATGTTTCACGTGCAGCGATCTTGATTGTGAATAAAGTACTGACTAGGGAATTATGAAGAGGATAATCTTTTTGCAGTACTGATGACATTCATCAGTATCATGAGCAACATAATTATTACATTCCATATGAATTTATTACATCTGTTGAGTGCTGAGCGCTGCCTTAGGATTTTCTTGGCCTTTAGAAGAACCCACAGATACTGTAGTTTCTTTGATCAAGGACTGAATTAAGAGCTTTGACTTAATTATTAAGTATATTGTGCCATTGTGGAAAGCTGACTTGCTAAATTTTAGCATGTTTTAATGTAAATTGAAAACTTACCATATTCCTTAAATATAATTTCTAGGCCAAAGTATAAGTATAAGTGAATCTGTATATTATATGCTTAGTTTAATAAAATTTTAGATGGCAAAATATGAAGACTGGGTGTGAAAGTCATTCCTTTGCCTCATATATTCAAAGCGTAAAATGGAGATAGCATTTGTCAGGAGTGTTCTTGATTAGGAGCAATGGATTATGCCTGAGACACAGAAGCTAACTGACCAGCAGATCCAGTGATTGATATGTAATAACTATTTACAATTCAGAAGTAGGAGCAGTTGTCTGAAGACAGCAGAAGAGTGAGATGTAATCATTTTTTATAATTATGATAAAATTATCCTCATTAACTGTGGAAGATTGCAGTAGAGATGCATGTTCACATAACATGTATTTTGTTCTTTTACCTTTGCCTACAGTACCTTTTAGAAGCAGGATGGGCCACAGAAGGATATGTCATAGGTGTTACCCAGCCAAGGAGAGTTGCTGCAGTCACGGTAATATTGTTTTCACATGTGATTTTATCAGATTTCTTTAGTGCTGAATGTTGTCCAAACACAAATTTGGCAACTACAGTGCACCACCTTACTCCACTTTTTCTTATACCATGGCCTGCTCAGTGGCTTTTTTGTGGCACCCCATAATTTGGAGTTCATGTATTATTTTTCAGGAATGGCACTCTTCAGAGAATTCTCTGAAATCATAGAATATTAGTGTCATTCAGAGACTGTGATTTGACAACAGTCTGACTCTGAGGAACAGTTTGTGAAGAAGTACCAAAATTTAAAAAAGACAGTTTATTCTGATATGTCTCTTGTTTTCTTTTTGACTTGAAACTCTTTTTCTGTGGTTTGAGACTACTTAAATCCAGTTACATGATTTTTTTATGCACATCAAAATTTATTTCTCAAAAACTATCTTTGTGTTCTGTTTATCATCGCTAACAATTCTAAGCAAACTAAATTTCAGAAAGTAAGAGAATTTATGCAAATTTTATGATTATTAAAGAATGTTAATTTTTCATATACAATCTTTGGCTATAAGAACTGGGCTAAATTACAGTGGAACCCCAATATTAATACTCATTTAATGCTTACCTCGTTATTATGTATTGTTTTCACAGGCACACATTCAAATTTTTCTATCACTTTATTCTTCAGATGGACCTTGATATTAAGAATAAAAACTATATTTTTGCCTTGCACAAAGACATACTTTATACAGTGCATAGGGAACTAATACTTCAGCATCACATTTCATAAAGGGAATTGTAGCCATTGAGTTAAATTCACAGGATTTGGATTCTCAATATTCCATATATGTGACTCTTGCGACAGAGACTGCACTGCCATACCCTGCATCTCTCAAGAACAATTATTCATTAGTTTCAAATGTCATAATTACTAAATCTAGATTTATTCCATGTTCATGTAAATTTATTCTGATATTTTTTCATCACCAAGGTTGCAACCCGAATAGCAGAAGAAAGAGGTGCCATTCTCGGAGATGAGGTCGGCTACTTGATTCGTTTTGATAACTGTTGTGATGATGAGAGAACAAAAGTGAAGGTTGGTAGTCAACATTGATCTTTATGCTGTAGATTCACAGATATAACACTTTATCTTAATACAGTTTTGTATTGAAATGCCTGTCAGGTAAATTTATTTGCTTCTGTTTGAAGATGAAAGATAAAGCTACTAACTGCCATAGTTAAAAAGGTTGTTGGATTGGGTAACCATTGCAAGCCTGTTGTGTCAAAAAATATGTTTCTCTTACTCACCAAGTGCCTGTAAATTACTTGCTGTACCTCATGCTGAAAGAGAGAAAAATATCTTTCCTGTAAGAGAGCACATCTCAAGAAATCTGAATCTCCATGTTTATGCATTGTAGCTGTTTGAACTGTCAGTTGGTGATTATAACTTCTGTGTGGTCATTATACAGTCTACAGTACATGATATCTGACAGCCCTTATGACATTGTACAGGAGTACCCATTAAAGTAATGAAGTCTTAAGTAAATTAAAATTCCAGGAGCATGCAGCACTGAAGGGTAGATGGTTTTCCTCTGCATAGTTTAAGTAATGTATTGTTTAATAGTAGAAATCAGTTCACCAGCTCAACCAAGCTAGCAGATCCATGAGCATCCTTCACATTGTATCTCATCAGTAATAACTTTCTGAAGGTGAGACAAAATCAAAATTTATTTGGTCTTCACTCAGCTATTTATTCATTAAGCATGGATGATTTATTTGTCATACCTCAAGAGGTCATAGTCACACAACTGGGTGAACACTCATTTGTCTTCATAATCCCAGTGTTGTATTCACAACCTGTTCATTACTCAGTCAACAACAAGTATGTCTGCCAGATACCTCTGTTGATAACAACTTCCTTGTTTTTTGCACTAAACAATTATAACTCTTTTGTTATTCTTTCATAACAATCTGAAACTTATACACTTTTGCTGCTCTTCATGTAACAGTTCATGACAGATGGAATGATGATTAGGGAAATTATGAAAGATCCATTGCTGAGAAATTACAGGTAAGATGTTGCTTGGCTAAAATAGCAGATGCTGCATTAACTTGTTTTTCAAGAACTTGAAATGATCCAGGTGAGAAAAACTTGCTGATAATGGAACAAGGAACAATAAAGCACTCATTGATATATTGAAATTATATTGTGGTCATGTATTTCGCTGTTGTATGGCAAGTGATATGAGAATTCACCTCTTGCATTGCTTACAGTCACACATCTTGCAGGCAGTCAAGACAAGAAAATGTCATTAGATTTAAATGAATTTGGCTCTAAAGATGAATGGATCCATCCAATATCAAATATTTGTTTGTTGCAGAAATTGTGATTAAAACCATTTCCCGACATCAAAACATGGCCAGTAGTTATTATAAATCTGAATTTTTGGATGATGCAAATCATATAGTATAAAACTATTCTTCAGTCTCTATTTTTGTGGAATTTTTTGTCATTGCATGGGATGACTCTTTTCACTTGAGACAATTATACGTCAAGCTAGAATCGTGCTGGACCAAAATATTGTCAACAAATGAAAGTACACATACTGAGCTTTCATGTCATACCAAACACTTGATTTGCCAAAAAATACAGCTTAAACCTTATATGACTGGCTGTAAGTCATATGTATGTTGGAATAGTTCCCAATAGTACCATCACTATTGTCACCAGCTTTTAATGCAGGTCTTCAAGCCTTTGAGGCATATGCCTTGTACCAAACTTTACCAGCGAACTTACAATTATTCATTTTAAGGCTGATCAATTCTTCATACATGATTTCACAACTCAGTTTGATACCATATGTTGACAACACTTTTCTGTCAAAGCTACCAGAAATTTAAAAATACACTGGAACCAACTGTTGTTAAATAATCTCATTTCAAACTTAAAACCAGTATAACTGTATGGCAAAAAAATAATGAAAATTTGTTGTTTTCCCTGAGAAGTGAAAGTTTCAAGATTTGCTTCTTTGAGGATAATATTAGAACTTTGCAAAAGGTGGGAGTCTCAACGAAGGGTTTAGAATGAATATCTTCTCTGCAGCAAATCCTGAAACTTTGATATACAGTGTTCCTCTTGTTTCATCTTCAGTGTAATTCTTCTTGATGAGGCCCATGAAAGAGCACTGAACACAGACATCATTTTGGGACTATTGAGGAAGGTAAGATACTCTCTCCATCTCTCCTCTCTTTATCTCATTTCTTTTTCAATTCACTTTATGTTCCATTCTCCATTTGTTTTTAATAGAGTTTTATTTATGTCATCTGACTGATTTTGTTCCTTTTTTTGGATAGATTTCAGTTCAGTTCCCCTTAAATAGCCTTTCTTTGCTCTCTCCAACTATCTTTTCATCTTCAGCTGTTATTTTTGAGAGATACTCTTGTCATCTGTGACTTCAAGACTCTTCTTCATCCTCACCTTTGGACCTCCCCTTAACCTTTCCCCTTAATCCATTGCAGGTTCTGCTGTGTGATGGGCAGACAATCTTTCCTCAGCGTATGACCCATTCATCCCCATTTTATCTTTGTAACTTTACTGAGCATTTCTCCTCTCCACCCTCATTATACGAAGATTACACTGTATAAACAACTCCTGCTCAGCTTCCACTGTGAAACACAGCATAATATTTATCTTACAAAAACAGGGGTTAGCACTGTATGTCCTCATAAAATTTGTCCACTCCAACATTTTGGTAGTCGTTTTGCAGATTTTACAAACAACTCTTTTTGAGTATTTGTTTGTTATGATAGTGACTGTGCTATTCCGAGGAAAAACATTAACAAAAGTTCCAAAGAGAGAACTAGTGGGAAGGCATTTATCATAGGCAGTATACTCAAGATAATCCCATCACAGTTTTCACTTACCTTTTCAGATTCAAAAGAAGAGAAAAGACCTTAAACTTATTGTTGCATCTGCAACACTGGATGCCGAGGTAACCCTGCTGTATTTCTTTGTTTGTTTTCTACATAAGAGTTAATTATACGTATGTAGATACTGGTTTGCAGATAATGAGTTCTTTGCATTTCCAAAACACCCTGTTTTATAGAGAATTCATTGGTGTTCCAGAGGAAGATTAGAAGGAAGAAAATTTGAAGTAAAGATATGCTTACCTGTTATGTAAAGTTTGGTTTTCTTATGAATCCCAAGAACTCCCAGTCTGTAGCAGAAAAAATAAGCCTGTCCTATTTACCATGTTTTGTTTGATATGGCTTGAATACTTCCTTGATTTATAGTGGTCTTTGAGAAAAGAAACACTTTCAATATCTGTTCACACAGAACTAGAAGTCACAAGTATGAATCATTCTTTAGAAGATTGGAGTTTAAATGTGTTGTCTCCCTCATCATCATCAAGAGTATTTGATGTTAACATATTTATATTGCAATAAATCTTTCAGGAAATGAGAGATTTCTTCAACACAAATGAAACAGATGACCCTGAGTGAGTAAATAAAAGTCTCTCTAAATTTATAAGATTATTTTTTTGTCGTAGAAGTGCAGTGAGAAAAATAATGTGTCTGGTCACTTTATCTCAACTGCAGTATGCTCAGATGAAAAAGAAACAATACCTTAGAACCATTTGTATTGTTAGAAAATGCTTTGCAAATGGCAAATTTTGATACAAGATGCTAAGTCAACTGCCTGTCTCAGTCTCAACATGATTTGTTGACCCAAGAGATATCTTAATATGACATTTCAGAAAAAGACAATAAGCTGTCCCTGCGAAAAATTGCATTTCAAAATCTCAAAATTTGCATCAAGAATTGCAAAATTTGCATGCAAAAAGTGATAAAAATTGCACCAAAATTTGTAAAAGGAGCTTCGTAACTTTGTTATATTTACCACACATCGCATTGTTTACTACTGAAATGTTTACAAAAATGTAGAAATGGAAGACATTATCGTTGTTCCTGTTCACGCAGTATTGTGACACTGGAAGAAAAAGTGCACTGTTTGGCCAAAATCTGCAAATTTGCACGACATTTGCAGAAAATGGCTAACTTTGTGGAAATGTGTAAATTGCAATAAGGCCTCAAAAATGCAGAAAATTGTGATAATTTGTGACCGCAAGTTTCTGGAGGGACAGAATAAGTTCTCAGCCACAGGGCTGCAGTAACTATGTAACAGCACTGCTGGGATAGCAGACTTATCAGTCATACTCAAGTTGCTGGTGGTCATGTAATCTTGTAAGGTCTATGTCCTGCCAGACCAAACAAGATTTTGTCTAACCAAAACAACATAAAATAGCAAACACATCTGAATCTATATAGTCTATGAGACATTTGGTCCAGTACTTTCTAGTCCAAATCATTTTTCAGGACTGCAGTCAGGCAGTTATTGGCATATATAGGATTATACTTGTCGCACAGATTGTTCAGAGAGCTGGTTGCTCACCGGCAATCTGCTCTTAAAAAATTGTTTGTCAAAAGGTTTTCATATTCTCATTATCTGTTTTCTCTCTTTTGTCTCTGATTTAGGAAAGACACAGCAGCTATCTTAACAATAGAGGGCAGAGAGTACCCAGTGGATATTCATTACACACTAGAGTAAGTTCCTGTGTCAACTTTCAATTTTTCTGTTCTGCTGAGGGCAGATATCTTTGGTACATTACTCAGACTAGGGTTTTAAACAATTTTTTGACACTTTCCAGTGGTTAAGTACAACACTACTAGCATGGCACATTTCACTCCCTATATTTGGGCTTGTAAACATATGTTTTACTGTCACTGGGTCACAAATCTTTATCACAGGACTTTGTGGAATTATTAAAATATTGATTTATCTATTAAAGCCCGGGAACTTCCTTAGTGCTTGTTTCAGCACACAAGCAGATATGGCTTACAGTTGTCATTAGGTGTGTTGGATGTTCTTAACTTACAATCAGATAAAATACAGTAAATTAATTGATTCTGCTCAGGAAATTTAGGTTTAGACAAATCCAACATACACACAGCC
>JAWQUT010000568.1:178495-201744 GCA_033807755.1 Ellobium chinense | reverse complement strand
GGGCAAGAACAGGACAAAAGGAAATAGAGGTAGAAATTGGACTCCGTAAATGGCGCTGGATTGGACACACCCTCAGAAAACCTAGTGGAAACATCACCAGGCAATCACTGCAATGGAACCCACAAGGAACACGAGGCAGGGGTAGGCCACGGGAGACATGGAAACGATGCACGGAAAGGGTCATGCGAGAAATGAGGCTCACTTGGAACGAGCTTGGAAAGATGGCCCAAGACAGGGAAAGATGGAATTCGCTTGTACGTGGCCTATACCCTGCTAGGGGTGAAAGGCATTGATGATGATGATGATGATAACATGACATGTCCATTGAGGTACCATTTATAATCTGAGCTTCCAACCCCCATCCATTTCCGATCCTTTTGTTATGTGCCCATTTTGCAGCTTGAGAATGGTTTCAGTTCTGATGGACGCTAAGTAACAGTGTCATTCAGAATCATAATCCAAAGCTCACATATGGCAGTGAATGCCTGTGCTTGGTTTTTTTGTCTGTTAACCAGCACAAGGTGCATTCTTGTCAACCATTCAAATGACACTGCACCGTGTAACCACGTCTTGCTTTGCACTTATTTTTATGGTGCTTTGATGTACAGTATTTCTAAATCTCTGAGCATATTTCATGTCATAGATGCCCATTATACAAATGTTCCCCTTGTGCCCCTTCTCCCTCACCCACCATTCCCTCCTAGCAGCTTTTGAAGCAATTCTGAAAACCTTTTTACATATATATATTTAATAAAATTGCATCATAGCACTGAACCTGGTATATTACAAGTGGATATAATCAGTTTCTTATTTTTTTTGGCTTTTCAGGGGAGTTTGGCTGTTCAGAGGAAGCCATAATAGTCTGTGCTATGACCCAGATACAGAATGTCTTTGTGACCCCATCAGACAGGAAAGCTGCTTCAGTAAGAGAGTGTGCCTTTTGATGTCTTGAATACTGTAATATCTTTTCTTTTCCTTCCTCTCAAATTAAGGTCCTTTTCGCCTGCACTGCTAAAATTCTGTCTCAGATGTCCATCATTTCATCATTTCTCCTTAGAACAGTTAGTGAGCTGTCTGCCTGGAGTCACATCTTTTCTCCTCTTTTGCCACCCATCCATGTCAAAAAGGGTGTTGGCCAAAATGAATGCTATGTTAGGGTCAACAGCTCAAGGTGTCAGTAAGGATAATTGGAGTTAAAAGGTGCCAACTGGGGACCGTTTAAGTGTTGTCCAGCAGGCAACTTTTAGGACCACATTGGGTCATTGCCCACTTTTGGGATAACAAGTGTGAAATGTATGCCATGTTGAAAATCCATATTGTAACTCTCATACTAGTATTATGTCTTTGACTGTAGTGACCAAATTCCCCTTCAAAAACTAAATACAAAATACAATGTGTAAAGGATGGGTATCCATATATAGTTTACGTCCTTCAAGAACATTGATAACAATCCATGTTCCTAAGATTGGTGGTAAAGTGCTACTGTTAGGACATTTCAAGCAGAAGCAAAATTCAAACTGTTTTGTTAATATCCACAGGACCAATATAAGCTGTTTTTGTACATTAATGTGTCTACAATACGTGTGAAATCTTGTGGTCAAGTAAAGACTGCGTTTTGAGATAGCATTTCCTAAGATTACCATCCACACACAAAAAGAAAACTGCACTGTTTAGTCTTTTGGTGCTCAGTTTTGCATGCAAAATGTATTGAATTAGACAAGGGCAGTGCAGAGCCTGGTAATGCACTATAAATTTACAATGGAAGGGCAGTTATTTTGTCATGACATGGTTTGGTGCCTCTTACAAAGGCAGACAACACATACACATGTCTTACACACTGTGAAATACTCGCTCTGGATGACCAGAAAATTTTCTTCCTTATTATCTCTTTTGTCCACGTGGAAACCTCATATTGACATTAGATTCATATACACATTGCAGGAAAAGGAAAGGAGAAAATTTTCAGTGATGGAGGGTGACCACCTCACTCTTGTAAATGTGTACAAAGCGTTTCTCAAGGTAAGTCCATAAGACCGCGATCAGGCAGCTGGCTTTATTGCAGCTATTTCTCTAATGCTTGTGAAAAAAATAAAAAGCATCTACAAATTGTCACTTGGATGCTATACCTCATTAAATGACATCCTGAGCATAATTTGGATTTTAATGCTTCAGGACTGCCAACAAGGTTGTGTGGGTAAAAAATCTTAGACCCTAGCTTCAATAGTTGCAACTCCAGAGAAGTACAGGAAAAGTTATGATTAAATGGGGTTGTAGTTATCGGGTGACCTGGATGGAAAAGATAGGAAATTCAGAGAGTGAGGCAAGAGAGATTTTCAGAGGAAAAAAACCCTCACCTAACAAGAATTTCAGCATTTTGGCCTTTTGACACTCTAGAAGCCACAGTTTGGTCTTTGGACTAGTAGGTGACTTGAATATAGAAAAAGAGTATTCTTGAAAATGGTGGAATTATATTCAAGGTCTGCTTAATTTCATTTTGATGAAGTGAGATTGAATTTATTGCCAAACAGACAGTCAGAAACTTAGTTAATTTTAACCAAATTTTGCCTTAGAATGTATGTTATTAAATTTCTTTCTAAACAGCTATACAGCCTTACATAATTTAAAACGCAGTACCAGTTTTGTTTTCAGTAAACTTTACCAGGTTTAAAACTGGAGCCATTATCTTGAATGACAAGTATGACAGGTTTTAATTCTCATCATTTGAAAGCTTACAAGTACACTATTCGTGCCACCCACTGTTTTCATTCTGTCTATCACAAGATCTGGCATGATTCGTTTTGCATACTTGTACCGATTTTGTTAGACTGGGCTCAGCAAAAGAAGCCCTTTCATACAGGATGCAGACAACGGCTTCACCTAACTGAAACAAAATAGATTATGGGGAACAAAAAAATCACAGTGAAAATGCATTATTGTCATGTACTTGAGGCAGGAAAGTATCTCTCTATCAAATCCCAACATGTCTTTCAGGTAATATGGTGGGTTTTTTGGGGTTTTTTTTTTTGGTCTTTCTAGACACAAAAATTTTCGGGTCATGTCACATTGCCCTTCTTGTCTGCTTTGGGATCTGACATTTTGTGACAAAAGGGCTTGTCTTGGCCTACATTGTTTTTGAGTAAATTCTGTTTGAATGTTGTTCTTTGCTTCAATAAAATGCTTGCCTAATGTGTTACCATATCATAGGCATGTATAGATCTGCAAAAGTATTCTGTTGGGAGGTAAGGCTTGATATATTGGTAACAAATATGGAAAAAAGAAATCCATTGATTTTGGTGGGAAAACCAACATAAGCTCCTTGTTGAAAGATATCAGTATGGAATAAGCTGAATGAAAACATTGAAAAAGATGAAGTTTCTTGTGGGCGGCTTGATTTCTGGTGAGTACACAGAGGCCATTTGTTAACTCTTTGCCCCAAATGCCTTGCAGAGTTGACAAAGGATTCATAGCCCTTGTGTTACTGTTATAGATCTGTAACTCATTTTGCCACTGTTTTCCAAAGAGTCAGAATGGAGGGAAATGTCTCAGATTGTGTGGGCTCTCTATTATGCTACATCTCGAAGATATCTGTCAGGATCAGACTTACTGAACACTTCATCATCTTACTGATATGAGAAAGTTATCCTACTTCTAGTAATAAGATTGTTATTTTTAAACTCAACTATTTTTTGAGGTGGAGGAGAAAATATAGTTAGTGAGTGCGGTGTGAAAAACCAGCGCATGTATAGTTAAGTTATTCCTAGACAAGAACTATGGATCAGTTTGAGTGTTGAGTGGCCTTGAGAGTTCAAGTTCATTCTATTTAGGCCAAGGTCAATCACAATGTATGATAATATATATAACATAAAATATAGTAAAAACATACGAAAGTATTCTTTTTCACCAAATCATCTCTTCTCATTGTCTGTCTGTCTATCTCTCCATCCTTCTGTCCATCTTTCTGACTGACTGTATGAACTGCTGCTAGGTTGAACAAAAAGGGAAGACAACTGAGAACTTGTAATTAAACTGGAACATGTGGTTTCTAAAATCAATGGAGCAGCCTTGATTCAAAAGGAGCTGGGAACTTCCGTTTTTTTTTTCATATTGTTACCTCTGACCCAGAAACCAGATAAGGCCTGCAAAATATATGATTCATTTGGATAATCCCCTGAGCTAGAGAGGAGGTTGCCAATGGTGAATTTCAGTGCATAAATTTAGGATGAGAAACCGGGCAGTCTGATAGAGGAGGTAACTGAACAATGTTTTGTCTCTGTTGATGATAAATGCCCTGTTAGAGATATTCTGGTCGTCCGCCCAGTTTACTATACCAAAGGGTTAAAGCAATAATAAAAGAATGCTGTTTTGAGATAAACGAATTTGAATTTTTGATGAAAGCTGTGAAATCAGAGATTCCTTTGTATGGTCATATACTGTACTATGTTTTTTGTGATCTGTACACACTAATTAAAGCCACTTGAATCGCCTCAGTGTTTGCAGATATTCTAGTTTATTTGAAAAATCACTTATGAAACTAAAAAGCTGAATATTTGCCGATATGACATTCNAGAAACCCGGGCAGTCTGATAGGGGAGGTAACTGAACAATGTTTTGTCTCTGTTAATGATAAATACCCTGTTAGAGATATTCTGGCCGTCCACCCAGTTTAGTATACCAAAGGGTTAAAGCAATAATAAAAGAATGCTGTTTTGAGATAAACGAATTTGAATTTTTGATGAAAACTGTGAAATCAGAGATTCTTTTGTATGGTCATATTATTATACTGTACTATGTTTTTTTGTGATCTGTACACACTAATTTAAGCCACTTGAATCGCCTCAGTGTTCTAGTTTATTGAAAAATCACTTATGAAAGTAAAAAGCTGAATTTTTGCAGATATGACATTCTTGCTTTAACCCCTCGATACTCATTTGTACCTTTATACGCTGTCCTTTACCTTTTTTCCCAGTATGGTCAGAATTCTAGATGGTGTCATGAACACTGTTTGAACTACAAAGGACTCAACAGAGCTGTGGAGATTTCCAACCAGTTGGGACGGCTACTCACCAAGTTCAAGGTCAAGATTGTCTCATGTCAAGGTAAGACTCCATTTTTTTCACCATATATGGTACTGTACAAGTGGACTTTTTCACGAAGATCTAATTTTCATGAATTTCATGGTTTCAGCTTGTCTTGCAGATATGTACTTCTCACAAAGAAAAGTTCTGTTCAAATTTTTGCAAATGCTTACTACTAGGCTATAGTGTGTATGTTGTTTATTTTTCAATTGGTATGAGGCTGCACTGCCATTTGGCCTACTTTACTGCCATTTGGCCTACTTTATTGCCAAATTCCAGATATGTGGCAACCCTGATACAATCCATACAAAGGACTGATCATTTAGACTGCTGTTCATATACAGTACATGATATAACAATCATACAGTGCTTATGAATAGTAGATCCTCACAAAAATAAAAATCACTTGTGACTTTTTATTAAAATGACCACTTCTACTGTCAAAGGTGATCTGTCTTGCTTGAGACAAATGAGGATTTTTTTTTTTTGTTTGTAAAAAGGTACTGGAGTTGATCAGATTAGTCCATGATGCATCGTCTCACAATGTATGCTGGATGAAAATTAGGTTGAAGGTTATGGGTAGAATTAGGGTTGGGAAAGAAAAAGCACACTTGGAAAAATCCCTAAAGAAATGTCTGGGGACCTTTCCAAAATTTGCTCATTGCTCCTCATCCCTAATCTATGCCAGCATGTTGGGAGACTCTCAGGATTAGGCCAAAGCTACTTTTTGAAAAAAAATAAAACTTCCCAAATGCAGTTCACTCCATAAACTGCAATTTCTTAGGAATATAGGAAAAAGTTGCAATTAAAAGGAGTTGCAGCAAAATCATCTTCTGTCATCTGGAAAATGATGTGATAATGTGATTGAGTGGAAATGAGATTGAGTCGAGTTCACAATATTCTAATTGTAATGTTCTCCTTTTTCTGTGAAGTTTTGACGGTTAAAATTCAAGAAGGGACCATATCTCACACCCCCCTCCCCCCTGCTTGTACAGCATGCNCCCCCCCCCCCCTGTTTGTACAGCATGCTTAAGCCAAGAATGGGAAAAGTGTTGTAGCAGTTGTTGTTGTTGTTGTTGTTGTTGTTTTAATTTGCTCAGGTTTTCACTATAACCAAGTCACTATTGTTTTTTCTTTATCCTTTGTTACTTTACTACCCCATCTTCTTTTAACCCTCTAGGACCCATTGTGCCATATTTGAGAATGTAACCTATTACCTTATGCCATTAATAAAACGGGATTCCTCAACGAAACAGATATATCATCATAGACCTCATCTTATGCACTTAAGAGTTAAATTTCCCTGGCTCTGTGTTCATCCTAGCCATGCGCAATTTTTACTTGATACACAGACAAATGTATTTTCTAACAGTGTGTTTAATCGTGGGTCTTAGGAGGTTAATAACATCAGAAATATTCATCTTGTTTCCTTACCTGCTCTTTCTTCCCTCATCATATTCTTGCTCCTCTTGTTAAAACAAAAGTAGTATTATTGTGCGTACATTTTACATGGTATTAAGCACTACTTTTGTTCTCAAGCACTGTCTCGTTAGTAGCAGGTATATTGTACATTTTGCTAAGATCTCTCTGCCTCGTCTTCTGTGGTCGATATTTTTATTTCCGTCTCCTCCTGATCAAATCCTTCTCTGTGACATGTAGGCCTATTCATTTCTTTTATCAATAACAGGTACCCATTTGAATGGGCCTTGTGTTTCTGAACAGTGAATTTCTGATAAGGAACATAATATGCACACTGACCGCACGGACAGTAAACGAAGCGTGACCTTTGACCCGTGAACTCTGACCAAGGAAAGCAATGCAACTTGTATTTCNACAGGACTGATCATTTAGACTGCTGTTCACACACATACATGATATAACAATCATACAGGACTGATCATTTAGACTGCTGTTCACACACATACATGATATAACAGTCATACAGGACTGATCATTTAGACTGCTGTTCACACACATACATGATATAACAGTCATACAGGACTGATCATTTAGACTGCTGTTCACACACATACATGATATAACAATCATACAGGACTTATGAATAGTAGATCCTCACAAAAACAAAAATCACTTGTGACTTTTTATTAAAATGACCAATTCTACTGTTGTAGGTGATCTGTCTTGCTTGAGACAAATGAGGATTTTTTTTTTTTTTTTGTAAAAAGGTACTGGAGTTGATCAAATTAGTCCATGAGGCATCGTCTTACAATGTATGTGGATGAAAATTAGGTTGAGGGTTATGGGTAGCATTAGGGTTGGGAAAGAAAAAAACACACTTGGAAAAATCCCTAGAGAAACAATCATGCAGGGTTTATGAATACTAGATCCTCACAAAAATAAAAATCACTTGTGACTTTTTTATTAAAATGACCACTTCTACTGTCGTAGGTGATCTGTCTTGCTTGAGACAAATGAGGAATTTTTTTTTGTGTTTGTAAAAAGGTACTGGAGTTGATCAAATTAGTCCATGAGGGATCATCTCACAGTGTATGTGGATGAAAATTAGGTTGAGGGTTATGGGTAGCATTAGGGTTGGGAAAGAAAAAGCACACTTGGAAAAATCCCTAGAGAAATGTCTAGGGACTTTTTCCAAAATTTGCTCATTGCTCCTCATCCTTAATCTATGCCAACATGTTGGGAGACTCTCAGGGTTAGGCCAAAGCTACTTTTTGAAAACAAAATAAAACTTCTCAAATGCAGTTCACTCCACAAACTGCAGTTCCTTAGGAATATAGGAAAAAGTTGCAATTAAAAGGAGTTGCAGCGAAATCATGTTCTGTCATCTGGAAAAATGATGTGATAATGTGATTAAGTGGAAATGAGATTGAGTAGAGTTGACAATATTCTAATTGTAATGTTCTCCTTTTTCTGTGAATTTTTGACTGTTAAAATTCAAGAAGGGACCATATCTCACACCCCCTTCCCCCCTGCTTGTACAGCATGCTTAAGCCAAGAATGGGAAAAGTGTTGTAGGCAGTTGTTGTTGTTGTTGTTGTTGTTGTTTTGATTTGCTCAGGTTTTCACCATAACCAAGTCACTATTGTTTTTTTCTTTATCCTTTGTTACTTTACCACCCCATTTTTTTTAACCCTCTAAGGCCCATTGTGTCATATTTGGCACAGGAGGTCTGAGAATGTAACCTATTATGTTATGCCATTAATAAAACGGGAATCCTCAACGAAACAGATATCATCATTGACCTCATCTTGACAAATGCACTTAAAAGGTAAATTCCCCTGGCTCTGTGTTCATCCTAGCCATGCGCAATTAATTTTTACTTGGTACATAGACAAATGTATTTTTCTAACAGTACGTTTAATCGTGGGTCTTAGAGGGTTAATAACGTCAGACATAATTCATCTTGTTTCCTTATATCTGCTCTTTCTTCCCTCATCATATTCTTGCCCCTCTTGTTAAAACAAAAATAGTATTATTGTGCGTACATTTTTCATGGTATTAAGGACAGCTTTTGTTCTCAAGCACTGTCTCATTAGTAGCAGGTATATTTCACATTTTGCCAAGATTTCTCTGCCTCGACTTCTGTGGTCGATATTTTTACTTCCGTCTCCTCCTGATCAAATCCTTGTCTGTGACATGTAGGCCTATTCATTTCTTTTATTAATAACGATACCCATTTGAATGGGCCTTGTGTTTCTGAACAGTGAATTTCTGATAAGGAACATAATTTGCTCACTGACCACACAGACAGTAAACGAAGCGTGACCTTTGACCCGTGAATTCTGACCAAGGAAAGCAATGCAACTTGTATTTCAGCAATTTTACAAGAACAAATGGTTGTTTCATGAAGCTTTCCAAAAAAGAGTTAAGTTTGTTGTTTTTTTAAATATATAGCCTCTCAAAATAGAAAATCTAGGATCCCCATGGAACTTTTCTGCTACATCTGTATCGTCCACTTTATCCTATACTTCTCAACTTCATCATAAAGAAAGAAACGTAGACAACATTCAAATATCAATGCCATTTAATATTCAAAACATGTGTTTGTGAACATCAATCACAATACTGAATCACATTCAAAGACAATGATGAATAATTATTATATCACTGAACAAATTTTTACACATTTCAGACTTAACAAGTGGAAAGAAATAACAAGTTGTCGCACAGACCTTTGATAAGACATTCTGAAATATTTTCGGGTTGGCGTTATGGTATTGTCTCATGACAGATACCGCCTAAGTGTGAGGATCATTCATGAGCAAAAGGTCGTATCTTAACAATCGATTGGATGGAATTAAAACGGACAAGGCATATTTTCACATACATGTCACTGAAAACAATAGCAAATGGTAATGGCATGTAAAAATACTGATTTTATAACATGGAAAAGAACAATATTTTCTTCTGAACTTGATGGGAAACACGCTGAATATTATCTCCCCTTCACCTTCCCTTCCCGCTTGACCACCTATGAAAAACAACATTTAAAGCACATATGCACTTCCATAGAAATAAGGTGCAATGACCAGTGTCTGTGCACCTAAGCTTTTGCAGGTCTTTCAGAATCTGTATTTCGGAGGAGGAGTCAACATGCTTCAAATGAAGATGAGGGTTTTTTTTTCCTCCAAGACAGAATAATTTTAATTCCCTCCAAAAGAGCATAATTTTTTTTTAAAAAATCAATAAATAAATATGGATTTTTAACGAAGAGATTGCCCGGGTACGCGTACACCGGTCGTGCACAGACACTAAACTACAATTGTAAAGCAGTACTGAAAAAAAAAAAGAAAAAAAATATTCACGAATACAAGAAACACATTTTACAGTAATGACTACGAGTAACTGAAAGACGCGAACAAACGTATTAGATTGCACTTGTTTTTGCCACTGTAGCAGTGCTGGAGTCCATGTAAGTTTGTACGCCAGCCATGTTCAGTGAAACTCCATTTTATGTAGGGTAGGAGCCAGAAGCTGCTTTTTAGGGGAAAAGACCGTATTCTCCGTTTTGCATCTTTGTAAGAGCCTTATATTCTCTGGCTTTCCATCTGGTTTGTTTCTTTTAGCTTTTATAGTTTCCAAGATAGCCATGCGTGTGTGCCATTGATAACGTGAAGCTCAACGCTGGTGTTTTTAGCCTTTCGTGTGAAGTTGTGATTTTAGGGCATACAGTCTTTTTCCATGAAATAGCATTGGGGAGAGAGAGAGAGAGAGGAGAGAGAGAGATGACAGACAGACAAATAGTCAGACAGACAGACAGAAGGAACAGGGCTACTAATGCATCGCCTAAACACGTGACAGGCAGTAGCGCCTTCCCTTTTTTTTTTTTTTGCCGCAAGCTGGGCACTGTTGACTTTTTTCTTCTCTGTTGCCCTAAACGAATGGCGTTCAAATGAGCAGAAGGGAAGCCACCTAGAGCAGACTTCAGTGTTACGAGTACATGTACTTCAGTGCTTAATGTTCAGTTTGATTAAAACAGCAGCTCTAAACTTCTGAAACAGAAGAACTGGACAAGCGTACACAGACCTGCGCTCCGAAAGTAATCATAATCTACAAATATAGGCAGTGTGTGCTATCAAGAGAAATCGTATTTCGTAATTGAATGGAGGATATTAAGTAACTTAATCGCACATTCCACATAATATAATCACAATTCATATACGATGAAAAATAACTGACATAGAATTACAAAGTAGGATAATAATAATAAAAAAAGTCGAATACTGTGGAACCCTCCGAATACGTCCACCCTCCTGACAAAATTACTGACGATGTGTTATCTGAAGGATATATCATCCAGGGTGCTTGTTATACGAAACAAAAGATTTGGGGCGTTTGAGCGAGAATGTGTTTAGATATAATCGTGTTAAGCCATGATCGTGTTAAGAGGGTTGCAGAGTACATAGTTTGAAGCTCTCCGTGTCAGGTGCTTGCTGAGGGCGGCTCCAGGAAACCCATGTAAAGCATGTACTGTCGCTCAAAAAAAAATCTCCGCTTTGTTCTCCCTGTCTTCACTCTCTTGTTGCTGTTTCTCGCACTTCCGCCTCAAGGGATGTCACTCTAGTCTCCTTTAATATCCCACCCCCTCCCCTGGCTTCCATCTTCCCTTGAGAGTTCCACTGACCATACTCACTTCTTCCTGCGTGGCTTCCATACATTTCCGGATCTTCACATCACATCACATCTCTCTCTCTCTCTCTCTCTCTCTCTCTCTCTCTCTCTCTTTCACACACACACACACACACACACACACACACACACACACACACATACATACATACATACATACATACATACATACATACATACATACATACATACACACATACATATATCAGCATTTTCCATCTTTACTTTTGCATCTGTCATATGTATTGTATAACTTTCTTTTTTTGATAAACTGTTCCTTATGTGATGACGATCATTCTTACCTACGAGAACTTTTTAGATACTTTTATTTCTAGGGTTTCATTGGTTTTCCGAAATATGTTCAGTTTGAATCCATGGAGTATTATTTTGTTATACACGTTTTTTTGGGTTTGAGGATGAAAAAAAATGTCACTTAAAAAAACAACAACAACTTTCCATCGTATACATGTATCTCAAATTGTCTCAAACAGTTTTCTTATTAAAAGAAAGCCTCCAGCCATGCACAATAGATATATACATGTATAACATTCATTCGATCACCCTTCATTTGAAAAGTCTGAAAATGGACTTGGTCCCTTGTGCAAAACAGCAAAAAGACTCACAAATAATCACGGTAATACAGTACCTGTATTATGTACATGAAGTGACCACAGCCTCCATGATGGCTTGTATAAAGTCGTAACTCACGTAAGGTCATGATATGCAAAATTTGTTCAGAATTTTAGGCCGGTTCTGATGACGGCCAGAATACACTTTACAGTTATTCTGGCCGTTCTTAATATATCATCGCAGTATATGGATTCACTCCATCATATAACCGTATCATAAAATTACAGTAAAATACATTTGATTTACATCCGTGGATTTCTAGTCTTATTCTGAAGTTTTACGGTAAGTTCCACCGCAGACATTTAACTGTAATTTACTGTAAAGTTACGGTAATTTTTTTTTTTTGGTTGTTGTTGGTATATACAGTGGGGTCATGTTACAGTGGGGTCATGTTCAAATGATATGTACAGATTGTATTGCACCAGAGAAACAAAACACAGCAAAATATTGTGTTACCACTACACCAAGAACAAATCGCAACAAAAAAACCACCAAATTTGGGTTACCTCACAGTGTCTATACAATCGCCATTTTTGTTTTCTTTACATGAGCATTTTTTTTTTGAAGATCATGGAAGAAGGGTGATAGAGGTAGAGTGAGGGAGTTCGATAAAAGTTGTGATGAAAGTGGATGTTGGGAAGGCAGGAGAAGGAAAGAGATGGGCGAAGCTAAATGGGTTGAGATCGTTTAAGATTCGATAAGAAGTCATCATCTTGGTTTACAAGGGCATGCAGTGGAACCTCAATTTGAGAATTCATTTAATAAGTGTACGCTGTTATTGAGTATGAATTTCAAATAGACAAGTTCATTTTTTCCCCTATTATTTCATTATTCAGATGGGCACCCGTATTAAGCATACATACCTCAGTAAAAAGTATAATTTTTTTTTGCATACACCAATGTATTCTTTATATCGAAGTTCCACTTGGTAAAGTCTGGGAGTCTCCTAGGGTGTGCTTTGAAAGGGGTAAATCACGAATGACTGAAAATCTGCATACACGTCTTCTTCCACACAAGAGACTGATAGCGCGTTATGATTCGTCTTCCTCGCGTTTGGCTAAATACTAAGTACAGCTGTATCTGTGTATGTAATAAGCCGTAAATACGAAGTATATGTGAATGTAATAAGGCGTGAGTACTACGTATATGTGTATGAAATAAGGCGTAGCCTACGTGTTTTGCTAGTGTACGGAATCCCTCCGGGAAAATGAGCGAAGCTTAGATGTTAATTAGAAACTCTGAAATTTCTTGAGTTAAATCGGAAGTTCGGAGCTCGGCAACAATGGCGACCACACTTTATTGTTTCAAATTTGCTAGTGGAACATTTTATCAACGACCTTGTGTTGGAAGAGAAAGTGGCAAGAATCAAGTGTGGTATGTATGTTAATGAGCCAAAGATATAAGTATAGCAAACACTACTCGTGGCTTAGCGCACTCTTATCTAGCTCTTCCACATCAGTCGGGGCGGAGACAAACAGCGTGAGATGATGTCATTTTCCTCTCAATTCTTATGCTATAAGATATCCTGTACATTTCCAGGACAGTTCACCTCTCACATGTTGTATGTCGTAGACTGCTCTGGAAATTAATTAATTCTAGTCCTCATCATTACGTCATGTCATCTAAAACTGACCAAACTTCAATGAGTCTTGGACAAGCTTAAGGTTAGCGAGGAATCTCTCAAGAGTGCTTTCCGTATATTAACCCTGTCCCTAACGCCAGTCCAAGCACGCTTCGGGAGAGTCCCAGGAACTTCCCATAAATGGACATAAACTGAGATGATGACATGTAACTTTGATCTATGTCCACTTAGTAGGACCTTGAGAGTCTTCTAATGTGTGTTTGGATTACGATAAAGGACAGCGTCAAGAGCGAAGACTATCCTAAGGATGCTTTCTCTTTTTTAACCATAGTCCTAACACTAATCCAAACACATCTTGAGAGAGTCGCAGATTTTGCCATAATGAACACAGAACTTTTGTAAACTGAGATGATGATGAGTAGCCTACAGTAAGACCGTACGAACTCGAAATGTCAGAGAACCACCGAACTAATCCATAATGTCCAGTTTGTGAGATGATCGAGTTCGTGAGTATCAGTTCATTGTGACGAGTAGATGGGATTTTCGATACTGTGACGTTCGAGCGCGTGAGGTCTTACCGTACTGTTATAACTACAACAACATAATAAAACATGGCAACAGCTTCTGATGAACAACAGCAACTCCATTTTGTCGTCGGTCTTCGCACTGGACCGGCCAAGTTCATGGGACCGGCCAGGTTCATGGGACTGGCCAGGTTCATGGGACCGGCCAAGTTCGAAGTAGGGTGAAGTCAGCCTGGTCGGTCATATGCGAAGACCGTCGTTATGTGTTCGAAGAAAATGGTAAACTGGTGACGAATCTGCTATCTACAGTATACTTGTATTTATCATGTCTTCATCTTTTCCTTCATGTAATGAAGTCGGAATAAGAGGAGGCTTGTGGATAATACCGAAACGATTGTGGATAGATTATTTCATTATGTTCCTCATTTATTAGAGAGAAAAAAAAAATGCCCCCGGTAAGGCTCAAACACCGAAACTTTGGTTCTCAGGTCCAGTGTTCTGACCACTGAGCCATCGAGCTGTTGGAATTCACGGTGCTAGCAAACTTGACTGTACTGCGTGACGAGTAGTGAGTTACGTCATTGCTGCTATTTTAACCCGCCCTGTCACAAATGTACTGTAGAAAGCAGAATCGCCAGCAGCACGTCCAGGTGATAAGGTCTTCTTTTGTTATCTCCATCATCATAAATTCTGTGAGCCGCTATGTGTTCTCTTAACACCAAGATGAGATGATAATGAGGTTTATGAGTCGTTCATTCAGACATATGCGCCGGGCCAAACAACTTTACACTAATATTTCACTGGTAGGCCAGGTCACCCCAGAACTTTCTCAACACCTTAGGTTGAGAAGGAGAGAAAACAGTCCCGCTGCAAATTTACTGGCGCTGTTCGCTAGATTTCTGACAGTGTCTTCCACTGCGTAGAGTCGCTGTCCAGGGCTGTTTTTTTTCCACACCCCCTGAATCACAAAAGTTCACCCCTTCAACAAACTGCCCATAGCCAGTTCCTAAAGTTACAAACTGTTTGACCGGGAGCTGGGGATGAGGGGATGGGAATGGAGGAATGTTAATGAAATGCTTTCCCCATTTGCGAGAATCGAACCCACGATCATTTTAATCTTGACATAGTCATCATTCAGCTATGCACGTCGGCATGAGTACATAAAACAGTAACTTGAACTTGAACTTGAGTAAATTACAACTTTCGTCGATTAGTTAATAATATGTAGATCTGCATGCTCAGCTCATCGACAGAGTTCGATCGTCCTCACAACATTGCCTCTACTCCAGTGACCTTTAGACCCATGTCTTCACAACATAACAGTGTGACCTAAACTCATTATGTCACCTCACAAGTGCTGAATATGATTTAATACGTTTGATACGTGACGTAAGATGTGGCAATCATCGCACTCATATTGAGGTCAGTTAATGAACACCGTTGCTCTGATAGGCTGGGTCAGAAGCCAGTACCGGTACTTGAAATTGCCCCTATCTCCATCTTGGACCAGTCTCGGTTATTAAAGAATGCATCGTCATCCGGACAGCGCAAGCCACAACTCTAGCAATCATTACTTCCGCTTTCATTGTCAGAGTAATATGATTGGCTGATATGGTTTGTTATAATGACTTTTATGGGCTGATGTGTCTTTTACTTATGGAAGCGAGACTTGATGAGGCCGTCACACCACTAGACTGTTTGACTTTAACCTGAGGTGACATGAGGTCAAAGGTCGAAACACTTTCAAGACGGGAGGGAAGGGAGGAGGGAGAGAGAGAGAGAGAGAGAGAGAGAGAGACTTCCTTCTTTTGCCTAACTGTCTGTGTTCTGAGTTAGAGAGTTTCCTATCTTTCAACCCAGAAGAAAGTAATGTTCTCTCCATGGTTTAGGTCAGGGATGTCCAACTACTGGCCCGTGGATTAAATTGTTTAGTGTCATGCATTATTGTGAAACCTGCATCTGCTATTATATATATAATATAATAATAAGATATAGCCCTTACAAGGTGGATGACTTTAAGTTTAATACAGAAATGGTCCCCATCTGCAAAAGGTGGGCGCCCTGGACTAGGAAACCTGAACTCACAAAGGAAGAATGCCAGGAAATTTAAGGGGGGTGGGGGGTGGGTAGTTTTGACAAAATAGAACATTGTCTGGCAGTCTAGACGCCCATTCCAGAAACGGATAAGTGCCAGTAAATCCCTGCAGATTCTCAAATTGAACTGGGCTCGTAATCTGATATGTACACGTTTGCAGACGTACCAAGGTATGCAAATTTACACACTATTGCACCATAGTGGAAATAAACCATTTTTCTGGTCACAACCGATCTTCTAGTTCAGGAAGCTTTTGTCCCTTCTGTAGATGTTTAATTGTGTGGTCCCCTTGTGTGGTCCCTGCTTGCTAATGTACACGCTCTATGGTATCATCAGACCCATACATGAGCCCCTGAGCCACTAGAGCTAGAACACTGGAACTGGTTGTTGTGTCCTCTGAAGTCTGAGACAGTCAACTAGGAGTGATTAACTATCCGCAGCTCGAGATGGACCGGATTCGGCCGACGCCTGTAGAGGATTCGGTATAGACATTGACGCTTTTCTTTGGCATCAACGACATTTCAACACCATTCTAACGCGCAGTTAGCAACAGTTCTGGCTGGCATCTTTTGGCGTGAAAAGGACCGTGCAGAGAAATCGTCAAGTCTGAGAGAAAGCGTTAACATGCTTTCCTCTCATGAATGTGAGCAACTGCTGTTCAGTTGTTGAGCGGTAGACTGGTCGTCAGACTTGCAGACTTGTCGTCGAACTGTTGTAGCGAGTTCATGTTGTTGTTGAAAGGAATTTTCTCCTCGGTCTCGACCATAGGGAACATTGACTGGCGCCGAATATCACTTCCACTGCGGCGTCGCCGACCGCAGCAACAACAACAACAACAGCACAACCTGTCCAAGTAGAAGCGCCTCCGCCAGTGCCGAAGCATGCGTATGAAAGCACGCTTGAATTTTGTGTTTATGAAAGTGTACATGAGGAAATTGACCGAGAAATTGAGCCAGATGAGAAAGTTGGCCACATGCTGAAACAGTTTCATAGAGTTATTGTCTTTGAAAATGTGAATGGCAATACTGGCATGAGCGAACGCCGAAGGGAGGACGGCAACAGTGAAGAAGCTGACAATAGCTATGAGAGTGACGGTGAGACGGGTCTGTTCGCGAGTCCAGACCGTCTGGATGCGGGTATGAATGCCCAGCTCGTCGCGTCGTTTGTGCTGACTGCGCACTTTGTAGATGAGAAAAGAGTTAAAGACCACCAGAAGGATGACAGGCAGGAAGCTGAGTAGGACGCTATGCACCCAGGTGATGATGGAGCCCAGTTGGGTACTGCCGAGATAATCCTCGATCTTATGTGTGGCAGGCACGGTGGAGTTCATTAACTCGGTGTAGCACTCCACGGGAACTATTTTGAACCAGAAAAAGCGAGGAAGGTTCACGATACAGCTGGCCAAGAAGACCAGCACGATCTTCAGCTTGGCGCTGGAGTTGGTGCACCGGATGGGCGCCCAGAGAGGGAACTGGATGAAGAGGCACCTCTCCAGAGTCATCAAGACCATGATCCACACGCCCATGGTGCTGCTGACGTTGGAAAGTGGGTAGTAAATGTAAATCCTGAAGTAATGCCACGCTGTGCTGAGGGGGTCGTGACGTTGATCAATGAATATCAGCACCAAGCCGGTTAGATCGGCCACGGTTAAACCGGTCAGGTGAATGTACGGAGATTCTTTCAGCTTGGGCTGCTGCAGCGTCATGAGCGTCAGGATGTTGCTGATGATGCCAAAGGTCAGTACAATGGGCGCGATGTACGTCATGACCTCCACAACAATCTGCAAGGCGTGCTGGGCTCCTCCCGACGCTTCTCTCGCTGTTGTGTTCCGGGCGCTGCATGCCGTGCTGTGATTGGACAGCGTGACGAAAAGTTCAACTTCGGAGAAAGGCAGTGTTGTGTTGGATAGTGCCATGGTCAAACGTACAGTTTTGTTGTTGTTGTTGTTGTTTTTCTTATTCCTCCCTTAGTTATCGTCTGGCATTACAGTGAATGGTTGCCCGGTGTTGGGCAGTTCTTTTGTCAAGTGTATCGATGTATATTCTAAATCGCTCAGTATAACAGGCAGAGACTACAAGATGTTGATCAGTGTATGTCACGCTTTGCAGGACTATCACTTCATCTTGTCAGGTATATGCTGCTTTAAGAAATGGAGGATAACAAATTCTCCTTTTATGTTTCATGCAGAAATAGCCCTCGAAGAATGTCTGAAGAATGGACAAGGCAACGCTGGCATTGTTATTATTGTTGCACCATGAGACCAAGATGTTTGTCATATGTTTGAAGGATGGAAAGGCTACATCTGTCTCTCATCTTCAGTTTGTTCCGCTCACTTGTAAAAAATGCACTCGTGCAGCAAGAGCTCATCATTGTGCGTGTTTTTAGCCTCATCTTATCGTGCGGGCTGAGTCGTGTCTGGCTGTTATGGAGGGCAGCAGGCAGGTAGTCTGTGAATGAGAAGCGAAAATTGAAAGCTTAAGGCCATGAAAAGTGAAAGTTAATATACAACTCATTTAAAGCTTAACAAGTTGATTTATTTTGCTCACACCGTACTGGATGGTGTATGAGAGGTCAGAGTAACTTTTACAAATGGCGAGACAGACACGATAAATTAGACAGAACATCTTCATTGACAATAGATGGACAATAACATACACTTATAGTTTAAAAAAGAAAAAAGTCAAACATATCATGAAAAAGATTTATGGAGTGAAATATTAGGGCCCGTTTATAAGCCTATTAATAACTGTCATTTTGACATTAAAGGTTCAAAAATAACCTGGAGAATTTGGCTATTTTCTCCAGTGTATCTCTCATCATTCTTATAATGAGTTGGTCTTAGAATTCTTACACGGAGTTGGTCTTTATGAGGTAAGAGTGGGATCCCTTACCATCATAAAGATCATATTAGTACATTTATGCTGAATAATGACGTTCAGCATGCAGAATTAATGTTCCTCTTATCATGTAAGAGATCCCATCATTAATGTACAAGTTGTGAAGAATTATTTTGGACTGTATTTTCTACAGTTCATTTCTAGTGCAGAATTCTCAAACAATGAATGAAATTCATCGCCAGTGACATTATCAGAGGTATGCAAGTGGTCAAATAATACCTTCACAGTGTGCATATATATATATATACACTGTATATTGGTTTTTGGAAGTATTTTATTTTCTTTTAAAATGAGGCATATACTGTCTTTTAAAATGAAACTCCAGCCATGTGGTGGGCCGATACCTGCATTTTTGGTATCGCAATACTCATGCTTGAATCGCTTTATGTTCTGAGTATCGGAAGTATCGATTCTATTTTGTTTTTTTATATTTGGAGAGAATAGACATGTCGATCCTTTTCGATACTTTGACAGTCTCAGTCAGATATGTACCGTCACCACTTAGTTCAAAGTGTCTTATTAAATCGAATCTATAGGGTATGATATTGATTCCAACATCGAAATGATTAAGTTTTGAACATATCCATTTTCAGAATACGATACTGCCCACCACTACGATCAACCAGCAGACTGCTGAAACAAATGAGCTTTTCAGTAACTTTTCTCTATTCAAATAATTTTGCAACTTGAATTCATGAGAAGCCTGTCTTGTGTTCTTCAGATTTTATTTATCATGGTGACGTATTTTATGACCGTCATTGGCGCCCACGCCAGAGAAAGGGTACCAGGCCCCCACTTGAACGTGGGCGTCATGACACCTTCAGTATTGAGGTCACCTGCCTTCCAGTGACACACTCACTTGTGAGGATCACCAGTATTGGCCAAGCGTTTTGGAGTACAAGAGGAAAGCTCGGTTCTATTGTGGTGCAAAACTAAAGAAAAATGCTGGTGAAGGATCAAGGAAAAATAATTGATGTCTGTTTAAAAAAAAAAAAGGATTTTCCCAATATCATGTTATAACACCCCCTCCCCTCCCCTTCCCTTTCACCATTCCCAAAATATAAAATCCGTGTTATATGCTTTTCCTTTCAATTGGCTTGTCAGAGTGAATTCTTGGACAAACCGTCATGGTAAATGAGATCTGTGTTAGCTCATAACACCCTCAGCTCCCTGTTCCACGCCCCTCCCTTCCCCCCTCCAACCCCCCATCCAACACCCATTTTCTCCTTGAAAAGCTAAGAACAACGTGTAAAACAATAATCATTATTAGCTCTCTCATGACTCATGACAGAATTTCTACACTGGTAGAGAGCTCGGTGAAGATTAGTAGGACAACTCAAGAATACTTTGAAATATCCTAATAGACATTCCTGGTGGCAGAGAATTGATTTCACCAATAGCTTTTTATAGTTCCTGAAACACATCAAAACACTGATGAGCGAGCTAAACTTAGTCAGAAATCCTCTCAGCTGTTGCCGAAATGAGAAGAATATAACTGTTTAAGGCTTCTTTAGCAAATGTTATTGACCCCAGCCGCACTGCCAGAGTGGGAAACAAGGCTGTTGGAATTTTAATTCTTTGATGAAAATCTTTAATTACTTTATAATTTTTTTCCAAAAAAAACCCCAAACTTTTGTAATTGTATGTGACACATTAATTGATTTTTAAGGTTTCTGACTCGTCTTTGCACCAGCGGTAACACAACAGAACTCGGTTATAACAAGGGGGTGGACGGGACGCGAATTTCCAAATAGGGCCGTTACAACCGTGTGCCGTTGTTTCCGAATTGGGGTACATGTCGCTGATGTGTGATTTTTCTGTCTGGATCTTGTCAGTATCTCTGTATGAGCTTGCATGTGTATATATGTGTTCGTCTATGTGTCTACGTGCTCGCCGGTGTACCGTGATCAGATTACCCCCCTCAATTATTACCCCCCGGTAGTCTCATACCGGTATCAAGCTATCCCCCCTGGTATGAGATTACCCCCTCCCTTTTTTCTATTTATAACATTTATTTATTGCCTGAATACAAATTCAAGACAGCAACAGCACTTGCAACACCAACAACATCAACAGCAACAAGATATGATAATTTTTTGAGTCACTAAAAAGTATCCGTTTTGGTAGCGTTTTCGTCATATAAGACCCCCTCCCCCCATTTTTCCCCCTTTTTTTTTTTTTTACATCATCATACTTTTACCCTTTTATTCAAGTGCTACCGAGTTTATAGATGACGTTGTTCGGGTTTGATTCAGCTATATCCCCTTTCTCCCTCTCGTCATTTGTTTTTTTTTTTTTTATTTGCTTTAATCTTTAATCTTTGCTGTTTTATATTCCTTTAAATATTTACCACAGATGATGTATGCAGAGTGTGAATGCAAGTACATTGAAGCTGTAGGCCTATTTGTTCCTGATTCAAATTCCTTTTAACATTTACACCAGTAATATGACTGAATCTTTTCATATAATATGTGTGCAAGGTGTCAATACAAGTATAATGAGGCTCAATTTTTAACAAGTTTAGTTGCTGATTCACATTCCTTTTTAACATTTACTCCAGTGAAATGCTTTTATCTGTTCATATGATGTATGCAAGGTGTCCATACAAGTAAATTGAGGCTGGATTTTTAGTACTTTAATTGCTGATTCATATTCCTTTCAAACAGTAATATGTTTGGGTCTTTTCATTTGATATGTGTGCAAGCTATTAATACAAACATATTGAAGCTGAATTTTTGATAATACGTTTTAGTTTTGATTCAATATTCTTTTTAAACATTTACCACAGTAATTTGCTTTGATCTTTTTTGTATACATGTAATGATGTTAAAAGTGGGCAATATATTTTCGATAAAATTTTAGTTTTAGTTATATTCATATTAAACATATTCAGTATTATTAGTTTGAATCCTTTTGTGTCTTACGTTGAATGCAAGTTATCAAGCGCTGGAATAGTGGGAGAAATTTTAGTAAAATATGTACAATTTAGCAACAAGGTGTCCACACTAGCGTTGTTTATTTTTTTTTCCAAAGAAAATAAAAGGTAAAGTAATACCAAATTAAAAGTAGCAATGCCAATCGTGCCCCAATTGTCCTGACGGAAATCGGCTTAGAAAACAAAATGGACCCCCCCCCCCCTCATCAAAAGGGCCGAAAGTACAATACATCTATACCTTCTCATCCACCCCACACCCCACCCATTTCCCGAGACACCAATTTAAAGATGGCAACATCATACAATTGAACAAAAGCGCACATACACACAACCCAAAATTGGAAAAAAAAAGCGGACATAATATGCGGCCACATTGATTATTTAACAAAACTGAAATGCACATGTCACCTTCATCACCCCACTCCCAGCTACACACACCCATTATTATATCTACATATTGTGACAGGGACTGCGAAAAGGAGTCTAGTGGTAAAAAATTTCGTTGAAATTTTAGGCTTACTTTAACTCTATCGACTGCTTCGAGTGAACATCAGCTATCTTTACAAAGAAATAAGGTAGAGATATCTGATATTCACTCCAACGACTGCTTGGAGTGAATATCAGCTAGATGAAGAAATAGAGAAGAGAAAGCTGATATATGATTAGGACAAACTGTCAGCCAAACCAACAATAACATAATCCTCAACTCTACCGATTTTAGAAGCAAAAAAATATGTCAATCCTGTCTTTTTAGCACATGTAGGTGCGTGTAAAGAAAAGGTGCATAAAATAAGTACGTAACTATATAAACACAAATAACAACTTTTTATAGGGGGGTAATATCATACCAGGGGGGGTAGCTTGATACCGGTCTCAGATTACCTCCCCGGTAATCTTATACCGGTATCAAATTACCGGGGGGTAACTTCATACCGGGGGTAATTCTATTCCTTTACACCGGCCCGTATCCAAAAGCGTGAATAATCTTTCCTCCATTTGTTCTACTTTTCCTTTCCTTCCTCTTTTCCTTGTCTTGCCTCTAGTACTAGAGAAGCCGAAACCATTTCTTAACTTTAAATTCCTCCTATAGATACTGTAGACTCTGCATTACTTCGCGTCTCATATTCTCATACCTTGCCCTATTACCCTATATAGTCCTAGTTGAAAACAGTAAGAGAGGAAGTCATGGGGAGGGAATCGAGAAAAACTGCATCACATGGCATCCGTTATCGCCCTTTGATAAACTGGTAAAGCTCCGCAAATGGAAAGTAACGGATGCGCAAGCCATTTCCGGTGATTTTATGTCTATTATTTCGTTGGCTCGGAGTCTTAAAATTAAGTAAGACATTGCTGTCGCGTCAACAGGGAAGTTTTGTATTTTTTTTTAATTTCCGGAGTGGGGG